>JAAONU010000008.1:4647705-5247705 GCA_012932295.1 Cyclina sinensis | reverse complement strand
TAATGTTAAAATTCCACAGATCACTCAGAATATTCTCACTGTCAGTTTGCTGCTTGTACGGTTTACATGTCTTGTAGAGTAGTCAATAAAATATAGAGTGCACTTGGTGTAGTTTGTAAAGTTCTTTAACACGTAGAATACTCTTTTGCAGGTGTTAACAGAAAAGATGACAGAAACTAGACAAAGAAAGGCAAAAGAGAAGAAACCTCAGAATGGTGAGACAGAGGCTAATGGTACTGGATCTGTCACAGCCAAGAAAATACAAAAAGTAACTTAAATACATCATATTCAATTCATTTTGTCACAGCTAAGAAAGATGAAAGAAATTATTTTTATTTTCAGTGTAATTTCTTGATGATTTATTCCTCTGGACTCCTGCAGTTATGTCTGTTTAAAAATGTTACTGCTATCACTTAAAACTATCTTAGTCAAGTATTTTCCTTTGTTAACCACTCTAGTAGTTGTATTGATAGATGCATTAGAGGGCATAAACTCAGTTAAACTGAACCGGTAAACTGTCGGACAGTATTCATACAATGAGAAAGTGCCTGAGTGAAATATTTCTTTTCAGTCTTTGCTTTAATTTCAGTCACGTATTTCAAAACTAAAGGAGCATCAGTCAAAGTCTGGAGCTAGGTACATTTTGTCAGCATGTAAGTTCCTGGTAGCAGTCATGATAATACCGCCTTTTCTGAACTATGCAGCTTTACAAAGAGAGGCCAGTCTTCTTCAACCTGAGGGTAGGTGTAATCTGTTTTTGTCTTTTTTTATGACTGTCCATTTATTTAAAGTGACTTATTTTACTGTTTTTATAGAGGAAGCTCATTTATTTGATGACTATCATGGAAGCTTTGTTAGAAATTGAATAAAAGTAATGTAGTACTTTCACTTTCTGTTCACTTGAATATAATGTTTAATATTATACAGCTAAAAGTCTTTACATTTTGGTGTGTAGAAGAGTCTGAAAACAATACTTGCTTTTCTTCATTTTGGGTAAACAAAGGAAAAAAAAACAAGAAATCATCTGCCTAACCCAGAAAATTCAAGATTCCCAAGCTGGTTTCAAACTCAGAACATTTGCTTCACAATGCAGACAGTCTGCTGTGTTGCTATTAAAGTTAAGTGACAAGACAAGAACAGGAGTGCTACAATGGTCACATGTTACTGTTAGTTATATGTAGGATTATTTTTTGACAGATGATATAAGATTGTACATTTATACTATCTGCTCTTTTTTTCAGGGGCTTTGTATGACATTGGCTGGGGTCAGAAATTACTTCTGTCATGTAAAGGAAAAGGAGCACCTACAGGTAACAGTAAGCTGTAATTGGAAATAAGTGAGCTTTATACATTGACGTGGGCTTAGTAGTCTGGTTCTGTTGCGTAATTCAAATGATGGACTTTTTAGCTCACCTGTGCACGTAGTGCACAAGGTGAGGTATTGTGATCAGTCAATGTCTGTAGTCCGTTGTCAGTGTGTGCGTGCGTCCGTGCGTGCGTAAGCTTTTGTATTAAAGAACATCTCCTCCTAAACCACTGGGCCAATTTCAACAAAACTTCACAGAAATGTTTCTTGCATGAAGCTCTACCAAAATTGTTCAAAGAATTGTATTCCATGCAGAACTCTGGTTGCCATGGCAACCAAAAGGAAAATCTTTAAAAATCTTCTTGTCTAAAACCATAAGGCCTAGAGCTTTGATATTTGGTATGTAGCATCACCTAGTGGTCCTCTACCAAGATTGTTCAAATTATGGCCCTTGGGTCAAAAACGGCCCCGCCCCAGGGGTTGCCCATTTTACATAGAGTTATATAGGGAAAATCTTAAAAAATCTTCTTGTCAGAATCTGTCAGGCCTAGAGATTTGATATTTTGCATGTATCATTGGGTAGAGGTCCTCTACAAGGATTGTTCAAATTATGCTCCTGGGTTCAAAATTCGCCCCGCCCCAGGGGTTTGTTGTTTTGTCTATATGTTTATAGTAAAATCTTAAAAAATCTTTTTCTCTAGAAAAATAAGGCTTAGAGCTTAACTTTTTGGCATGTAGCATCACTTTGTGGACCTCTACCAAGGTTGTTCAAATCATGACCCCTGGGGTCAAATTGGGTTCACCTCAGGGCTTATCAGTTTTACACAGAAATATATAGTAAAATCTTAAAAAATCTTCTTCTCTAGAACCATAAGGCATAGAGCTTAGATTTTTTGCATGTAACATTACTTTGTGGACCTCTACCAAAGTTGGTCAAATTATGGCCCTGGGGTCAAAATTGGCCCCACCCCAGAGGTCAGGGGTTTTCCTTATATGTACATAGCAAAAACTTCAAAAATCTTCTTGTCTGAAACCGCAAAAGTTAAGGCTAAGATATTTTGCATGATACATTGTCTAGTTTGGTATATGATATCATCTATAGGTCTGCAAAGAAAGTTGTTCAAATAATGCCCCTAGTCTCAAAATTGGCCCCACCCCAGGGGGTCATAGGTTTTCCTTATATGTATAAAGTAAAAACTTACAAAATCTTCTCCTCTGAAATGACAAAGGCTAGAGCTTTGATATTTGGTATATGACATCATCTATAGGTCCTCTATGAAAGTTGTTCAAATAATGCCCCTAGTGCCAAAATTGCCCCGCCCCAGGGGGTCAGGTTTCCTTATATGTATATAGTAAAACTTAAAAAATCTTCTCCTCTGAAATGACAAAGGCTAGAGCTTTGATATTTGGTATATGACATCATCTATAGGTCCTTTACAAAAGTTGTTCAAATTATGCCCCTAGTGCCAAAATTGGCCCCGTCCAGGGGGTCAAAGGTTATCCTTATATGTAAAAACTTAAAAAATCTTCTCCTCTGAAATGACAAAGCCTTAAGCTTAATTATTTTGCATGAAATATTGTCTAGTGAACCTGTTCCAAGTTTGTACAAATTATATCCTGGGTAAAAGTTGGACCTGCCCTGGGGTCATAGATATTCATTATTTGCATATAGTAAAAACTAATAAGAAAATTAGCCTTTGAAGCTTCAAAGGCTAGAGCTTAGATTTACAAGAAATAATTATAGCTTCCACACAAATAACAGTCTGTCCTCAGGTGAGCGCTTTGGGGCCAATGGCCCCCTTGTTTAAGTAAATCATGCTTGTGTAAAGAAGTGCTTGTTGAAGCTGTAACATCTGTATTCTCTTAAAGAAAAATAGGTAAAATTGAGTTTGTATAACTTCAATGAAAATGTGATTGTGTGAATTGGGGACAGACATGGTTATTTATTTGTAGAATCACTTTTTTGCAGATGTAAATCACATCTTTCGATCGAAGTGAAAATTTCTTAGGGTACTGTTGACTGTTACACAGTGCAGTATATTTTTGTTCTGTCAATTTTCGATGGATCACAAGATTCCATCTGCTTCTTTCCCAGGGATCATCTGGTTTCAAAGATCTGATAGAATGTTCAGTATTATGAAAATAACTTCTGTCAACATAGAGAAAACACTAGCCTGAGTGTAAGAAATTTTTATAACACATAAAAAATCATATTGTATATTACAGTGATTCTAGATGCTCCAACAGGGATGAACTCAGATGTGTGGTCTCTCGTAGTGGAAAAAGTAGCCAAGTATACACATGTACGTAAAAGAGAAGTGTTAACAGAGTATCGGGCTTATCCCTGAGTCTTGCAGAAACCTACATTGTAGTTACCTGAAGAAAGTAGTTTTAACTCACCCTATGTCAAAAACTTTAGTCTAGTCTTCTTTTAAATTTGGTAGAAGTTATGTGACAAAGGTAAAAGGAAATTTTATTTTTTTGTCATGTAATGTTGCAAATACATGTAAATACATTTTTGACTGATCGACTTTTCAGGTCTGTGTGTATGACAGGGCTGGGCTAGGGTTCAGCGATAGACCTTATCAGGTATGATACATGTAACCAGTGAGTAGTAGTAAAGTACTTGTTTGTTACAATGTCTCCCCTGTTGAAAGGGTTACTTTTTTGCAGGCATATGAGACACCACTAATTTTTTAACACATACTTCTTTACTCCCTGTCCTGTGTTCCAACCATTCTTTAACTGGCTGGCTGCTTTCTAAATAGAGTTAGTTTTTTAAGAGTTTGACAGAATGAATGATTTTTTTTTTTGAGCATTACAAATGGTCATATTTTTTTTAGAACATGACCGAGGCAGATGGCACAGACAGCAAAAGTAACTATAGGAACAGGTGGTCACCTTTTACTGCAGAAAGGTAAGTACAATGTATTTGCCATGGATTTATATGGCTACCTGCCTTTATGGTTGAGTGGATAAAGTTGATGACTTCTATTCACTTAACCACTAACTGATGGATGGTAATGGGTTTGAGCCCCTTAACTGACCAGTACTATCTATGTGAAGAAGTTAACAGGTTCATATTGGGTGTCCAGTAATGAATGTTTTCAGAAACAGTGGTTATATAGATTGGCTGCCAGATAATACTGACTCTATGGTAAAAAATGAAAAAAAGGTTTGTATAGAGGAACATTTGTTGAAAAAATCCTCATAAAAGCATATAGACTCAAAGTGTTCATTTAATATATATTTAGTGATATATAGTGATCATTTCATCCAAAATAGAGATCAACCCAAAATTGTAGAACAACAGCCCTGACTAACATCTCAGCATTTGCCTTTTTAAAAAAAAAGTGTATATTGTCAGCATGAAATTTACATCATTTATGCAATATTACACTGTTTTTGATGTACATGTATGTATATTGGTGAAGTGGGATGGGTGCTTATAAACCATTAAAATACCCACTAGTCTATGTGTAAGACAAACTTCTTTTCACTTCTGTACCTTGAAATGTTTCATATAGACAGTGTCAGCCATTATTTGGACTGATACCCATGTTTTAGAGCATTTTCCTCTGGTTTGGAAAATCTGGCTTCAAAGACACCAAAGATACACATGCCTCAGTTCCCCCAGCTCAGAATTGGTAACAGTAACAAATGACTTGCTTTTCTCTCAAGGGACTGGTTCTTTCTGATGCAGTGTCTTAAGAGTGATTTAATACACTTTGGTTGCATTTATTGTAATCAAGCTACAATTAATATATTAAAAGTAGTTACAATTCTTATTACGGTTAAGATGTATATCAAAGCAGTGCAGTAGAAATTGACTGTAAAATTTTATTACTTTATTACTTACAGGATGGTTGAGGATCTGCACCAGCTGATAAGTGTAAGCAGTGACCAACCAAAACCTTTATTGCTAGTAGGGGCTGAACTAGGGGCTCTGGTTGCACAGTTTTACACACACATGTTTGAAAGGTTTGTTTGATCTTTTTTTCATACATTTTTGATTATATATAGAAGGGTTAAGTGGAACACACAATACATTTTATACAAGTGTTTAAAAAAAGTGTTGGACTCTTGAAGTAGAACTTTCCTCACCAATGTTTGAAAGGTGTTAATGTTATATGGTTATTTTCAGTTGCTATTGATGTATATATGGTAATCTCTTTGAAGTAAGAAGAGAACAATAAAGTTATAGTATCTTTGTTGCTACTTAAATATGAATGTTGCATGGAGATGAGGGCTTTAAAATTTAAAGGCTAGATATGTGTGTTCATTCATAGGTCACAGTCACACTTAAAATCCATGTGTTGTAACATTATCGTTTTTTTTTATGAGGAATACCTGGTAGTAACAATTTGATATTTTATAAGTGTGTAATACAGGTGCAGTGGGCAAAGTCAAACACCAATAAAACATCAAATTCTGCATTTATTCCATGTTTTATATTCATTTTCTCCACAATATTTACATTTATTTTCTACATGATAGATATTACCATTTCAAGCAGTGAATGCAGACAAAGCACTCACCCCTTGATTTATTTTCTGCACAATTTTAAAGAATTACAACCACACAATTTGGAAAAAGTATAAATCTCTGGCATTTCCATATGTAAGCTATGTATCCTTCCGCCAAGTGAAACTTCGGGGCATATTGAATTTATGTCAGTGTTTTCTACAGAGCTATGAAAAATACATTTGCTCATTATATGTTTATTATTGCATTATGTATTTGAAATGTGAATATTCAGTAGTACTGGTAGTGGTAGGTATATGCAGGTAGTTTTACTTTAAATTTAATGTTGATGTCTGTGTTTTAGTGAAGTGATGGGCCTTATTCTTATCAATCCACTTTCGGAGGATCTGTTTCAGCAAGACAATGGAATCTGGGTTCATAACTGGTAAGAAAAAATATGACAGGTGTTCAGTTAACACAGCTGTTGAACAAAAATCTGGTGAAAGAAATGTTTGAATTGTGAGCTTTTGACTAGTTCATTTGTAAATTAGGCTTGCTAAGTTCTAACCTTGTAATGAATAGTTAGAGCTTTCCATTTTTTAGTTGGTGACCAAGTATTTCTAATTTATCAATTGGTAAAAAATTTCCAACGTATAAAGGGTTTCTTGGAAAAACCTCGGTTATAAAATGTAGTACCACATGTGACCTGTGTACCAAGATATTTTTTATCCTGTAATATCAATGTTTAATAATTGAAATTGTGAGAAAAAGAAGCATTTTGTATTTGACCTCAGAAGTGAATAGGTAAAGTGTAGCAGCCATTTTAATTGTCTGACTGACTGAACCTTGGGTTAAACTTCCTTTTAAACAGCTAAGGTCGTACTGAGACAAGATTGGGGATTGCACCATGATTTCCAGAGTTTCAGTCAGACAAGTTAAACACGAGGCCAGCAAGGACAGGCAACCTTTTTAACCGAAAAAGTAAAACATACCCATCTTTTTTGTAGGTTTGGGCATATGATACCTTCCTTCCAAACTATCCAGTTGGGAGCTGCTTTAGGTATAACCAGACTGTCTATCATGCTTGGTTACCTACAATACCCGATGTACATGGCATCACAAATATCAGAACAGACTGTGCAAAGACAGGTACATTCTTATTCAGCATGATAAGGTGTGGTAGATTTCTTCATGTATGGAATTGACTTGTCTTATATACCAATATTTAACCGAGTTGAAGAAAAAAGAATCTTTGGACTGCTTTTCACTTAATTATTCAAAACCAAAAGTAGCAGTATCTTAAGGTATTTTACTAAAGCTCAGTTAACACTTGCAGGCAGCTATTGTTTTTGCTCTGAGCAGACCAGTGTAGACCATGATTGGTCTTCATATCCATATAGTCTATGGTCTGTTCAGTTAGTTATTCAGTTGGTAATTTTTGAGTTAAAAGCCCCTATGAATGATTAATGAGCAGTCTAAATTGAATGATGGACAAGTTTATTTTAAGAACTTAGGAGGATGTAGGTTATTTTACAAGGTCTCTTAAGCAGGATGGGCTGTATAGTTTAAGTTGTTAGTCTTTTGTAATCTGGTGGAAATATTTTTCGGAAATACCTTTGTTTATTTCAGAAATATTTGATGTGTTATCCAAGGCATTTGAGTTCAGTGGTGGATGAGCATTATTTTATAAATAAAACATTTTCACAGTTCAGGTAAGAAGGATATTTCCATGGTAACCAGTGCCTTTGATGTAAAACAAGGTCACTGAGTGTCTAACGCTTTGCAACTAAACATGGATATACCTGTAATTCATTCTCATGTTTTCTGTTCTTTAAGCAACTGGATATAAAATAAGATCATTATTATTTAATGATTACCTTTTTGTTTTTTTCTCAGTTTTACTACTAGATACATATAAACAAGTTCGATATGTGTAACAGGGAACATTGTGCGAGTTAAAAGTGAAGATCTCTGCTGATTGCTGGGGGTTGTGTGTTGTTAATGTTCCTTTAAACTAGCATTGAAAGTACATATTGTTCAAGAATTGGCTGAATGATTTAAACACATCAGAAAGGAAAATATTTTACATTTTAAAAATATATCTAACCCGAGGAAAGCAGAATAAAGTTGGTATTTTTATACTGGGGGTGGGGTGGGGTGGGGTTGGGTGGAAGGTTTGAGAGTGACTTCCTGAAGTGGGATGTATGTTGTACTGGAATGCCTTTAGATATTATAGTCTTTATTCATACTTAAGGACTTTGTGTTGCACTAATCATTCTGATTTTTACAGAACAGCGAAAATGATTCGGAAGATACCAGAAAATATAACGGTGACGGTTATAACTGGCAATTACTATGATGAACAGATGCCTGGACCTCTAAACAAAGTAATATTTATACAAATTTAAAGATTACCCCTTATGCACTGAAATTATGTAAATTTGAAATCAATGTATATTCGAAATCATGTAAATTCACAAGTAAAAATGTTCCAGGTTTATCTGAAAGTAATGTATGTATTCTAGTGGAAACACATTTTTAATTTGTTTGTGCTAGTTGTAAAATATCATTGATGTCTAACATGTAAAGATTTCATTTGACAGTTGGTTATAGCACCCACACAGTTATAGGGAGAAAAAGTCGGTGTATTGGTCTGATGTGTTATGCTGAGGCAAGCTATGTGGTCTTAGTGGTTAGCAATGTCACAAAGGGAAATAAAAAATAGTTACGTTCTGGAAAAGAATTCAGGAGGCACTGTGGTCCAGGGGTAGAGAGCAGGGCTCCGTATCCGGAGGTCGTGGGTTCGAATCCTGTCAGATGCGAGATTCTTTCACGATCTTCACATTCCTCACTGCTGCGCTAATACTGGTATGGAACCCAGGAAGCAGTCATTGAGCGCGGTGAATCTAAGTTGTAAGAACTTGTATCGCAATCGATGTAAAAGAAATGAGTCTAAACTAAACTCAAAGAATTTAATACAGAAAAGCATGTATGTTATCTTCATAGTACCAGATATTTATGCCTTCTGTAATGATACTTTTCAATGTTTGGTTTTGTTTCAGGCCTGGGCTAAGTCAGAGCAGAATTTAATTTCAAAAACCTATCCTCACAGTCAGCATATAGTGATAAATGGTGGAGATAGACACTTGTTATACCAAAATCCTGATGCTGTTGTAGAGCCAATCAGAAAAGCCGTTAAAATGTGGCGATCTAAAAATAGTAACTCTAAAATGAATGCAAAAGTTAGCTAGTAGTGAGAAAGGTTTTAGAATTCAAGGTGATGGTATTTTTATAATTTGATCATACCATTTTGTCATACCAATGGTATGTTGAACAGGTGCTCAGTTATTGCCAATTAAATTCGTCCTGTTTAGAGGTTAACATGGCAGCAAGGTTGTCATCATTGCTTTTAGTCAGATATGCAATGGTGAATATGTGTTTTAGAACTAATGTTGAGGTTCGGAGATGTATCTTTTTTTCATCTGGATGATTTGAATTTATTTCTGCAGTTGTGACAACATACTGAAAGATTTTTTCGAGCTGTTTTACTGTGTGATACAGTTTAGTTACTGGAGATGTGTGCCTGCAACTCTGTCTTATTTCAACCTGTACTCTTCTTTTCAGTTTTGGACTTAACCATTATTCATTTTGGACAAATCCATTAACATTTTTAGGGGTATTTCTGTTTTGAAAAAACAAAGTACCTGAAAAGTGAACAGTGTATATCATGACTTCACAGACATGAAGAATTATCATGGTCTGCCCTGATTGTGAAGGAAAATCTGATTGCCACTAGCAAGGTAAAGATTTACTCCTAAAGGTGTCTTCCTAAAAAAAAGTGTTCCTGTTTTTTTTTAAATCTATGCAGAAATTTGATTTATTTTAGATATTTTTATTACACATTATATTTTCAACTGATCAGATGAACCTGTTTTTATACAGTCATTCACAGTTATAAGCCAGATGTAAGTTAATGAAAGTTAAATACTTTTCATATATTCAAGCTAGGCATATTCATGACATTACCTTTGGCAGAGTCATCATGTTGATGTTAAAATAGACGAGTGCTGTGTCATCATTATTGTGTTGTATTTATTACTGTATTACAATTTGAATAAAGTTAAAGTTCTTCGTAACTGGAATTTAAAACTGAATAATGATAAAGGGAGAAGTTGTTAGTATTAAATGCTTTGGCACTTTTGAATGTACCGCTTCTGTTAATTGCGAAAAAGATGATGCGGGCAAAAAGTGGTATTGTATAAGTACATAATTTAACTATACTAACAAAATGTACAAACATTGAATCAGCACAAAACCTCAGATTATTGCTTGAAGCAGGGCTAGATTTTAATTAAATGTTATCAATAAAATTTTGTTCATCATTCTCATATATGGCAGCTGTTGATTAATAAAATGATAGAAAAAATTTTTTTTTGTGTTTTATAAACCTTTTAGAGTATATTTACCCGTCTGAATTTTTTGATTAACTGTTTAAATGTATCAGAAATGGTTTAACTCTCTGAGGATTTATGGTTCAAGTGGCCAGAGATGATTTCCACGTGGTTCAGTTTTTAAGGTCAAATAGTTAAGTCTACAAGTAAAGCTGTAAGCTTAATTATTTTACATAAATTAGTAAAGAAGTTCTTAAAACTTGTATTAAAACTACTTGATGACTGCTTTCCGAGTGCAACCAGTTCTTCCATCCCCTCAATCACTGTTCCACCATTATTATAACCTTAAAATGATTTTTAGGTCCATTTTAGCCCCTCATAGATTCAATGTCATTCACCCCAGCCCTAATCTTATTCTTACTGCAAAATGTATTTTGTCCTGAAGAAGAGGGGTCTGGTATTTGTTCTTTAGGACTAAGAAGAAAGGCCATCTTTACCATTAAAGTATAATTTAAGAGTGTTTCCAACTAAGTTTTTAGGGTGAGGCATTAAACTGGGGTCCCATGTATATATTAAGCATTTCAAAATAGAACTACTAGGTGATCTATGATCCAACATGTTTCTGTATCTCTCACAACCCTCCTAAGAATTACACGGTGGGTGCATACATCATGAATACAACTAAATCCCACAATAAAGTCAAACTGATTTAGATGGATGAACAAATATACACCACACACCAAAGGGGCAAACAAATTCTTTGGATGGAGACAAAATCTGGATGAAATAACAGTATGAAAGCTTTTTTACCAGGGTGGAATATCTAAAGAAATAACATATAATTTCAAGGGGCAATATTTTGTTTTTATTGTAAAAGTCCATGAAAAAAACAACAGAAAAATCTATTGTATAAAACTAATTAGACAAGAACAGTATAATTTAGATAAAAAGGTATATAGTTAGAATATGAAATGAATATACCAGTACATGTACAGTCAAACTTGTGAACAAAGGCCGACCAAGGGAAGATAGGAAAAAGGCCTTTGTTCAAGGGTGACCTTTGTTCGGAGATGAAAGGTACTGACCAATGCTAGGCTTGAGTATGCAACAAAGGTCCTATTTCGATTGAAAGTGATACAATTAAGGAACATTTTTTTATAATTTTGAAAAGAGATTATGTCACCATTCATTCATTTATCTTCATAATCATCACCATCATCCTGACTTTGTTATTGTAGAAATTACTTCCACAGTTACGAATTGTGAATGACCAAATAAAAACAAAAGAATTCACATATTTTCTATTCATCAATAACACCTTTCTAAGATAGCCTTTGATGTGTCTCTTTAATTAATGATGGTTATGAACAGCTGTCATCAAACAATTTATGAACTCAGGGGTTCTGCTAGCTCCCAAATCAGAAGGGTCATTTTTCATCCGATGTAACTATATGTACCAAATTGCTGTCAAAAATATCTGAATTTAAGCTAAAGTATACCTTATTTTAAGACAAAATGACCCTTCAGTCAAAATACCTGAGGGTCAAAATGGGGTCTTTATGAAATTTCAGTGGTTAAAACCCCTCTTCAAGGGTCAAATGGAAACCCTGGACTGACTGTTGTTTACAGATCTTAACTGGCCATGGAATGGTTTTTTGGCTGACCGTTGGCTGCGGTCAGCAGGTGACTGTTATTCCCGGCCAATTTTAAAGCATTTTTGGTCAGGAGGAAGTCAGATCGACGGTTGTCCAAAGATGACCGCTATTCACAAAAGCCCATTAGCACAAGTTCGACTGTACATGTTACTGTTATACACTAAGACACAACCATCTAAATTCCAAGACATCAAAAAGAATAAATAAAAATATATTTTGGCTTAAACTTGTTCACTAATGCTGCATTCTGAGTTATAAAGCTATGCTAGATTTATTAAGTGCCTATCCTGTTTTAATATACTTAACTAAATCTTATACATTAGTTCATGATATACTCAAATTTTAATCTCATATCATTTTATCAATTTTTTGTTGCTTTTTTTAAAGTAAGCCACCATCAACTAAAGTGTTTACAGTATTTCCAGAATTCAGTATTTAAATGTTAACAACAGTATATTTTCTTGAATTCAAAGAAATTAAAAAAAAATAAAAGATCAGATCTATGATTGTAAAATACACAGTATACAAGTTCAATGTAAAAATTTCGGCCCCTTCCATTAGCACACAGTTTTGATTCTCGGGGAAAAGCAGTAAATTGACACACATGGCAAGAGGTAGGTACAAAGTACAAAAAAATTTGATCCTGAGACTTTGTCCCCAAATTCAACCTGGTTTATAATGTTGTAGGTGTAGCAGGCATATTTAGAGTTTGTATTGTCCATTTTTAACAGCATTTTGAAAAGCTGTACCAACATTGTCATATAAAACAACAGTCAGTTTTCTCACAACATACCACAGGAACTTGACACAAAGTTTTCTTAAAGTCTGAAACACCTCTGGTCTATGTAATCTATTACATTATTAGTTCCTGGGCAATATACACATACAGTGTATGTCATAAACTTTATTTACTCCTTTTTGTTCGAGACAAACGCTTTTAAATCAAATGCAATACAAGTTGAAAAAGAAAATAAAAATGATTGAAAAAATTACTAAAATGCTACTTTTTTTATTTTTCATTAACTGTACTAAAGCATTCTTTATAGAGACATCAGTACCAATATTCAGATATTCAAAAATTTTTGGTTGCAGACTTAGTTGCTCAATACTAGTAATGAATATATTCAAAAATGCAAAATCAAATATTCAAATATCAACTGGTAATTCATTCCCATTCCTTCAATAATCTGTATCCCAAACTTTATTCCATGCTCTATATATAATGTTATTTCACATCAGTGAGTAAATTCTACATGATACAGGCAAGAGAATTTTCAAATGATTTCTTCAACAGATCTTTATATTACTAGTACTAAAACTTGCTGTAAATGAAAGATGTATCCCATATACAACAGTTTAGCAAGTTTCCCCACTTTTCTGCTGATATGCTGAAATTAGTTTAGACTCATTTATTTTTTACATCGATTGCGATACAAGTTCTTACAACTTAGAATCACCACGCTCGATGACTGCTTCCTGGGTTCCATACCAGTATTCGCGCAGAGGTGAGGAATGTGAAGATCGTGAGAGAATCTCGCCTCTGACGGGATTCGAACCCACGACCTCCGGATCAGGAGCCCTGCACTCTACCCCTGGACCACGGTGTTGAAATCTTGTTCAGAAACTTTCATAAGTTTTAACACATACAAAAATGAGACAGAAACAAAATCAGTAAAATGGCACCAACACTTAGACGTTGAAATAACTCCCTTAGTTTGACACAAAAAGTACATGTATAACTATTAGTAAATATAAAAAGGCCAAGGTTAGTCAAATATAGTATTCAAAATATCCTCACATTCTTAATGTCATTAGATGTTTATATGAATACAATTTGCATGTATTTTGTGCTGTTCAGAAGCCTAACGCTTCCTGTGACATTTCATCTTTAAGATGGTACCCCATTTTGTTCCCTCATGTTCTTGAAAGCTGTGGCTGTCCAGTCGAGTTGCTTCATCAGTTTCTCCAGACCTAAAAGTCAGAAATATACACTCTTGTACACAGCCCGAGAAAAATTTTGTTTGTTTTTATTGGGGTTTACCAGTTACCAGTTTTAACCTTTTTTAAGGTCATATTCCTTGGGTCTGTCCAACTAAAAAGTGTTTGTGGTTATCTAACCAGCTTAATAACCAATCTCTGTACAAGTGACTGACTGCTTCATCACCAGAAGCGATGGACAAATAAGCTTTAGACATATTGTCCCAGACCAATTATCAAAGAAATGTAGCTGCAGCTGATGGGGTATGAACCCCTGGATAGACAATCTGATACTCTACCAGCTGAGCTGGCTGGGTTGGCAAAATAAAATTACTTTTCAATATGTTGGCTTATATAAAAATACATGTACATTTAAAAACACCGAACAAAATAAAATTACACCATGGCCAAAAAAAAACAAAAAAAGAAACAACAGTTTTCTTTTGGAGTATACAGCTGGCTATAATTGCACATCAGATGCTTTCGGACCTTTACACCAGCTAAAACTGATGTTTTAAAACAAGCTAGTGTAAATCACTTATATTCGAAAAATTATGCTGTCAATTTAAAGGCCCAAAATAAAAATACCATTCAAGACAGAGCCTTGTCAATATAAATGACCCATTACAGAAGTATTTTCTGAAAAACCTGCAGAAAAGTTGTATCAAAATGTCTTTAAGAGAAATCATATGCTGAGAGGTGTTGTCTTTAGCTCACAACAGTATGTCTAAAACATAAGACTCGGGTATCCATATACGCTATCATTATTTGTACTTATCTAGTTTTCAAAAAATATCAGGCCAAAGTATGCAAACCGGTTGCTTTTAAGCTCTCAGGCTTTTTACTTGAAGATTAAACTGATTAAAGTAAAACTTTCTGTGAAAAAAAATGAATAAAGATAATAATATAAACAAAAGGTACAAACCAGAATTCATATGATCATTTTTTGGGTTTCCATCTTCGTCTATAGCTTTATGCACTTCAGGTATTCCAAATATATTGGACACACTTATACATCCCAATTCCCCTGTCATGGCACGTAGCTGCATGGCTGCCCGCATTCCACCATAGATTCCTGAAACAGTGATGACTAAATTGTATTTCTGCATCCATACATAGTTTTTATGCCCCCGAAGGGAGGCATATAGTTTTTGAACTGTCCGTCCGTCAGCCGTACGAAAACTTTAACATTGGCCATAACTTCCTTATTAGTAAGTGGATTTACTTCATACTTTGATACAACATCCCTTTGGACAAGACCTTCCCACTGATCTATATTTATTTGACCTTGACCCCTGAATGACCTTCACCTTGAAGATCCAATTGTCCGAAAACTTTAACATTAGACATAACCTCCTTATTAGAAAGATGATTAACTTCATACTTGGACACAACACCCCTAGGACAAGACCTCCCCACTGATCTATATTTATTTGACCTTGACCCTTGAATGACTGGTCCTCAGCCCAAAGTTAAAGCACCACTTCGGGGGCATTGTCATCTTACAGTGACAGTTCTTGTTATAACTTAATATCAATAAAGAACAGCTGTTTACCTCAACACATTTGTTTTTCTTGTTAGAAATTGACAAATTTTTCAAATACAGTGGCAGGTTTGAGGAAGTGGTGAGATGCAGGGCCTGGACACATGACCTGGAAACCTTAGAGAGTTTCACAGTGCTTGACAATTCAATAGAGGATCCGAAATGTCATATGGTTAAAATCCAACTACTGCCAGTCCCGGTAGCTCAGCTGGAAGAGCACCTGACTTCCAAGAAGGTGGTTGTGGGTTCAAGCCCAACTCTGGGTATATATTTCCTGAACCTACAACATAAGCATTCAACATTGGACTGCACTGGGAATGTTATATTTGTGTGTGACACCTGGCTCTTCCTTCCTATGTGAATCTCTATGTCTGAAGCTACAAGGACATAATTATTCAAATACAGCATGGGAGTATGTCACAAGACCAATACAGGGAGATATGAAAAAAGTTTTCAGACTGACCAGAATATCCATTTTAAGATAATTCTCAGTTCTCATTAAGCAAAAAACAATATACAGTTTATACCTGGTGAATAAGTAATTATTCCACTGGGTCTCCAAGCAAAGCTGCTCCCTGGAAAATGGTCCAATAGGTTGGCAAGTGCTGGGGGTATACAGTGATTATACTCGCATGATATCAACAGAAAGGCATCAGCACCTTTTATCTTTTCATTTGCCTGAGAAGCAGAAAACAAAAAATGGCTATGGCATGAAAATAGTATGCTTATTATATGTTAAACTTTTTCTGACAAGAAACGTGATTATTAAGGGACAGGACAGATTCAAATGAATAGGTTTGGCACATAATTTAAATCTGGCAAACCCAAGCATGACATTTTCAGGCATTTTAAAAACAATTTCAGTTAGTCTTTCCTATACAGAAACAAATTGCATTCATCTGTCTAATAAGTGGATGTATGCAGCTCATGGAAACTAACATGTGCTGACCTTTTCAAAGATAACATGCCATAAGTAGAGATTTTAGTGTGCAATTTACACACTTGTAACTATTATTATTGCAAAATTTTGACTTAAATCAAACTTAACTTAGAAAAACTTGAGATGCTTTATGAATATGGCTGGAGAGAAAAAGTCCTTTAGCGAAATCCTCAGACCCTATGTTACTATACTTTTTACCCTTTGACAGACCCAATGTTATTATACTTCTTAACCTGTGATTTCTACTTCCTAACAGATTAACTCTTGCCTAGAACAAACTATCAATCTA
Organism: Cyclina sinensis; assembly: GCA_012932295.1. Taxonomy (NCBI): domain Eukaryota; kingdom Metazoa; phylum Mollusca; class Bivalvia; order Venerida; family Veneridae; genus Cyclina; species Cyclina sinensis. Next base: position 5,231,140 of record JAAONU010000008.1, on the reverse strand, counting down.
TCTATTTGAGCTTATTTATTGTCGGTACCGGTTGCCCATATGACCAACGCCCCCTGAAGAGATTAATTATTTTATCATGTGGGGGTAGTGAAAGATACAGAGAGCATCCCATTCCAGAGACACCGCTGGTTCTTTTGCATGCTCAGTGTACAGCACTGATACATGGGACCTCGTTTCAACATCTCATCCGAAGGACTATTAGTAGAGTTAGTGGAGGAGTGGGGCATCAAACTCGGGACCCCTGGTTTACCAGTCCAGCGCGTTACCACTGGACCACATCCGCTCCTAGAACAAACCTGAGGCACAAATTATTCTAAATAAGAACTATGCTGAAGCAGGGTAATATATGTCTGAATGAAGCTATTTTTAGATTAGTCGTTTCAATTTTCTTCAAGCAGTTCAAAAAGATATAGAATGGGACAACTGGCTTGTAAGTGTCACCTTGATCCTAATCCATACTAGCCAAAACATGTGCACTGTATGACATCTCATTATGGTAAACATTTCTGTCAAAATGTTCTTAGTTTTCTATCAGCAGTTAATAAAATACAGAGCAGAAATGACCCAGAAATATTCACACAATATTCAGTATGACATGCAACCTATGAGTGTCACCTTGATCTCAGCCAACTGAAGCCGGTGCTCTGCACATCATCACATCAGGGTAAACATTTCTACCATATAGTTTAAGTTTCCTTCAAGCATTAAAGAGATATAGAGCGGACATGAAATATTCACACATTATACCAGTATGACCTGTGGCCTACAATGTAACCTTGACCTTGATCAGAGTCAGCTAAAACCAGCTCTATAAATCATGGTAAATATTTCTGCTTAGCAGTTTCAATTTCCTTCAATTTGTGCAAGAAATACAGAGCTGACACAAAACTACTGATAGAGTAATAGACAGATTGACAGACAACCAGGGTTATAACATAATACGTGCTTTTGGGTATAAAAAATATTAGTTACTGATAGATTTCTCAATTATTCTATGTAATTAAAATTTGATTGTTTGAAGGATCTCAATTTCAATCCCATTGTGACTGAACTGACTGAATTTTAGCTTGAGTTAAAAAAATTCTCTCAACTTTCAAAATCATTTTAGGTTGTTAATGTAACCAATTTTCCTGATAAATACAGACCCTTTATCCTTGAGAAACTTACCTCAACTAACTCAGCAGGGGCAGTCGATCTGTCTTTATAGAAATGTAATGGCTTCTCTAACATAGGAAACTTTGTCTGCACTGGATCTAAAAGAAAATAACAAAGTATAGAGTTTATACACCACAGAAATCTTAATGAAACAAAAATTTATGAAAAAAAAAACTTCTTAGTAACACACAGAAATATGCTTTTTGCTTACAGTTAAAACCTAATCTTTTGAATTAGTAGCTGACTTCATCATTTTTCTATCAAATTTGTTCTTCAGTCATTATAATAAAACTGGAAAATATCACGCAAACAAAGGTAGGTTAATCCAATGACATTCCTAACAATCAAAGTTTAGCAATTAATATTTATGTTAGAAATTAAAAACACATAAAATAGCTTTCACACTGGAAGAAAAATGATAGAAAAATACTAAAATTTGGGTATGTTTCTTCTTATGACGGATTCTTAACATCCAAGTCAGGCTGAAAATGAGGTTATATCTGTTACTTAACTATAATGAAACACATAAAAAGTTTAAATTTTCCACCTCACCACCTGACTGACCCTTACTTGAAATACCGCTGGGAAGACTGGACATTATTTTATTCCTCAAAAATGAATTGTAAATGAATAAAGGAAACTTGTTTACCAAATACTGTGATGTCATATTTTCCTTTCTTCTCCAGTGAGTTTTTGACAAATTTTCCCACTCTTTCACCAAGCCTGCCTTCTCTTGTTGAGCCCAAGAAAATTATCAATTTCAACTTTTGTGATGCCATTTCTAACTTTTGGGATGCTGCTGCTAACTTACTTTTGTAGTTTCTGAAATGCAAAAAAAAAATCACTTTATTTTGACATATCAAGTAAATTTATTTAGAACAATCAACATTTCAGACAAATTTGGCCCAGTCATATTAATTTTTTAATGTTTTGAAAAAGTTTTAAGTAGAAGAAGTGGCAGTACAGTTGAAACATGATTCTTCAAACTGAAATTAGACATCAGGTCTCTTTTTAGGAAATCTTGTTCATTTCTTGTTGTGCAGTTTCTTTCCTTCTGATAAGCATTTCAGAGACCAAAGAAATTGTTTTTATAGTATTAAGTACACTATAATGACATTATGTTATGCTCAAGGGCATTTTGATTGTACTTCAATATAGTACATCATTAGATGATCTTTTATATGTTTTAGGAGCTATGAATACTAACTGATCGGGGTGGTGTGACCACAGGAGCTTGAAATTGAGTTCTTAGTCCTTCAAGATTCAAAATGTATTTGTGGCTTCTACTCTGTATATAGTGTTTTTACATACAGAAAAAGAAGCTAGATTAACAGTTTTGACTCTTGAATGACTAAAAATACAATTCCAAGCTCCTGTGGTGTGACAGAACAACAAATCATTTTACCCATTTCTTTTCCTTGAACCAATAAAGGTTTAAAAACAAATCTGACAGCAGAGTCATTTTTTTGACATTATTACAGTATCATTCTAATAAAATCTAGACAGGGTCTATCAGAATGAGTTTTTTTAATGACTGCTGACAGCGATCTCAATTCAAATTTCAAAAAAGTTCAGTTAGCTCTTACATATGAGAAGAGGTGCAAAATACAATGAAAAAAATAACACATACCTGTACATGTAATGCTTCACTTTGCTTTCTGATCAAGACAGACAAAAAATAGTCCAAATAAATGTTCTTTAATAGGTTGTATATCGTGCAATCGATATCAATATTATAAATATAGTTCTCTCAATTTATAGTCCTGGCTGTACTAGGCAAAAATCTAGGATAATAAAGTGGAACGCAAGATTTACTGTACAAAAGCTTAATGATTTTAGCAGGCTAGTAAGCTGTAGGCTGGAACAATAGTCTAATATTTATACAGTAATCGTCCCGGCTGTAAGATAGGACCTGTCAAAATAGAGAACAAGGTCAGAAACTAGGACACACCAATAATCTTCAATTACAACGAAACGAGACCATATATTTCATAAAAAAACGGTTTCTAAACATGAATTGATATTAATTAAAATTACTTACAATCGAACAGAGAAGTAGCGCTGATGTAGATAACCACCTAATATGAAGTACTACAAATGACGTACCGTCAATCCAAGGGAAACAACTCTGCTAACTTGATGTATGTATTGTGAAAAAGAACAATTCCATTTTCAATTACAAAGATAATCTTTTTTCTTCTTTTTTCCCCTCTTTTTTTCAGAAGCTTCTCAGTCAATATTTTGTCGGACACATGTGGAAAATTTTTTTCAGTTAAGAAGTTAAAAGATCAGTGCTTGTAAAGGTAATAACAAGTAAATATGGTGGAATAGTATCTGAGATGTCATGACTGCTTTGCTTTGTTAATAATTTAACAAAGTATTTTTTCCTGCTCGCACCATTAACATTTTTATGACTTCTTAAATGATCTTTTAATTCTCAGTGTTTTGACTTTTCAACAATACACTATTCTGAAAGATTAAACTTTTTGGCCTCTATCATCTTTGGCGAAACCAGTGTGCAACTCACGTTAATTTCTTTCAAAAAGAGATTGAAAGAAAACAAGTTGAAAACTTACCTAAATTACCTACTCACACAGATAGGATTTTTTTTAATTCTTAAGATGCTGTAAGCCTATGCAAAAGGTAAAAAATAGGCATTGGACATCATGTTTTTATGCAAAAAATGAGATTTCAATAGTATGATATTTGAGTGAAAAAGTAAGGATGCAACAAAAACAACAACAACAACAATAACACCAGAGTCGTGTACATAGGATATGGTGTCCTGTCTTTGCCATAAATTGCCATTTGAACGTTTGTAGAATTGAAATCTCGACCAAAGCATTAATGGTGCTGAATTTGGCGATTGTGCTCTTTATAGCTGTTAGACTTGATTCCAGCTGCACATTGTATGTTTCTCATTGTATACTTTGCTGACTTATTCTTACTTGTGCTTGGTGTATCTAAATAACAGCACTGAGGACAAGTGAGCTATGCCAGTGTTTCTTTCTTCAATTTCAACAAACAGTGACAACATCGCATCTTTCAAAAGCAGTTTCTTTCAGTTAATTATGATATGGTTTAATTATGAATGCACAGAACAGTTCGATGAATTTTCAGTAAAACTGCTTCTCACGGTTTATATTGAAGCTCCGTTTAGCAAACAAAAAACTGCTCTTATACATTCACAATGCATTACGTGCTTAAAACAACAACAACAACAAAAAGAAGAAAAAAAAACATCTATGCATTCACATTAAGTTACTCAGACCTACGGCCTTCGTGATATATTCCTACGCATAAGAATTCTAAAAAGTGGGTAATTCTACAATAAACCACGCCTGGATACTTATTATTTCTTAAATATATAACTTCTGAAGAGGGCGTTCATATTATGGAAAACCTACCGACGATAAATGAACCAACAGAAAGAAATATAATGTTTATTTAAGGACTATACGACTCTGGAACGAATTAAAGACCGAGAGTAAGGCTACCCCAACTGTGCCAGCTTTTATCAGTGGACTGAACAAGTTTTATTTAAACATTCAAAATAAATGATTAAGTAAGATCTTTAGTAAAATCTTGTTTTCTTCTTTGTTATTATCTTTTATAATTTCAATATTCCTGACACGCGTCTGCCTAGTATAGTCGGTACTGACGTTTGGCAGCAATAAGTTGAAGCTGTTCGTTAAAATTTATTTCGAAACTTACATTACTGACACTGTTCCATACCCGGTATTCTTTCAAGGAGGTAAAAACTTTGGCATAGAAAACTTATCTGAACCTCATTTCTTTGCATTTTCGAAGCGAATTGGTCGATAAGTACTAATAAATAAGGAGCTATATATTTGTTGTGAAAATGGTGTAAAATATTATCAAAGATTATTGTTGTACTAGCAATGCATTTGTACGAAAACGTTATAGCCTGTGATTCGTCGAAACCTTAGAACACAAGGATAAGTGACGTCACTTATAATAATACGCAAATGGCCTCACAACAGCGAAGTTCAACTGGAACTTGGGGAATGGCAAAGAAGAAAGTTCAGGTGGTTCAGCTGCTTTTATACATTCTTATTGCTTTAAGCACTTAGATATAAAAACGTTTTGCAAAATTCTTAATGGCATGTGATGCATCGTACTGTCTTCTTGAAAAACCACCACAAAGAAAGGAAATTTCACATTAAGTTACTCATTAACATGAATTTTTTTGGAAACGAAACGAAAGTTGTTGTAGTGTCTTATCGTTGCTGTATTCAGGTGGTGAAAAATCGTGGATCGATCAGGACTTGAACCCAGGGTCTCCCGTTAACATGCGGATACTCACACTCTACCAACTGAGAATAAATTCACACGGTGTTCATCAATCCGGTGTTTCTGCTATCGATTTATCACCTGTACCCAGCTATATCTACCCCTTCCAATTTTAGAGTTCTAACCAAATTCATAGAGTCATAGGGAATATTGTGAATCATTCTCAAGGTAGTGAAGCAGAAGCCATATTTTTATTGAGGTTATTCATGTTGGGCACCAGATGTAACAGGTGGTATAAAATCATGGCAGTGGCTACGGTTACGGAACCGTAATCCTAGCCTCCGAGTCTAGGATTACGGAGGTTCCGTAATGCTAGACAAACCCACTGGAATAGGCTTCGGTTACGGAAGTATTTTAAAGAAGGATGTCATACCCAAAATCGAGTGATAAACCGTTAATTTTCTCAAATATTACATTTTCTCCAAAATGAGTCAACACTAATGTTATGATACGCCATCTTAGTCGTTGTATTGACTAACGTTAAATGTCATTGTCGTCATCTACAGACACTTTATAGACGATGTGAATAATTGCCCTGCAATGTGTATTGTCTTAAGTGTTATCTTGTTCGCATTATTAAGACGCAAAAAATGAACGACTATCTATTAAATTCCAAGTTTTCATTGAATGATAATGTTAGGAAGCAAATACTGCAGGTCGATCTTGTCAATTTCTAATTGTTTGGGGAAGGCTGGGGGGAAAAACAATGGTGTCCTGGGAATAAGTGCTCGTTCATTCCGTGCAACAATAAATTTGACCAGGTTATTTATTTTTGTATAAGATCCATTTATTAAAAGAAAGCAATTCATGAAATAACTTATCATGTAACGCTACTAATTTTGTGAATTTGTAATGACAAAGACTGTTTACAACCTGTAGTCAGATTTAAAAGAGAGACTGATCCAAATCAAAATGAAAGTGGATAGCAATTAACAGAAAAAACGACAACAAAACATAACACATTTCAAGAAGAACGAACACAAAATATAACGCAGTCTTTCAACAACAGTAATTCCATTCTTAAAAATGTTTATTCAAAATCAACATTAAATTCACAAAACAATGACAAAAAGAAAGGAAAAGAACAAAGTAAACAAAATGAAAAAACATGTCTGTAACATGCATGTCTGCTGAAAAAAAAATACAAATTTTGGCGGGCCATGGTTTGAACGCCTCCTTGTGGTGTGGCCTGGATGTAGATGGACCTGATTTTACATTACAACATTTTATTTTTAAAAAAAATTATATTACTTCTCCAACTACAAATGAGCGCTCGAGTGACAATGTAAAGATGACAAGGATATTTAAGGTTAGTTTGTTGCTGAAACAAGCATCAAAATGGCGTATAAAATGACAGTTTGATAACGCAAATTTGGTAAAATGGTTTGTTTAATTAATGAAAATAAAATTTGGCATGCTATTTGATATTTAACTGTTGAAAATACGCTTCTTTAAAAATCTTCTGTAACCGTAGCCTTTTTCAGTGGGTTTGTCTAGGATTACGGAACTTCCGTAATCCTAGACTCGGAGGCTAGGATTACGGTTCCGTAACCGTAGCCACTGCCTAAAATCATGGCTTGACTTGGACTTGAATCGAGGACCTTCCACTTACAAGGTGGACACTTTACCAACTGAGCCACCAGGCCACACAGTGCTACCTATCAGTTTATCACAAAAATACCTGTATTTGCATTATTAGAAAGTAATGAAAGGCAACACAAGTATTTACTAAAAATGACTTCCTCTTACAGATAAGTAAAGTTTTTTGATGATGTTATGTCTGTTGAGGACTAGACTCTGTTCTGTAGCTCATTTTGTATAGCTTTGGCATAATTGAACATGTTTGTGGTGATGTTGGGTAGAATCACAGTAATTGACCCGCTAGCGTGGTTGGTAGATCTATGAAATAGTTCCCTGGGGTGGTGGGTTCAAGTCACATGCTGGTTGCACTTTTCTTCCTTGGTTTATAGTCAAAGACAAAGGTTTTACATGTAGATTTTCTTCAGTATATCCTAGACTACATCATATTTCTCAGGACAGGAATAGAGGCTAGTAACTTACACTGATATATTGACCATGAAGTCCAGTAAGAGTAAGTATTATCTGAGGTGAGGAGACTTAAGCAGGTGACTGCCAAGTAAATATATAATATTTTCTGAAATTGTCAGTTTTAGAGAAACTTCCAGTTTAACTTCTTAGAAATAGTTTTACTACCTATATATCAGCTAAGTCTTTGAAGACTAATACATATCTTATAATTCCTGTTAGGTATCCTTTGTGATACGGGATGAAATAGAGAGACATCACAGGTCAGGTGTGAATGCTCTGCAGTATGATCCCTTACTTAACAGACTGTATTCGGCTGGCAGGGACTCCATTATCAGAATATGGAATACTAGAGCAACTAACAAGGTTAGTAATATTTACCTCTTTTAATGTAAAGTAGGTTCAAAAGTCAAAACATATATAGTAAAATAAGTATGATGGATCAGTGCAAAATTATTGTATCTCATTATATATGCATAGTTACAGTAGCTTAAAATAGTTTGAAACTGACCCTTTTGATATGTTATCAGGTTGTTTAATGCATTTGTTCTTAAAGATCTGAACATTAATGATCCAAATTGAACATTAAAAAACCTCTGATGTTATGTATCAAAGTTATGCATGTGTATTAATTTATACTATAGTGTTCATGTATAGCTTGTATGGCAGAAATTTTTGTATCACAGTATTATGTTTGAAATCGTGCACCATGTTATGTTCTTTGTCTGATAGGTGTGGATTTAATAAGCAAACAACAGATTCACATTTCTACTTTCTGTTTCACATGTTACATGTACATATTAATCCAGAACAGATAAAAATACTGACCAGACAACTTTAGTTGACTCACCATATATTGTTTTGATGTTTTTCAGGACCCATATGTGTTGTCTATGGAACATCATACAGACTGGGTGAATGATATCGTGTTATGTTGTGGAGGGAGAACATGTAAGCTGTCATCATGTTTTTACCTCAATATTTGTCAATTTACACTGAACTATAGACGCTGTAGCATTCACAGTGTAATTTGTGCTGTAACTTACCTTCAGTAAGATTTAGAAGCTTGTAAGATAGACAAAAGTTTGCAGAAAGCTGTAAAATATACTTAATGTTAGACAAGTGAAGAGAAATCATTTTAACATGTAACTAATTTAGTTATGGAAAGACTGTAAGTATTCAGTGTGAAATGTAGATATTATGATATGATTGGTTTCCCTCTCTCTTCAAATGGAGGATGGTGTGTCATAATGCATCTGTCAATATGTCACTGTTCTGTAAAATATGAAATTGTATGTTTAAAATATTTTCAAAATTCAAAGAATCCAAAGCTTTATATTATCAATGCCTAATGCAATTTTTTACAGTGATATCAGCCTCTTCAGATACCACAGTAAAAGTATGGAATGCTCATAAAGGATTCTGTATGTCAACACTCAGAACTCACAAGGTATATATACTTACATGCATCTTTTTCTGGATCATTGTACATAAAGGCCTGAAAGATTGTGATGCTTGAAGCATTTACTCTGCTATCAGTTATAGTTGAAGATTCAGATGGATATAGAAATTTGATTTTGATTATTTGTTGATGTGTGTGTTAATCTAGGAAATAAAAAAATGGACAAAAAAACATAAAAAATACGGCAAAAGCAAAAAGACTTGGAAGTGTTAGAACTTCTATTTCGTTATGGTCTGCTGGAACTGCTGATTCAACACATGATTGTCTGTGGGCCTTGATAGCCCAGCTGATAGTGGTTGAGTGTTCACCTTCAGTTCGTAAGGTTCCTGGTTCGACTCCTGAGACTCCTAATCTGCAGATACTTAAGTTTATCCAGCCATGTCTATGTGAATGAGTGCCAGTGTAGTTATTGTTACTGGTTCTTCTCTCTAACAACTGATTTTTATCTGGTATCTTAAGAGAGACCTAAATAAGCTTTGATAGGTTTTGTCACATTTAAGCAAAAGTATCATATCATACCAGAAAACGTGTAATGGTATTAAAAAGCAGGTTCCTTTCTGTTTTAGAAAGGTATAATAAATATTTTGAAAAATGAAGAGAGCAAATAAATACAGGTCATAAAATGTATGAATGTCTAGTACATGCATTTGAAAAGTGAGGTTAAAGAGTAAATTTAAAATTGTATCATTTTGGTTGGTATTTGTTTTGACTTTATTAGATGTGCTTGATATTGATTACAGGACTATGTGAAAGCGTTGGCCTATGCTAAAGACAAAGAACAGGTTGCTTCAGCAGGGCTTGACAGGTCGATTTTTTTGTGGGATGTCAACACCCTAACGGCACTGACAGCATCTAATAATACAGTAACAAGTGAGTTAGTAATACAATGCTCTTGTAGGCTAATATCATTTTGAATGAAACTTTGTCTTTCTTTTTCTTAGTACTAGAAAATGAAATACATCTACAGGAAAAGATTTCTCTCATTTTCATCTTGCAGTGCAATTTGATTACACTATGTATGTGTTCCAACCATGTTATTTCAAAATTTCACATTTTCAAGAATTTTATCTTGAAATTTTATAATTTCGCTGTTATACAATTTTCTTGATTACATGATTGCATCCTGTAATTTCATGGTTTCAGAAATTATGATTTCACAATATCTTAGTTTTATCTGAAGATTTCACAGTTTTGAGATTTATGATATTTTCAGATAAGGAAAGCTTGAAATAAAGAAGTTTTATGATAAAATCATGAAATTGAGAAATCATGATACTGCAAAGTTATGAAATTTCTTGAATAGTCATGAAATCGTGATATTTTGGTAGACTTGTAAGCATTTGCAAAGTTCTATTTATCTGGGACCAGTAACTTAAGACATCAATTTTATTACAAGCATAACAACTTTACCTTTTTAAATACCCAATATAATGATTCTTTACAGCATCTAGTTTAAATGGAAACAAAGATTCAATATACAGTCTGGCAATGAACCCAGCAGGCACAGTGATAGTGTCAGGGTCCACAGAAAAAGTTTTACGAGTCTGGGATCCACGAACATGCCTAAAACTGATGAAGTTAAAAGGTCATACAGATAATGTAAAGGCACTAGTACTCAACAGGGATGGTACCCAGGTATTTGCTTTCAGTTGTTGACAAAAAATTCTTACGACAACATTATACATACCTAATGCATATCTATGTACAGGCAGATGACCTGATCATGTTATTTATTGAATTGCATTTTTTTAATCGCATCTTTCTTCCATTGCGAAGATACCGAAGGGTCAAAGGAATGTTGAAGCAGTAGATTCTTACTTTGTTTTACCAAGATTCCTTCTGTCGCCTTCAGACAGTAGGTGTAGGAAAATGTTAATGTTCTGATAATACCTTGACTTTTAGGCTCATTTTGATAACCCTTTAGTTTTAGGCTGAAACTTCATGTATTGCTTGAATAGTGTTGAACTCTTAATTCAATGTGCTGGTTAAAAATTACTTTAGCAAGAGATCAAAGATTTCTGACTTTAACTTAGATATATCTCTCTTGGTATTGTTCAGAACTAAACATGAAATCGTTCCTATTTATAGCACAGATTTTAGTTACAGGTAATCCATTACATGTGCAACAGATTTTGAATATGTCTGTATTTGAACAAATAGTCTTTGTTCACACTTGATTTTATTTTGCCATCCAGAGAGGCTAGAATATAATTTTCTTCTCCCCATCATTAAAGTGTTCAGTAAACATTGGGCACATTGAAATTAAGACCTTCGTCAGTAAAGAATCAACATTTAGACACCACAAACTGATCTCTGAAATACTCAGTTAATTTGTTATTAATGTTGGTTAAATTGTTGCGTTTCAGTGCTTGTCAGGCAGTTCTGATGGAATGATACGGCTGTGGTCTCTGGGACAACAGCGGTGTGTGGCCACATTCAGAGTTCATGATGAAGGTGTCTGGGCTTTACAGGTATGAAAAGTTCTGAGCTTTACAACTGAAGTATTTAGTTATACTGTACGGAACATAGCTGACTTACAGTCCAGGATTTGCTGATTCGTTTCCCACAAGTGTAGGGGGAATGTCCACATTCTACACTTTTTTTCTCCAGTACTTCTTTTAACCCAAGATGATATATATTGTGAAATGAAAAGTTTTAGAATATTGTATTTAGGAAGATTAAATGGTTGATCATGTAATGAAAGAGATGTAAAAATCGGATAAAGTGGTGGGTTCCATTATGAAAGGGTGTCATCCTAAGTAATTTTTTATAGGTTAGAGTAATTTTAATCATTCTGCAAGCTAAAGCAAACAAGTAACCTTATCATATACAACAAGTAGAGATTTTGTTAATTTTTGTCTCACCTACCTGCCCAAATAGGGTGCTGGACATTTTTGCCAAACTTTATCCTTTCTGAAGAGAATCATTTCAAGGCAAAGATTTGAACGAAAGATGTGTTTGCTCTCTAAGTGTGAATAGAGCTACTTTACTATGATCATTTAGGTAAATGTTGTAAATGAAATTTGTTCTATTTTATAGGCAAATGACACTTTTTCAATGGTATATTCTGCTGGTAGAGATAGGAGGGTGTGGGCGACAGATACACGCAATAGCGATTATAGATGTTTAGTATGTGAAGAAAAAGAACCTGTTTTGAAGGTGAGATTTTTGAGTTATGGACCGTATTAGTAAATGGTGGCTACTGTTTATATAGGCACATTTCAAGTGTGTGAACGTGCATACAGGTACCTTTAAATGTACCTGTAAATAGTTTGTGTGTGTAATTGATGATATAAGATAAGTAAATAGTGCCTTCACAGTCAAATGATGGGAATGACAAACCTATGACTTTTTATAAACTCTCTTATTTTCTAGGGTAATAGACACAAAGGTTACTGACTGAAATATACTTGTATGAAATTTGGCAGCTTATTTTCCTATGGAGGAGAATATCTTTATCAGTGAAACAAGTGGTGAAACAAGTGTCTGGTAAATTGATTACCTGACAGAACTGAAATACCATACTGTTATTTAGCACCAAAAGAAACAAAATTGAATTGAGAGAAAACACATGTGCTATATACCAGTGATCTTACAAGCCTGAGGAAAAGTCTGTAGCATTAGGTTAAACTAAATATGTAAGTGTTAAATTATGTAACAAGAAAACATTGACTTGGACTGTTTATACCAAGACTGTTGCTGAAAAAAAGGTGCCTTTATTATTAAATAGTGTGTATAGAAGAATGCAAGCACATGCTTTGATGATTATTATTTTAGTTTAATTAAATATCTGAGTAATTAAATATAGTTTAAGAACTAAGAGATTTCATTTTTATACATGAATATTCTGTTACAAACTTCAGCTGGAGTTAACACACAATGAACCGCAGTCTCTTTGGGTGTCGACAACTAGTTCCAGTATCAGAAATTATGTAAGTACTGTCCTCTCACATAGTTTTAGTTATACATGTATGTGGAATAAATAATTCAGTTTCAATATCTATTTTACATGACTAGTAGAAGCGGTCGTAGTTAACATTAACTATTTTCAGTCACTGCATTCTTGATTTTAGACAAGTACTCATGCTGAAGTGGAAAGAATGGTAAATCTTTTTCCTATGATGATTGTCAGATGATTGTCATCATAAACACTGTAGTTCACTAACTTGTTAATACTTTTTCCAGACTGTACGGAATATAAGCAAACAGCTGATGTCAGCATTAGATAATGTTTCATTACCCCCAGTGTGTTCACAGCCAGACTTTACTATAAAAGGTAAGTAAGACTTTTGATCTATGCTGCATTGGTTAAGTGTGCTGCCTTCAGTTTGCTGTAACTCTTCATTGATAGATGAAGATGGAATTCAAGTCTGCCTGCTCTCAAGTTGCTAAGTGTGTCAACTTGCCGATTCTTTTCTCTAGAGATTGTTACAAGTGTTGGTAATATTTACCTAATGATTTATGTTGAGTTCAGAGCAGTTCTTGTATTGAAAGAGTGTTATGCAAAAGTCACTGGAGAGCTTCAGCTCTTCAGGGATTTGAACCAACCACCTGGTGATTGGTAGTTAGGTTTTCTACTTGTTAACCACTGAACTTCTCACTAAATCTAAGTTGTGAGAATAAGCATCGTATTTCATCTTTAAATAAGTAGTATTAATTGTTGTAAAGGAGTATCCCAGTGGAGTCTCAAAAAATTTCTTTGGAAAGTGATAACAGTACATCTTTTATCTTTTTTACAGGTGGTTCCAGTATAAGACAGTACTATGTGTTAAATGATAAACGACACATCCTCACAAAGGATACTGATGAAAATGTGGCATTATGGGATGTTTTAAGTGTAAGTTTGATTTAAATCTTTGTTCAGCATACTGTAGATTGGTATTTATTTTTTTATTTGTATGGCTCTGCAGCAGACTTCTATGACATACTCAGGGTGAGGGAGGATTTTATCATTTGTTGGTTTTCAGAGATTAATAGAAGACAATCTGGTGTTCATTTTGTTTGACAATATATTTATCATTTTTTAAATGATTTTGAAATGAAGTATTGTTGAAGATAAGACACTTAGATAGGACAAATTATAATGAAAACAAGTTTGTTATCTTGTTCATGAAATATTTTATTTTGTAAAACTTCACAAGACTCTTTAGTTTGAAATTCTTTTAGTTTAGACTCATTTATTTTACATCGATTGCGATACAAGTTCTTACAACTTAGATTCATCACGCTCTTTGACTGCTTCCTGTGTTTCATACCAGTATTCGCGCAGGGTGGAGGAATGTGAAGATCGTGAGAGAATCGCGCCTCTGATGGGATTCGAACCCGCGACCTTCAGATCTGTAGCCCTGCGCTCTACCCCTGGACCACGGTGCCTCCGTTTGAAATTCTCATAGGCATTAATGATGATGATTTCTTTCATCACCTAGCAAGATTTAAGATCATCCTGCTAAAATAGAATCTCAAATTAGTCATTTTAAACGTAGAGTCCTGGAATCCACCACTGTGATGCTAGGTCAGTTAATGGTTATAAAGCAGTGTGTGGCATCATAAGATGATCATCATCATTTTATCAGTATCATCTTCATCATCAGAAATAAACAAATGAATGGCAACAACAACAACTAAAAGACCACTCTATTTCAATAATTATTATCATTGTCATCACTGTTGAGTATAAACATGATAAAAGAATTGATAATATACATAATAATAAAAATAATAATATACCAAGTTTGTACCAGTAAGAGTGTTTCAGAATATTTTCAAGTATCAAATGACCTACAAAAACCTGTGTTATGACTAGTTTGCCACAGTTGTCAGTATCTTTCTTGGGTTAATAATATTTTGAATTCACTACCATTGGAGATTGATCACAGTATGACATGTTTTAATGTATATTTTAGGCTAGGAAGGTTGAAGATCTGGGTAAAGTTGATCTGGAGGAAGAAATCAAAAACAGATTTAAAATGGTGTATGTTCCTAACTGGTTCTCAGTGGACTTAAAAACTGGAGTGAGTCTTGACATTTTCGTTATTGATTCCTTTGACATCTCTGTATTGAATAAGAAATGTTTGTGCTACTTACCTGTAGGTCTTGTTGAGGTATACATTTGTACTTTGTTTGTAAATGTTTAAGACAGACAATAACTAAAATAAATGTTTGAGTGTGATGAAATGTTGGAACTATGTAAAAAAAATGTATAAAAAAATGAAAATTTGCTAGGAAGTACATCTGAGAATTGATTGATTGGTCGTTTGGGTGGTTGATTGATTGATTGATTGATCAACTTATTGCTGCAAAAATCTTTTGTTTTAACTAATTCATTCTTGGAAACTAACTACACATACTGACCTTGAATTGTAATTATGCATTATTTACGAATTTGCATGGCTGGGTAAAAGATCTAAAGAGTTCTGTACAAGGGAAGAAATTTTGTTGATACTCCTAAATAATTAGTACAGTGAAAACACAGTTCTTTTTATAGGTGGCAGACCTGATTCATTTGTAAAAAAAACATATTTTCTTTTGACCCTTTTTCATTCCAAGCATATCATACTGGAAGAACTTGAAAAAAGGTTTCAAAGCACACTTAAGTTTTGTTCTATCTTTTTTGCTTGGTAATGTTTTGATTGTTATACAGCTTAATTTTCTCTTTTTTTTGCTCCAGATGTTGACCATACATTTAGATGAACAAGACTGTTTCGCTGCATGGGTCTCTGCGAAAGAGTTAGGCGTAAATTTACCATCTGATGTCCCAGATACTAAATGTAAGTCTTGGTCTAAAATTTTGTTAGAATATGACCTTAAATTTTCAAAGAAACTTTCCCATGCAGTTATCTGTGCTTATGTATTTCAATGTAGTAAAGTGAAGTATTTCTATATGTCTTTAGAAACTTTTTACCTTTTTTTATATAGCTTATTTAGGATGCCATAAAACTCCTAACACAGTAACCACAAGTTTCCATTGCCTGAGTTGAATTTTGCTCTGCTTGTCTCATCGATTCTGTATGTATGAATACAAGTCAGATAATCGGAGACCAGCCTTCAAAAGTTATTAAAATTATATGTGTTCAAAATGATCAAGACACATGGCAATCAAGAAAGTTGCGGTGCATGTTAAAAAATCATGTAAATTAGAAGTGACTTTTTCTTTCATGTAAATGAAATTAAACCCTACAGAGTAGTGGTAACTTGAATTTTTGACTGGACCAATCATAAAAAAGATTTTACCGTGGTCAACTTAATTAAGTGTGAGTTAATTTTTCTCAGTGGATATTATGTAAGTGAAAAGATGGTAATGCTCTTTTTTTTTTTTTTTTTGGTAAGAATTCACATCAGTGCAGACAGAATTTCTTTGAATAATCATGGTCATTTAAACCACAAATAAAAACTTACAAAACTGTTTGATTGATTGGATGTACTAGTAAACTAAATAAGTTTTAACTTGAAGTTTCATTTTCCATTTCAGTAAATATTGGTCAGCAGTTACTACAAGCATTACTGGATAATTGGCCAAAGACACATATTTTTGAAAACCAAGGTATTTTGGTTCTTTGTCATTTCTGTAACTTCCAAGGAATTTTTGTAAAGCAAACTGTATGCCAACATAAATGAATAGTGTGTATGACAATTTAATAGAAAAAAGAACAAAAAAGAAAAAAGGCTTGAGGGATAGTTCAGATACTTCTGAAGTTCTTTTTTATGATTATAGTGTATACTCATGTATAAGTGGTGTTTTTGTCTTCAGTGAAATAAATAACTGTAATGGCCCATTTGCTCAATTTTTTTGTTACTGGAGTAAATTTTCAACTTGTTCATTGATTTATTTTCACTGACAAAACAAGCAATATTGGATTGTTCAATGGCAGTATTATTATTAGATGTCTAGCGAAAGTTTTTCTTATGTTAATTCACTTGGAGGAAAGTTAATCATATCTTCTTTGTATTTTAGAAAACATGAATGGTAATGAAAATGAACTACAGCCTCCATTTGGAAATTATTTCAGAGTACCAGGCCATACACCTGTGATATTTAGGTAACACTTTAAGATTTCTTGCTGCATGTTTCTTTTTTGTGAGTGACATTAACCTCAGACCTGTTATCCTTCAGTTGGTTTTTAGCTCACCTGATCACAAAGTGCTCAGGGTGAGCTTTTCTGATCGGTCTTTGTCCGTCGTCCGTCGGTCGTTCGTCCGTCCGTCATCAACTTTTCATTCAAACGACATCCTCTCTGAAACCAATGGGGCAAATTTAATGAAACTTGCCTGGGATGTTCCTTGCATGAAGCTCTACCAAGATTATTCAAATGGTTCTGGTCCATTGCATTTCTGGTTCACTGGAGCTAAAAATAGATTTTATAAGTTGGATCTTTAAAAATCTTCTTCTCCGAAACCACAAGGCCTGGAGCTTTGATATTTGGTATGAAGCATCATCTAGTGGACCTCTACCAAGTTTGTTCAAATTATTTCCCTGGGGTCAAAACTGACCCCACCCCAAGGGTCAGTTGATTTTAAATAGAGTTATATAGGGAAAACTTGAAAATCTTCTTGTCAGAAACAAGAAGGCCTGGAGTTAAGATATTTAGTATGTAGCATTGTCTAGTGGACCTCTACCAAGTTTGTTCAAATCATGGCCTCTGGGTCAAAAATGGCCCTGCCCCAGGGGTCACTTGTTTTACATAGAGTTATAAAGGAAAATCTTAAAAAATCTTCTTGACAGAAACCGTAAGGCATAGAGCTAAGATATTTGGTATGTAGCATTGTCTAGTGGACCTCTACCAAGTTTGTTCAAATCATGGCCTCTGGGTCAAAAATGGCCTCGCCCCAGGGGTCACTTGTTTTACATAGAGTTATATAGGAAAATCTTAAAAAATCTTCTTGTCAGAAACCGTAAGTTATAGAGCTTAGATATTTGGTATGTAGCATTGTCTAGTGGACCTCTACCAAGTTTGTTCAAATCATGGCCTCTGGGTCAAAAATGGCCCCGCCCCAGGGGTCACTTGTTTTACATAGAGTTATATAGGAAAATCTTAAAAAATCTTCTTGTCAGAAACCGTAAGTTATAGAGCTTAGAAATTTGGTGTGCAGCATTGTCTAGTGGACCTCTACCAGGTTTGTTCAAGTCATGGACCCTAGGTCAAAAATGGCCCCGTCCCAGGGGTTACATGTTTTACAGAGAGTTATATAGGAAAAACTTTATTATCTTCTTGTCATAAACAACAAGGCCTAGAGTTAAGATATTTGGTGTGCAGCATTATCTAATGGACCTCTACTAAGTTTGTTAAAAAAATGTCCCTGGGATCACTATTGGCCCTGCCCGAGGGTCACAAGTTTTAAATAACAATAAAGAAGCAAATCTTTAAAAAATCTTTTGGTCTGAAACCACAAGGCCTAGAATTTTAAAATTTTGCACGAAGCAAGCTTTATCAAGCTCTTTCAAATTATTAGATTAGGTTAAAGGTCACAGAGGCTAAAAGTAGATTTATCTACTGTACCTCATAGAGCCTTCATTTATTGACCAATATCTTTGATATTCAGTATAGAGGTTCCTTACATGGACCTCTACCCATGGGTAGGGTTTGAGGTCACTGGGTCAAGGTCAAGGTCACCATAGCTTATAATAGATATTTCTACTTTCTGTCATAGAGCCTTTATTTATTGACTGATATTTTACATATTTGGTTTGTAGGCACTTAAATATTTTCAATTAAGAAATGAAATACTGCTTAACAGGAAACCTACAGCCAAAGTACTCAGGTGAGCGATCCAGGGCCATCATGGCCCTCTTGTTTAAAAATACATTGTCATTGGAGTGGAGACATCAAGGAGAACCACTTTAGGTGCAGACTTAGTCATTTGGTAGAGGACTTGTGTCCTAGGGATGTTGTATGTTTGAGTCCTAAGACGGTGCATCTTGCATCTTTGGTATTAAACACCTCTAGCGTGCTTCATTTTTTCTAGAACAATTGAAACCAGATTTTTTTTGCAGCTTAAATGTATATAAATAATATTGAAAAGTATTTCAAATCTGACAAAATTTCTCTCAGAGGTGAAGCTCGTACACATTTTCTTACCTTATAAATGCGTAAAGACATCATTCATTATCAGTGTATGGTTTTAACTGGTTTGATTACCCAAATGAACTAATGTTGCTCGTATTATTTATTTTTCTTAGTAATGGAAAATTATATTCTTTAAGTAGCCGACAAGTGAAAAGAAGTTGATAAAATCTTATTAACTTTTTCTGAATGTTTACATAGAATCTAATACTTTACATTTGACAGTGAGGTGGGACGAGGGAAGACTTTGTTTCGGTTACTGTGTCGAGACGCTGGTGGTGAGACAGAACAGATGTTGCTGAATGAAACAGTACCTCAGTGGGTGGTTGATGTCCTTGTACATGTAAGTAATGTTGAATGAAGACAGCCTCTGTAGTCTAGACTTCATATACACTGTGTATTACTGTCAGAAAAAGTTTTGTTATGATTATCTGAAGTTTTCCCATTAGAAAACTATTTAGAATCCCTGAACAAGTATTAAAATCTTTCTAATGCTTTATTTTTGTAGCTTTTCAATGTGCTAATGTATTGATTCAAATTTACTAAAAGGTCATTGTACTGGGCTATAATTAAAAACTCCAACATTGAGTTATGTTTAACTCAGTATCAATCTTAGTATCAAACATATTAAGCCTTGGAAACAGGGAAATATGTTAAATTTGTCTATGTGCAGTGCTTTTTCATCAATTTTTAATGAATTTATTTTGCCAATACTGGTATGTCTAAGGGTGGTCTCTTTTGAGAGGTTGTCTTTTAAACAGGTTGGACTTGTTTCTGTTTTGATATTTTATTTCAGGGGAATTCTCCAAAGTCAAACAAAATACCTTTCTTTCTACAACCACATCAGAGTATGGGACAGAAAATGGTCATGAAAAAGTAAGTGGATTGCTGGGAGATTTAAGTATAAGAAATTCTTGAGTCTCTGCTAATACTGTAAATTGCAAACAGATTATTCAGAAATTAATACAATATAAAAAATCAGAGTTAAATTATTTTCTTCTTTAAACAGGAAAGTTAAAACGCTTCGCAAATAACTTAAAGATTATGTTATTTTTCCAAGATAAACCACAGAATGTGATTTATATCTTTATGTACTTGGCTTTTCCTATGTTCCCATTTTAGAAAATAAATTTAGATATACAGGTTGGATTTACTATTGAAACATTAAGGAGTGTAGTAATCTAATAACTCAAAATGTCTAAACACAGAGATCGCTTATCAGCCAGTGACATGATCCAGGTCAGGAAAGTGATTGAGCATGTGTACGAGAAGGTGTTAGGTCAGGGTTCGGATGCCGGGTCCCAGGCAGCAAATAGTGGGAACCAGGAGAAAAGCGAAGACATGGAGGACAGTTCTGCTATAGCAGAGGAAAAAGTGGAGTTGTTATGTAATGAGCAGGTACTGTGTCTATTTTTTATTTGCACTGTTTGGTGTTTTGTCAATGAATTTTGTAAAAGCTTGCTTATCTTACAATCAGTACAGGACCATTTAAAGCACAAGTGAGTTCTCATAGCTAATTCTTGGGATATAATCGATGGTCAGCGGTAATGCACAGTGCTTATTATCTGGATGATATGGGCTCTGTCCCCTTCTCCTCTACATACACTTCTTACTGTCTTTTGAATGACACATTAAACCAAGGTCCCACATCAGTGCTATATATATAGTAAGAGAACCAAGAATGTTTCTTTAATGGGATGCTTTCAATCTTGCACTATCCTCCACAACCTTATTTAAATGAACTCCTAAGGGGGTGTCAATCGGCAAAATCCTAATATAAAGTACTAATAGTAAAAAGCTTAGATAGACAGATAGGTAAGACAGTTTATTGACTAGGTAACCAGCTATACAAATCTTGACCAGACTAATGCAAGAGCTCAGAGCAAAAGAATTGTAACTACATATAAAATACGAAAAAGACGCAGTGGTTTTGCACTGAGCACTCGTATTATGGAAGTGCAATCTGATCATGAATGGTGCTGTTTACTAAAGAAATGATTCTGACTATCATTTATTTACTGCCTACACATGCTACCATTGTGCAAATGTTGGGTTAGTTTAATGATACAGTTGAAATAATTTATGGTTCAGTAAATCAGCCAGGAACCTGGTAATTATTTTTGTATGATTACATTTTTCGTTATAATACAATTAATGATTCTTGCTAAGAGTAATTTAGGGATGGAGGAAGTTTTTTTTTATTTTCCAAAGCATTCAGTTATTTCTTACCATTGCAATATGTTTGATCATGCATGACTCCAAAAATGATCATAGCTAAGAGTCATAAAAACTCATTCATTCATTCTGGCTGGACTTTATGCAGAATGATACATGCCTGAAAAATCAAAAGATCAAATTAATCTGATGACTTATGGTACATCTGTTTAACCTGGCTAATCATGTCTCTAGTCCCTGCTAATCTCCATTTTTATAATGTATGGCTTTAATATGGTGTACAAGAATTTCAAAAATATCTCTCTCCGAAGTTTTGTTAATTATTTGTATTCATCTGCTTTTAGGTTTTGAATCCTAACATGGATCTGCGAACAGTAAAACATTTTATCTGGAAACAAGGTGGTGATTTAACTTTACACTATCGACCAATCAAAAGCTGAGACATGTACCTTACATTTTAAGCCTTTTGAAACATGAAATGTATTCGAAACAGTACAAATTATATGCATTGCGAACAGTTTTTACTTAAAATGAAGAAACATTATTTCATCCATTGGAGTTGTCTTGTGTGAAAGAGGACACTGCATAATGCTGATGAACAAGTTTTCATTGGATAACTTTCATGCAGGGATTTTAAGGTACAAAAGCTGCCAGTAAGAAGTTCTTTGTGACAGTAGATTCTAAAGATGGTGAATACATCAACGGTGATAAGAAAAAGCTGTCTCTAATCAAGAAATGGGTTTCGACTTCTGTAAAAAGGAGATTGTTAGAATTGAAAAGACTCTTGACCTGTGACTGTTGAAAGGTCATGTGATGAATACATAACAAGTAAAATTCACATAAAAAGTTTGATTTTCTACTAAAGTAAACTACACAAAATATTTATAAGCATTCATACTATATTAAAGCTAAAAAAAAACCTGACAAAAATGTTGAACAATATTTTAAAATTTGGCTGAAATTCAGTGAAATGCATAAAGTGTAGTATTGGCCACTATACAGGTAAAGGGAAGTAACTCTGCCTTAGATTCAAATACTACCACCGCACCTATCCACTTAACATTACCATTTAGCACTTCTCTGTTCTTGTTTTCATGTATGGTAGAATTGTTTCTTAGGGTACTATATAACAGTTTGGGGTTGTGTTCAGAAAATGACCGTTCATTGTTGTTTTATAGTAAAATTGTTCAAAGTCACTTCAGATAGGATACTGGTCTGGTAGTTGTCTTTCTTTGCAATACTTGTATATATACCTTCAATACAAGCTCAAAGGAATGAGCTACAGTTACCGGTAGATACAGATTATTTCAATACAAGTTCAAAGGAATGAGTTACAGTTAGATACAGATTGTAAATTCAAAGAGACGAAATAGTCAGGTTTAGAAATTTAGTGGTGTGTAATCCTATGTATGAACATTGAATCTTTAATTTAGATGTATGATGGTGTTGCCATGGCAACTAAGGTTCTGTCTTTTATTAATGCAAGATTGTTTATTTTAGCTAAGTTTTCAAAAAGAAGGATAATTTTATGTAGATATACATGAATTAGGTGTAAAGTTAAGTTCTGTTTTCAGGTTTGAAAACATTTGTTTAGAAACTTTAATGAATGTATCATATGTTTTTATTGTTAAGTTATATTTCTACAATTTTATTTCACACTTTTACAGTGTAAATTGTAAATCAAGGACTATTAAAATGCAAAGATTGCAATATTTCTTGAATTGATTTCACTTTCACCCCATGAATATTCTTTTCATCTGGATAAGTTTGTTTTAAAATAAATAAATAAAAAAAATCTCCCCCCCCCAAAAAAAAAAGATCTTGTTGCCTTCAGTAATAGGAGCAAAACAACAATATATATTGCCTTCTGTAATAGGAACATTGTCTGAAGTAATTGGAGCATAACAAGATATATAGCCCTCAGTAATAGGAACAAAACAAGATAAGTTGCCCTCAGTAATAAGAAAAAAAGGACAAGATAATATTGTCTTCAGTAATAGGAACATTGCCTTAAGTAATTGGAGCATAACAAGATATATAGCCTTCAGTTATAGGAACAAAACAACAAGATATATTGCCTTCAGTAATAGGAACAAAACAACCAGACATTTTTCCCTTTGTAATAGGAACATTGCGTAAGTAATAGGTACAAAACAGCAAGAAAAGTTGCCCTAAGTAATAAGAAGAAAAGACAAGATAATATTGCTATCAGTAATAGGAACATTTCCTTAAGTAATAGGAGCAAAACAACATATGTTGCCTTGAGTAATAGGAACACAACAACAAGATATATAGCCTTCAGTAATAGGAACAAAACAACAAGATATGTTGCCTTGCGTATTAAGAACAAAAACAACAAGATATGTTGCCTTCAGTATTCGTTTGTTAGTCAATTCGTACAGACGCTCTACAAAAGTGTCGAGTTACAGGTCAAATCTGCCTTAGTGTTGTGTATTGTCATTTGATTATATCTGGTCGTCTTTTGAGTTAATTATTTATACCCTTCCTTAAAAGAAAGGACGTTTGAACTCTACTATACAGCCGTTTTCCCGTCCCTTTTGCTAAAAGAAATTCATCAAGCAAGTTTCTGGGTCAAAGGTTAATGCCATTATATTAAAAAGATCCAGTTTAGCAATGACTGAGGTTACGATAAAGATACGCGTTCGGTCACACTCCGTTCACATAACATAAAGGCCGCATGTAGACCTACATCTTAGCATAATGTTTTATGTTCCAAATTAATTCATGTATTCACGCCAAAGTGAATTCTTTGGAGCTACAATCAGTATCCTCTGACGCTCTACAAAATGCTTAAAGCGTCTGTTAACTCGGAGTCGCGTGCTCTCCCGTTTTACCCGTCTTAAAGCAGTAAGCAAATTTGACAACAATGAGTGGAATGTAAATAAGTCATAAACCTTCACTTTATACGAACCCATTCATCACACTTTACAACAGCCATCAACGTTGACACAACCTGACAATCGATGCGGAATTAATTACGGACAATGTACCGAGGCGTCAGCGTAACGTTTGTGTACGGTTGTTTAGAACGTCGGTACGTTGACGTAGCAACAATCACGAATTACTGCTTAATTGCTCATTATTTATCAAAATGTGGTGTCACGTGGGATGAACTTCCTTTCCGAGAGTCAGAAAACTAATTAATATTATTTGAATTTTGCAAAAATTTGATTTTGGATTTAACATGGTACGGGAGAAACGGTAAGGATTTGCAGCTTTTAAGTTGCAAATTTTTGTACTGAAAACTTCGAAGAAACTATTCCGCGATAAAAGTGAAGGTTTTATCAACAACGTTACTTTATCATTCCATGGTATATACATTAATAGGTGGCATGAGTAAAACGGCGTAAATAAAGAAGTGCGCAGTAACTAGTTCGACAGAAAGTGTGCCGTCGCTTCTTATAAACTATACTTGATTTATCCTTTACTTGCTAATTAACAAAAAAGACTTCTCTTTCTCTTAAATGAGACAGAATCATTTGTGATTTATAGGACGTATTTTTGTTGGTCACTGACTAAATAGCGAAGGGGCGGATTAGTGGTAAAGTGGTCATGAGTAAATCGAGGGGTCGCAAGTTCGATCTCCCGGCTCTCCATTGGCATATCTGTTTTTCGGATGAGGTCCTATGTATCGGTGCAATGCAATGATCATTCAAAAGAACCAGGAGTGTCTCTGGCGTGGGATGCTTTCTGTATCTTACACTATTCCCCAGGACCTATTCCCAAGTACCTAATATAACTAAACTCTTCAGGGCCTTCGGTCATATGGGGAACCAATACCGACGATAGATAAGCGCATATAGATAAATAAACGAGGGACATTCCTGATAACAAATTATCTCCCTTACTCAGATAACATCAAAGGTAGACCAAATAGCACATTGGTCCTTTCTGTTGGAATCCTCTGACTTTATCCTTGTTTCTAATTGTGATGGTCGCCTTTTTTAGTTGTGAAAATTATCTGTTATATATTAAATAAAAAGTTAGGAATATCAAGAAACAAAGATAATGGTTTTAACAAAACAAATTGCTGAACTTAATGTGTAATCTGACTGCCACTGGTGCAAATAATTAGGCTTAATTATCACTAAATACCAGAAGAGAAAATAGCGATAAAAGCAGAGGAATCCAAATAGAAGGACCAATTTCAGGGTAGATAATCCACTAATGTCCCCCATTGCAAGGAGTAGACCATGCGGTTGCACGGATGGGCAGGGTCTCCTCTGGTCGCTCATTGCAAAATGCAATACCTACAGCTTGGTAAAGGTTATCGCTATATCCGCAGACCACTGTAGCTATTGTTTATCAATATAAAAAAGGTCTGACTTGTAAATCTGTTTTCCTTATGATCCCTTTTAAACATCTTGTAAATACTTAATTTGATTCTTAGGATCACAGCTTTTCATACATGGTCAAATTGTAATATAGAAAATGTTCTGTTAGTTTATTAACTCTATATCTTATCACGTTTGCTGGACGTGTTTTATGTGTGCTGTTGTTGTTGTTTGAACTGTCGGACTATTTTCTTACCTGAATTGAAACGAAATTAATGTTTGATAATCAACAGACTTGAAGTAAGATCTAAAGTGAAACTGGGTAAGATAGTAAGTTCCTTCGCTTTTTTAAGGTTGTGGGGTGTGGGGTGCAACAGATGAAAAATACCACAGTTTCAGTGAAACAATTATTCCCGATTGCTTCTGATATAAAATGAATTTATATTTCCCTGTGTTTCTTGTGGGCCTCGGAAAGCTTTCGGTTCGTAAGTTCCCAGATTCAGTTCGGAAGTTCCCAGGTTTGAATCCTGATCCTAGCACGCCTTATGTGGGCAAATACAACTTTTTCGTATCTGTCGTAGTTCGTCCAGCTGCGAATGGGTACCAGTAATATATGTTACTCTGAAGCGACTGGTTCCAAGGTGGGCGATGTCTCGAGAGCGATTTTAAAACCTTATCTTTTACCGCGAAATACATCTATTTCAAGATAATATGAAAATAAATCTGAAAGACATTTTTTTTTTCAAATTAACAAATGGTAAACAGCGTAAAACGCAATAATGTAAACATGTTGTTTTTTTAAATATATTTACATGACTAACTTAACGCGACCTTTACTTGCTTACGGACGGTCAATGTAAACACGGTAATTAAAATATGTATTAAGACATGCATTGACATGGATTTGCTGTTACAGATTGTGACTATTTAGTAAAAAGAATGTGGAAAAAAACATAACCGGATGTTTTCTGGAGAACATTTGAATCTGTATAGAACACAGAAAACATGGAAACTCACTTAACCAAAACGACGCCCACACTAAAGAAATAAAAACATAAAAAAGAAAGATGAAATGATGTCGGCGCTTACGTTTCATTTTAATATTTGATCTTTGAATTCCACAGTTTTATCTCTTTCTTTTTCTGATATGTTGATTTGTTATCTATTGATACGTACAGCGGGAATTTATGGCTTCTTACCAACTTAACGTGACATTATACACTGGACCAAGATTTACAAACTGTTTCCTTTGGGTAATTTTTGGCTCCGTCCTGGGGTTGATTACATTGGTTAAAAAGGCCAACTCTTTAAAAATCTTTTTGCCAAAACCCCAAAGGCTTAGATATCTGAAATTTGGTGTGTAGCATTATCTGGTTGACCTCTATAAATTGCTTTGGGTCACTTACGGTCCTGCTCGAGGAGTTACATCTTTTACATAGAAATATGTGGTAAAATCTTTTACAAACTCTTTAAAAATCTTCTAGTCATTTGGTTTGTAACATTATATTTTGATACTTTATCAAGTTTGTTCAAATAACTTCACTGGAGTAAATTTTGGCCTCGACCAATGGATCACATTTTTACACGAAAATTTTTGAAATATTTCTTATATAAAACTACAAGGCCAATAGTTCTAAAAGTGTGCTTGAAGCACCGCCCAGTACACCTCTACCGAGATTTGCCCCATACGTCATTTTTGGCTTCATCCCAAGGATAAGATGTTTTACTTTAAAAGTTTACTTTTCAAGAGTCACGAGGAAAGTTTACTTTTCAAGAGTCACGAGGCGTAGACTTCTTACACTATTGTTCAAATTATGCCCCTTGTATTGTTCTTTATTTTTATTATGATGATAAATCAGTAACTTGACATTTGTCCTTAGATTATTCACAGATAGGGCCTTTCTGGACATAGTGGCCATTTTGTTTTCTTTTCCTCTTTTTAATTTTTTTTTTGGTAAGGCAGAAAAAAGACATTTTGCTTTCACTAATACATGAGACGAAAAAACCCAGTCAATCAGTGAGTGAAACATTTGTAACAATTATTGTTGGGATAGTTTGCGATTGATCAGAATAGCTATAAATGTCTTGCTTTTAGTGTTCACAAATAAGGCCATCTAAATGTACGTAAAAACTTACCTGTAAATACTGGAAATCTAGCACAGCGTGAAAAAAAGATACGTGTTCTTAAAGGTTTTAATTTTTATTTTTTTAAGGGCATGACGGCTCCTTGGGTAATGCACCATTTGAAAATTTGTGAATCATAAAATATCTTTGTGTATCTTTGTGTAATTTCTATACACATACATATAGTTTTTCTGACGTGTACAAACGTACTATTTTTTAATTACAAATTATACTGTAGGGAGAACTGTATCATTTGACTGGGCAAAACATTACTGAACATGCTAATTAAATTTGAAGTAAATTGTAATTATTAACATTTTTAAAGTATACCTTTACATACAATTACAAAGGCTTGAATGAAAGAGCAAACTGACAATCGAATTTTGTTTCAGACAAGTTTTACACTCTGTTTGTAAGAATTACTGTAGAAAGGTCCAAACAATCGAATTTGGCTCATTCTTCTATGCCCGAAGAAACTTTCAAATACAAAAGACGAACTGTTTGATCTTTTTTTTCAATAAAGATATAGAACAACACGGGATATGCTCTTTAAAACACAATACATTTGTTTCTCATTATGGCGGTTAACCATAACCAGGTTTTCCAGGAACTAAAAAAATATTGTGACCGTTTTTCATTTCATGTGTTGTCATGAATTGTAAACCACTTCATTATTGTGTCATACTCTATTTGAATAACGACAAGACTGAAGTCACGTTTAATAATGGTTAATTTCGCCCTTGATTTTTATGTCAAACCACACCACATGTCATATTCTAACCTAGCTAATCTTTTTAGTTTTTGCGGGAACAATTTGATTTCAACGCGATCAAAAGTAGGATCACAGAGACAAAATATTTTAAAAAGTCTTGCAGTTGTTTGTTGTTGTTATTGTTCCCGTATTTAGAGAAATAACGTTCGTGCAAACATTGGTGTATGTCGTAACGATTTAAAAAACCTTAAAGAAGTAATCGTATAATCGTATACATGCACTGTGACATAATGTATACTTCTATTTAATAGTTCGCATATGCATTTTTTATACGTAAGTAGTTTCCTTCTAAGAGAATAAAAATAGCAACGTCAGTACCTTCAGTGCTTTGATTCAATGACATTTTTATGTTTCGAGTGTTCTAGCACCTAAAATAAGGAGTGCCAAGCTCAGTTGCCTTTCACTGGCTTTGCATGTACATAGTATATGAGTAATTTACACATTCTATCAACTTTTATCACACAAATTAGCGATTTGTGAACAAGTTTCAAACATCGACATGTTTGTTGAATTAGAAGGAAAGGGTTGGTAAAAAAGATAGCCAGCTCACTTGTTACCAAATTAAGGTCAGTGTTTTCAGCCTGATACAAAGGAGGCTAAATGTGACAACCTCAAGAAACTTTTATATGTTCTTCTCTGGAATAATTTCTGCACCCAATATTGAAATTTTGTCTGTATTTATTTCGTTCATTTCCGAACGGGAAACAAAAGAATATCCGTACTTTCTAGTTGAGTTTCGCGCAGTCATGATTTTCCAAGATCTTTTTATGAACAACCCTTATTTCTATACGTTGTTCTATATTGTTCTTAGTCCATAACTAATTCTTGGTAACCATGGTAATTAGCTGAGCTTCAAACATACTGTGAATTGCTTTAAGACATTGCATTTATTCAATAAAATATTTTGAAAATATAAAACAATTTTACGACGGGATTACCTCATTTTAGGTCAATGTGAGGATTTAGTTGAAAAAAGACATGCCTAGTATAGTCAGTATTGACTTTTGGCAGTAATAAGTTGAAGTTGAAGACATACTGACAGTAATAAAGGGATGTAGTTTTCTTAAGAATACGTGTGTTTTTAAAACATTGTCTCTAGAAATCAGTTTAGATTTAAAAGTAGGTGTTTGGACTTTAAGAGATCCAATTTTTATCATTTGTCAGTAGGATTTGGCGAAAAACAACTCTTTTAGCCAAGACGACAGCCTTATGTGGGGTCGTTTTAGACGCATATATCGAAAAATACGAGAGAACTATTCTTTTTTACACGTTGTCGGTTTGGATAACAGTAGAAAATGAAAATTATTGACTTTGAAGATCTGGTTTCACTGGACAAGGATTCCATTGAGTTATTCTGGTATGTATATTTGTAAAGCGCTGAGTGAAAGGCGAAGAAAAATTGACGAAGAAAGAAAGAAATAGAATTAATCTGTGATAACGATTGTGACTTGGAGCAAGGGATCGCGATTTTAAAAATCTTCGTTCCTCCGCTGATTTTTCGGATGAGACGTAAAACCGAGGTCGTATGTATTTATTTATTTTAATTTATTTAGGTCATTTCCGATACAACTTATTCCAACTTAGTTACATCACGCTCCAGATAAGCCCAATCACTTTCGAGAAAAGCCAGTGACTGGTACCTATTTCATAGCTTGGTAGACCGAGGTGCATGTACGAGTTTTTTCCCCAAATGTCACACCTAGTTTCCGGCTGGGAGCGTGTAAAAGAACTAGGTGTGTCATTGGATGCTTTCTGTTTCTTGCATCCCGTCCTAACAACTACAGCAAAATATGGCGTTGGTAATATGTGCAAGCGGTACCTTACAAAGAGAAAAAGAAGTAACATGGAATCAAAAAAGCCCTAATTTCATTCCTCCATGTTGTGAAAAGGCCCTATATTAACTTATAAAAGACAATAGACCAGTACATGAGATCTGATCCACAGTAAAGTAATTTTCATGTAAGGAATGGTGCTGTTTAACAAATAAAGTTGTAAAAGTTCAAGTACTGAAAGTATTCTTTACACTAAAAGTCGTTAGTCCGATTTATTTTAATTTTAGGTAACAGCTTTCAATGGTTAAATGAAAGAAATAGTAAGATAAAACAGTGTACTATTTATCGCTAAGAAAATATATTCTCGTCTTTTTTAGTGTCCTCCCTTTCCACGAAGGAGAAGAATCAAATCGCCATTTAAGTTATACACCCACAATAGTGCAAGATGGCGGACAGGAAACGGAACTTGGCATAATAAATCCTGCATACAACGGTCACGTGATAGTTGACAGTGCAGACGTATGTGAAAACCGGGACAATGAAATAAACGACAGGAGACTAAGTTTAAACTCAGAAGAAAACAATTTCCAGAGTAAAAACGCTAAGTATTCGGAAAATGAATTCAAAAGTTTGGTACCATTTTGTTTGGTTATAGGAATCGGTACTCTTTTCTCTCAAAGTGTTTCGGTGTACCTTTCCTCACAGATAACTGTACTAGAAAGGGCTTTTGGTCTTAGCAGTGCAAAAAGTGGATTTCTGCTCAGTGCAAATGATATAGGATTCGTTCTGACGGTGTTAGTGGCTAGCCATTTCCTTAAAAAGTAAGTTCGGTAAAACGTCCACCTAAAGTACAAAAAGAGATGACAGGTGTCATAACCGAGATCATTTTATCTAATGCATGAAGTATGATTGAAAACCTTTTATCATAACATATGCTTAGTGTTCAGTATATTTTATCTTGTTTTCTGGCCACGAGCAATAGCAGGTAACAAAGGAAATGCCATGATTAATGATTTATTAAGCAACAACAGAAATAGTCTTAAATGCATTTTTTATTTATGACATAGATAAATGTTCTTTCTTGTTTTTTGTTACCTATATGTACGTCAAGTTGTATGAGCATCACAAAAGTAGCTGCCTGTTCTTCAGTTTTTTTGTGTTTTTGTGCATGTGTTTATTTTGAATAACCTGATGCTAGTAAAAAAAAATTAATAAAACTGTTGCAGGACTTAAGTGCATCTGAATAATTATTTATACATTTTCAAGTATATTTAAAATTCCAGTCGGCATATACCACGGATATTGGCCCTGTGTATTTTCACATTCGGCGTATCAGGTATCCTGACAAGTTTGCCACATTTTATTGCCAATAAACGAGAGACGGCAGCACACCACTCCCTGGTGAACACCAGCGAAGGTGACGAATACCTCTGCGTCCCTGGACTGCACAGTAATTTGTCTGAAGCACAGGTATACTTCTAAGTTTTCACATTAAAGACTTAGTTGACGGAACTATTCAAACTACTGAGATTTCAGATTTTTATAATGTCTTAATTTTAAGTACGCGAACTTAAAGCTGGATTTATGGCCATAAAAGAACAGAGCTGAAGTACACAATTAATTATTTAGAAATACAGCAGCTTCTTTAAGTAGCATTTGTCCTACAAAATGTTAATACAGACGTTTTCTTTGCAGAAATGTGCCCAACAGTCAGGCAACGGAGCCACCGGAAACACATGGGTGATCTCCCTTATAGCGGCCATGATGGTTTTACAAGGGATCGCAAAAGCTCCGAGAATTCCCTTAAGTAGCTTGTACGTCGACAATAACTCAGTAAAAGAAAAGACAGGATTTTATATCGGCAAGTTTTTACATATATCTTTCTTTTCATAAACCTTTAAATGTCTGTCTACCACAGAAAACATGTCCATAAATACGGCTGTCCAAAGCACAGTCACTTGAAGGTTTGACCCCGCCCCCTCCCTTGATCTGCACCTGACAAGAGTAACGAAGCATAAAAATCATGATAACATCCAGATACAACTGTTTCTATCATTATCCATTACAAATATGGCCATTTAAATAGAAATGCCCACGTACGTGTGGGATTCTTTTTAAAAGGCTATATTTGTAATGGATATCAATAGAGACAGTTGTATGTAGGTGTTAGCATGATTTTTTTTATGCTACAAGAGGCTAGTGCAGAGGCAGATTAGAGGAGGGGTAGTGTCCCAACTTCAAGTGACTGTGCTCCCAAGAGCTCTTTCATAGTGTCTCATAATAAATTCTGTTTATATGAAAGTTTAACGGATACGGCTAACCTCAATACTAAAGACCTAGTCTGATAACTTGTTTGAAACTATTAAATACGTTGAACTATGCGGTTGCGTTTGACTGGAGAAGAAAAAACGTACGCGATCAATAGTAATAAATAATATTGATGTTTTGACCATCGGAGCAGAAGAACAGAAATTGATCAACAATGTCAAATGATGTATCCCTGCACTATTTAGATGTATTAAATGTCAAACGAACTTTAGATTTTTTCCCCCTATAAAGCCAATATAAGAAATACAAAGCCTGTTGACATTCTCTGCGGCTCTTCCTGTACACTATGAATTTTTTATTGACTCGAAGACTTTAAAAATGTATTTGGTAAAGGAAGGAAGTTAAATAGAAGTTTAACTTTTTTCCTGCAACAGGTGTTCGCAAGTTAGAATGATTTATTATTCAAGTTCTTCACAACACATATATGTTAATTTCAATAATTTTTTTTGCGCTTGATTCACTTCCAAGTTCCGCTTAAAAAGGTCGCTTCACTAGTTATTTCAAGTTAGGTGAAAACAAAAAGAACAAAAGCGAAAAAAGTAAGAAAATATATGGTCTGCAAGTTAAACCACTTACTGACTGATCCTATTTCCGGCCCTTTATTTTATATTATCAACACAGGGGTGATATTCAGTTTATTTGAAATACAGCAATCCAATTGTTTAGTCTGAATATCCATTCGGAACACCTCGGGCGACTTCAGTAAGTCGAAGTTGTCGGAAAAGGCCGAGTTAAATTGTTACGATTGTCTGAATATCCTAACGATGAACCTTTTTATCTTCAGGAATACTGATGTCATTCTCCATATTCGGCCCTTTTATTGCAATAACAGCTGGAGGGTTGTTCAACAAGTTACCAGTGGATCTCAAAGGTAAGCGAGATTGAATTTTAAAGCAGGCGGGTGTTCAAAATGTTTTCAGTGGCCCGCAATGATAAGGTGTTCAAAGAGTTACTCTACCACTTCTTAGATTACAGAACTAATTGCTTTTTTTTCTCAAAAATAGCTAAGTAATTGCTCGTTAATCTATGTCAAATATGTGAAGCATATACTTTACAGGGCTTACAAAATGTTGCCTGTTTAACAGAATAACATCCAGTAACTACAGCTCAATGCTAGCAAACCTTAATAAGAAATGTTTTCAGAGGAACACCGCATATCAAGGAATTTTGTATGGTAACCTTAACCGTCATTTGGCATTTGTTTATTCCTTTGCAAGGTATGTCTTCTTGCACATTGTGTTTTCTGAAGTATTTTAACAAATGAAATTTTAAAACCTTCCTTCTTTTTGCAGATACCTCTCTGACCCCTGATGACCCACGATGGATCGGCGCATGGTGGCTAGGATTTATTGTGTTCGGCGCATGCTCAATACTTATATCATTTCCGATATTCTTTTTCCCGGCTTCTTTGCGGACAGCAGACGACAAAGCTGCGGCGCATAGTGCAGAATACGCCAATAGTTCAGTGATAGAAGCTTCCCCGACGTTTACAGAAACTCTTAAGGGTATAAATAATTAACATGTCTCCGCATGTACATTATTTGTGATGAAATATCTGGGTTAAAACAAATAACTATTTTATTTCTTAACGTTTGCGTCACAAACAATGCAAATAATTTTATATGACCAAAGGAACAAGGTTTGTTTCTTTCGAGTATATAGACGTTTGTTTGTCATCGTATGACAAATTTTTGCATAAAGCTTTAAGGTAGTTGTACTCGAATATTTGAACGCAAGATGCATTGCCATTAAACGATTAAAAGCTGAATTTCATATCTGTTTCAGAAAAAATGATACCTTTGACAAGAACTGAAATCGTTCAAGACAGTTTTCGGATAGGCTAAAATAGTCTTGTTCGTCAGCTCGGCTGTCAGCACCTAAAATCCTTCCGGAAAATAATTTAGGTCACTCTGTAGCTCATTAATATCAATTACTTAACAGTCGGACTACTGCTATATATAATCCTTTTTTTCAAATATGTAACTCAGGTTTTTTTATATTTTCTATTTCAGATATGCCAAAGTCTATTATCCGGGTATTTCGACAACCGGTGTACATGTGCAATTTACTTGCTGTACTATGTGTTGTTTTTGCGTTTATGTCGCTTGGATCGTTTGGACCAAAATATTTAGAAATTCAGTTCAGGGTACCAACTTGGAAAGCAAATCTGATACTAGGTATACTTTATGATTCCCATAAACAATAAGCAAACTGATTCCCATAAACAATAAGCAAACTGCTAGAATAAAGCTACAAAATGTGTTAAAATATATTATCAATGTTTGGTAACTAGTCTTGCAAAGAAATATTAAGGATGGGAATAAAAATTGATTTCAGAATCATGACAGTTGGTTGTCTTCAGTTTGTCGTTCGTTTCGATGAACGTGAACTCTACCTCATTTCTTATAAGTCAAAAGCAGCCTGCAGACTTTGTTCAGAACCGGTTGCTCAAAACATTAACGGTTTGTTAAACTGACGGTCGGTTAGATTTTGACCCAAAATAACTTTATTTTTTTCAAATATCTTATTCAAATTTCTTTTTTATTTTAAAAATCTCTCAGTTATGTCTTTTTGCATGGAGATACTTTCTTGAAATAGTGAGCCGATTCCTTAGAAAACTTACTCAAAATTTAACCGACTGTTAAAGTTTTGAGCAATCGGCCAGTGTTAGATAACCAAACATACTACATAGTATCAAACTTTCACAACTTCAGCTTTTGCTTATCATATTTTGATACTGTATATGTGCTTCTCCTTAAAGCAGCTGATACAGAAGTTTGTCATTACTTCATTTTCAAATTTCCAGGTAAAAAGAAGCTGTTCACTACCTTATCACATATAGTTCTTATTTTCATGCTTTCTAGGCATAGAGAAGCTAGCCACTACTGTCCTTGGGACATTTTTGGGTGGGGTTATCACCCGGAGACTCAGGTTAGGGCTGTTCGGATGTGTGAAAATGTTGCTTATCTGTAGATCTGTTGCATTTGTGTGTCAGTCGTTTAACTTTTTATGGGGATGCGATAATCCGCCAGTTATTGGATTCAACGCTGAAAGGTCAGTTATACAGGTAGATTTTGAGTTGTAATTTAAGAAAAAAAACTTCACAAAATATAATAAAATGGCTTAATCTGGAGATAACAAATTTTTACTTCACAGCTTACATAGCGAAACTTTAACATCAATATCTATAAAAATGTGAGCCCAACTTCAGTTTCAATACAGATATAAAACAGTAAAATAACATTTTCTACCCTCCTTTGATAACACTTAAATATGCACACTGTTAAACAAATGTAGTATTTCTTGCTTAAAACAAACAAAAAATGAATATATTTCAGTCAGCAAGCCAGTTTATCATGTGACTGTAGTACTGCACCCTATCTACCAGTGTGTGCGGACGGACGAACGTACTTTTCGCCGTGCCATGCCGGATGTGCCTCAGAGTCAAACGGGGTACGTCCATATAAAAGTCAATCAGTACCAGACAGGACTGAGAGAGATTAATTATTCTTCTTTGCATCGTCATTATATATGTTACGTAATTTGAAGTCAAGGTCTCAGGGCGTCCCGAAGGGATCATTTTGTTTTAAACATTTAACTTTGGCGAAAGAACATTGCATGGACTGGGCGGGAAGAATTGACGATTTTACTGGGAAAATCATTCGTACTTCTGACAAGGAATGCTTATTTCTTAATATTTGGTGTGAACGATACACCTGTCGTGCAACATCTTTATATAACCACTAGCGGATCCAGGGGGGGGGGCGCACCCGGCGCACGCCCCCCCCTAAAATTCCCGGAGCTTACATGTTCTTTGGTATGGAAACAATAAAATATACTATATTTTCCTATTTTTTCTTCGCTCGCGTATCTTTATACAACATTGCCTTTTGAGATGTACTCGTACACAACACAGAGTGCACGCAATTTAAACGTTCCCGCCTTCCCTTACTGTAATAATTCGGCACTATATAACATGATCAATGGCTGGATCTGCTAGTGCAACCTTTAGAGTGATTAAAAGTTACGCCCCCCCTAACCCAAAATCCTGGATCCGCCCCTGATAACTTTTATAAATTTTGCTTGGATAATTTTGCGAATATACATGTAATCGATTTTAAGAGATATTGATAAAAACTGTACGTGTATAACACACATTTTAAGAGATTTCAAGTCCATGGAAGAGTATTTCAACCATTGTTTTTCTATATTATGCAGGCATATTACAATTGCACAGCTCATAGCGTTGATAAAACAGCAGGGGCGGTAATTCCTGGAATATGTGATGACGAGTGTATGTACTTACTTCCCTTCATTGTCTTGGATGCGGTGAGCTCGTTGATTGGAACAATGACAATATCTCCATCTTACGTCACAATGCTCAGGTATGTTCTTGTACATTGTTGATATTTACTCGCACAACAGGAGTGGATCCGTGGTCTAGGGTGTAACGCTTGATTGCTACCACAGATGTTGCAAGTTCAATGCCCCACTTCATCATTGCAAATGCTGCTAGTTATTTTGAGGCATATAACGAGATCTATTGTATAAGTGATATAAACGGAACACATGAAAGAATCAAGGATGATTATATAACTGGTTCGGTTTTTTGTATTTGAACTTCCTATAAAGAGCGAAAGATAACTCTAATTTGAGCGTTGGTCATATGGACAACTGATAATAGAAACAGATTTTGTTCTTTGTGAGTGATTTTTTTTACATTTTCCTTCACATTTTATATTTGTAATAGATAGCGTATGTTAAAATTATGAAATAAGTTGATCCATGACAGGTCGGTGACAGAGAAAGACAGGGCAATGGCGGTTGGAGTTCAGTCATTCCTTATGGCGTTGCTAGGTAACCGACACTTTTTTCAGTCTCGTGTTTTAGTATTTATTAGAAAATTCTCCACAACGAAATCACGCCACTAAAAGAGATACTTTTATTACTTTAGTCCCTTGCATTTCAGACAGTGGTTATTTGTGAAAAGTTCATTTTAAACACGCTAGTTTTCATATATTTTAAAAAGTAAAATATTCCCGAAACCCTGTCCTACACTTGCTTGTGTCACACAAATAACTTGGACAGCAAAATCTAGAATTTAACTGAATTAATCAAACTACAATTTTTTGTAAACAGTTTTCCTGCCAGCTCCCATGATATACGGGGGTGTGTTTGATTCACTGTGTCTAGTATGGAAAAGAACATGTTCTGGAAATGGCGCCTGTTTGCTATATGATGTTCAAGGTAACCTGTGGCTTTGTTATCTTAAGAGTTGGGGCGTTTTCACCTTAAAATTTAAATGCACATATATGTACATAAAACATCAGCAATAGATTTCCAAAAGAACTTTTCCAAACTCTAGAAAGGGCTTATTGAGAATAGAAGCTGCCTGAACATTTTCTAAACACTTTTTTGTGTGTTAAGTAAATCACTTTAATCGAAACAACAGCTTAATTTCAGACAATGTGTCTACAATAAGAAAAGGCATTAAACAAAATATTAAATTGCAAATAAGCCTTATTTGCCCTATATCTGTTACACCACTGTTTCTATTTATTCGGACTGACTCTCTAATAAGATTTACAGAGAAATCCATGTGCTCAGAAATTCTTAAACACTGCTTTTTTCTTTCCTTCAGACATGCGGTATAAGCTAATTGCAATCAATGTTGGACTTTTAGTGCTCGGTCTCATGTTCACGTGCCTCACGTGCGTATTTGCCAGACGAAAAGAAGCAGAAGAAAAAAGGCGCCAGTCAAAGTCAGTAGAAGTCAAACCCCCTGTACCTCAACCCCGGCCTTCGCTTACGAAATAAGAAATCAAGAAGGAAGATATATTATTTGATTGGACATTCTTAATTTGTGCAGTTGTATTTATTTCACGAATGGCACCTCAGTTTCTCCTGATGTTGAAAAAAGTTAGAGTGGACAGGGAAATAATGTGAAAACAAATGTGTTAATTTCAAAAATAAGGTTTAATTTTCCCCCAAAGTTCTCATTTTTCTATAGTACATGTATGAATTAAAATTTTTGTCTATGTTACACAGTCACAGTGGACAGTGAGTATGTCGCAGTTTGACAAAAACTGAAATACAAATGTTTTTACGCAAGACTACATTTATACTACTAGTCCTTGAGTAAATGAAGACGCCAAGGTGAAGAACATACCATTTTGTGGCATTATAATTATGTTGGATTTTTTGGTCCTTTTTGCTTCATTCTTCCTTCATCTGGCGTACAGTTAGGACCAAAGAGAAATGAGAAAGAAGCAAAGCAGTAAACAAAACATTCGAGAAGACTTGGCCTTTTGTAAATTTTTCCACTCATATTTTTTACTTATTGCTGTGTTTTTTTGGCTTATACAATAGAAATATATCAAGAGTGGTATGGTTTGCAGGTAAATCGTATATTACTTGCCAGGCGAACATATAATGAAAACATTTATTTTATGTAGGGAATGTTAGATAAAAGATGCAGACACACACACACGCAAAATGAGATATCATCGTCATGAAAAAGAGAAACACTTTTATACCTTACACAAGAAAACAATGAAGTGATATCATTTTCAAGTTAGCGAATAATTTTATTTAACCTAAAACTAACGTTCCTTTTCAGTTACCAGTCTTTGAAGCGATGTCGTCATTTGTAAAAGGAAACTACTGATTTTTTTTATTCTAAAAACGTCAAATGTAAGGGGAGCTAAAATCTATTTATCTAGAGTTACACCCCTTTGAAGTGATGACGTAATTTGAAACAGGACACCATCAATTTTTTTCTCTCGAAAACTGGAATTACCTCCCTTTGAAGTGATGACGTCATTTGAAAGGGGACACAATTAAAAAAAAAATTTTCTGTTAAAGCGACTGACTCACAAATAGGCCGATGATAAAAAAGAAAATGTTTATACATATTGAAATTCTAGCTGTAATTGTGAAGAACATATCTAAACCTATAGTTGCTGACTCATTTTTTTTTAAAAACAGAAAACATCAAAATATAAAGTTTTACACATTTTTATCGGTAAACTTTAGTTATAACATTAATTTTGACGACTCCAGGTAAGGAATCTCTGTGGTCATGGCTTCGAATCCTGGTAAATTCAAAACTTTTTTTTCATTTTTCATGGTGTGAGGAGCATATTTTTTTTTCCCCACAGAATATGAACTTCTCTTTAAATTTTAAAGGGACTGGCCTCCAGATGACCAAAAAAAGACAGTTTTCTTTTATTATAAATGTCTTGTAATATTCATGACTAATCCTTAAAAACTAACTAACTGACAAAAAATAAGTGAGATAATCACATTATAAATTGATTTTTTTCCTATCATAGTGCCATACCGTAACGCGACGGTATAACTATATTGTATAAGGTTTAAAGTAAATAACTATAATTACACTAACTGACAAAAAATAAGTGAGATAATCACATTATAAATTGATTTTTTTCCTATCATAGTGCCATACCGTAACGCGACGGTATAACTATATTGTATAAGGTTTAAAGTAAATAACTATAATTACGGATGCAGCGATAGTGGTGACAGTAAAAACGCTAGTAAAATTTTGTTAACATGTGGGTCCAGAGTTCAAATCAGGCTGAAGTATATATATAATTTTTTGTTGTATTTTGACTTTTATAATCAGTTTTGAAGTAAAATATCATGTTGTTATAATTTCACGGCATCAAGATATTTAATTTGTGTAAAAAATATGTTTATATCAAATCTGGAGTACAGCATCTTTAAAGGAAAACAAAATCATCTAAATTCTGTTAGTCAGTCGCTTTAATCCAAAGCTACTTCCCTTTGATGTAATAAACACATTTGTAAGAGGAGACTATTCCTGCCGAATGTTATTCTTCATACCAAGATTTACCTCCCTTTGAATTGATGACGTCAATTGTACGGGGACACTACTCTTATTTATTTATTTTTCTGTTTATCCAAAATTACTTCCCTTTGAGGTAATTGGTAATGGGACACCACTCTTACCGTCTTAATTTTCTGTGAACCCGGAGTTACTTTGCTTTGAAGTCATAACGTCATTTGTACGGGGACACTACTCTTATTAAATTATTATTCTGAGAAACACGATTTACCTCCCTTTGAAGTGATGGCATCATTTGTACGGGGACACTACTGTAATTTAATTATTATTTTGAGAAACAAGATGAACCTCCCTTTGAAGGGATGTCGTCATTTTTAAGGGGACATCACTCTTTTTGACTTATTTTTTTTAACGTGAAGTTACCTCCCTTTCAATTGATATCGTCATTTGTAAGGGGAAACTACTCCTACCGACTTGTTATTCTTTAAACCTGGGGTTACATCCCTTTGAAGGGATGACGTCATTTGTAATGGGACATCACTCTTACAGACTAATTTTTTTGTCAATTCTTGTTACTTCCCTTTGAAGGGATGACGTCATTTGTAATGGGACATCACTCCCTCTGACTTAATTTTTTTTAACTTGAAATTACCTCCCTTTTAATTGATATCGACATTTGTAAGGGGAAACTACTCCTACCGACTTGTTATTCTTTAAACATGGAGTAACTTCCCTTTGAAGGGATAACGTCATTTGTAATGGGACATCACTCTTACAGACTAAAATTTTTTGGAATTCTTAAGTTACTTCCCTTTGAAAGGATGACGTCATTTGTAATGGGACATCACTCTGTCTAACTTAATTTTTGTTAAACTTGAAGTTACCTCCCTTTCAATTATTGTCGTCATTTGTAAGGGGAAACTACTCCTACCGATTTGTTATTCTTAAAACCTGGAGTAATTTCCCTTTGAAGGGATGTCGTCATTTGTAATGGGACATCACTCTTTCTGACCTATTTTTTTTAACGTGAAGTTAACTCCCTTTCAATTGATATCGTCATTTGTAAGGGGAAACTACTCCTACCGACGTGTTATTCTTTAAACCTGGAGTTACATCCCTTTGAAGGGATGACGTCATTTGTAATGGGACATCACTCTTACAGACTAATTTTTTTGTCAATTCTTAAGTTACTTCCCTTTGAAGGGATGACGTCATTTGTAATGGGACATCACTCCCTCTGTCTTAATTTTTTTTAACTTGAAGTTACCTCCCTTTCAATTGATATCGACATTTGTAAGGGGTAACTACTCCTACCGACTTATTCTTTAAACCTGGAGTAACTTCCCTTCGAAGGGATAACGTCATTTGTAATGGGACATCACTCCCTCTGTCTTAATTTTTTTTAACTTGAAGTTACCTCCCTTTCAATTGATATCGACATTTGTAAGGGGTAACTACTCCTACCGACTTATTCTTTAAACCTGGAGTAACTTCCCTTTGAAGGGATAACGTCATTTGTAATGGGACATCAATCTAACAGACTAAAAATTTTTGGAATTCTTAAGTTATTTCCCTTTGAAAGGATGACGTCATTTGTAATGGGACATCACTCTCTCTGACTTAATTTTTGTTAAACTTGAAGTTACCTCCCTTTCAATTGATATCGTCATTTGTAAGGGGAAACTACTCCTACCGACTTGTTATTCTTTAAACCTGGAGTAACTTCCCTTTGAAGGGATAACGTCATTTGTAATGGGACATCACTCTAACAGACTAAAAAATTTTGGAATTCTTAAGTTATTTCCCTTTGAAAGGATGACGTCATTTGTAATGGGACATCACTCTCTCTGACTTAATTTTTGTTAAACTTGAAGTTACCTCCCTTTCAATTGATATCGTCATTTGTAAGGGGAAACTACTCCAACCGACTTGTTATTCTTTAAACCAGGAGTTACTTCCATTTGAAGGGATGACGTCATTTGTAATGGGACATCACTCTGTCGGACGTAATTTTTTTTAACTTGAAGTTTCCTCCCTTTCAATTGATTTCGTCATTTGTAAGGGGAAACTACTCCTACCGATGTTATTCTTTAAACCTGGAGTTACATCCCTTTGAAGGGATGACGTCATTTGTAATGGGACATCACTCTCTCTGACTTAATGTTTTAAACTTGAAGTTACCTCCCTTTGAATTGATATCGTCATTTGTAAAGGGAAACTACTCCTACCGACTTATTCTTTAAACCTGGATTAACTTCCCTTTGAATGGATGACGTCATTTGTAATGGGACATCACTGTTACAGACTAATTTTTTTTTGTGAATTCTTAAGTTACTTCCCTTTGAAGGGATGGCGTCATTTGTAATGGAACATCACTCTTTCCGACTTAATTTTTTTTAACTTGAAGTTACCTCCCTTTCAATTGATATCGTCATTTGTAAGGGGAAACTTCTCTTACCGACTTGTTATTCTTTAAACCTGGAGTTACTTCCCTTTGAAGGGATGACGTCATTTGTAATGGGATATCACTCTTACAGACTTAATTTTTTGTCAATTTGGAGTTATTTCCCTTTGAAGGTTTTAACCAAAGTTACTCCCCCTTGAGCTGATGACGTCATTTTCAAGTTACTCTATTTTTACCAAATTATTTTTCTGAGAAAATTATCACGACATTTACAAACCAAATTCAGCACAAGAAGAATTTACAATGAACAACTTTATTTTAGCCTTAGGAGACATTTAAGTACTTGACTAACAGATAATCAGAACTTTAACAGAAACAACATAAAATTGAATGAAATTAAGTTTTCCTGAAGAAGAAAAACAGACTTACGAAACCAATTTTAGTGCATACAGAAGTAACAAAAAAATATAGAGAGGAAGAAAGTCAGTGGAAGAAACTGAAATATTCTAAAATAAAATGATTAAAATTTTCTTTATTTCAGAGTGAAAGCAATTTTCAGTACCAAATAAAAAAAATTTCAGTAACAAATTTCTTATTTAAAAATGTTCAACAGGCAAAATTAATAACTGTTTGCTTAGATTACTAAAAAAAAT
Organism: Cyclina sinensis; assembly: GCA_012932295.1. Lineage (NCBI taxonomy): Eukaryota > Metazoa > Mollusca > Bivalvia > Venerida > Veneridae > Cyclina > Cyclina sinensis. Next base: position 5,187,751 of record JAAONU010000008.1, on the reverse strand, counting down.
CCTGCATTATAAAATGATGACTATGATATTCATAGGTATAATTTCTTTGAAGAGTTCCTGAGTTGAAAACTTTCAACAGACAAAGCTGGTCGTGCATGTGTCAGTGCAAGGGGATCGGTGACGTGCTGGGAGCGGTTAACCCTTAACCTGCTGGAACCGAAAGTGATTAGCCTTTGCCACCAGTATAGAGCCAGGTCAGCCTGCACATCCTTGCAGTCTGACCAGGCTCTATACTGTTGGTAGCTCCATTTTTATATTTTGATATTGAAATCCCTTAAACTTTGAATGGACTGTTCCAAATTCAAAGCTGGGCTAATCCATTAAAAGATTTCAGCATGTTCAGGGTTAAGTTAGATATTACGTGCAAAGCTTTACCATTTGAGAGTTACAAATCAAGAACTTAAATTAACAAAAAGGATAAAAACATTATTAAAAACAAAACAAAAATAGCTGGATAATCACTAAAGTAGTAGAGACCTATAGAAATATTTTTGGACTTAACATAAGTATGACACCTCAAAACCTTTTACAAGCCATCAGAATCTCATTAAATATCAAAAAGACAATGTGAAAAAAACTTTGAGTCAAATCCAAACAATTTACATGTAAAACTTCTATTTCTGACATAACTAAATGTCTTTTTTTCACCTTTTCTTTTCTACTTTTCATTTAATTCATCCATTTTATTTATTGCTTTTAGTGTTTTTTTTAAATTTTTTTTTTAAAGGAATATTTGTATAAACAGTCTTTCAGTCTACATATCATGTTGTGTATGTGTAACAAATATCAGTTAGGAATCACATATAAAAATGTTATACATAACACTTTTAAAAAATATATTTTTTGACATTGCAAAATGTCTTTCATACTTTTTCTCATATTTCGTTTGCTTTCTAATTTTCATTTCTTCCCTCATTTAATTTATTTCTTGAGTTTATTTTTCTAAGAAGCGATGCTATAAACGGTCTTACAGTCTACATATCATCTTGTGTAACAAACAACAGAATCACATTAAAATGTTATATTACCGTCAATTCTGAATCCTGATTTTTTTTGTTCTCAAAATTCATGTTCAGATACACAGTTAATGTAGAAAATCTATTTTAATTGACATAATTACTCATCACATATACAAACAAGAGACAGATCTCACATATGAACTAGAAGAAAAAGTATCAGGGCTCTAATAAAAATAAAATTGTGTTACAAATGCCCCTGAAACAGTCATGGTAGCTTATAACTAGATGTTACCTTGATCATTTGTGTCAATTCTTTTTTTGAGACTGCGAACTCAGCAAAATACCTATACATCCAAGGGTAACATTTTCATATGTTTTATCTATTTGCATGGCTGATAAAATTTTATAAATTTTCAAAACTCAACTGTTGTGTTTCGAAAGATATTGATCTAGTGTTTTGTACCCATAGATCACTACGTGTCTTTTACAGAAAAGTGTTTCAAAACAGTTTCTCACCTTTAAACTTTTTTTTTATTTTTTATGCTCCAATTGAACACCGAAGGTGAAAATATAATTCAGTTACAAAATTGTAGGGATTGCGCACAGAAGCAATATTAAGTAAAATAAACAAGAGGCAATAACTCTGTAAAATGGTCGAATCGCAAACGCCTGAGCGTGTGTGTTGCAGCACTTGATAATGATCATTATGTAAAAGGTTTGATGAAAATTGCATGAGAAATGTAGTTGTACATAGAAGCAATATTAAGTATAATTTAACAAAGGGCAATAACTATGTCAAAAATAATTGAATCTCAAAAGCTCGAGTATATGCACTGCAGCACTTGTGAACAAAAAATTCTGTGAAAGTTTCGAGAAAATTGCATTCGATAGGATTTGTGCAAACAAGAAATATTAAGCACAATTAAATAAAGGACAATAATTCTAACAAAAATGTTATGGGTGCTAAAACTAGAGTATGTGCTCTACGACACTTTATAACAATCATTCTGTGAAAGGGAAATGTAGGAGGAGTTGCACACACAAGAAATATTAAGTAAAATCAAATCAAGGACAATAACTCTGCAAAAAAATACAAATCGCAAAAGGCGGAGAACATGCATTGCAGCACTTGATAATGATCATTCTGTGAAAGTTTGGTAATAAACTAATTGAAAATTATAGGAGTTGCGCTCATAAGATGGGATGGACAGACCGAATAACAAATGCACAGTGCAACTACTATATGCCACTCTTCAGGGGCAAAAAAGGTTAATATAGGAATTGACTAAACATAATATGCAGAATATACAATCCCATACGATACTTAATTATTAAACACATGCTGAAAATTTCTGCTTTCTCAACAAAAATGAACAGTTTTCACTAGAAGTTGCTTGAAGAATGTTGAAAGTCTTGCCATCATCTGGTGTTTTGTCCAAACTGCTGTACCGATATAGCTAGATTGGCTTTCGATGAAGGTTAACCATGTACTTCCTCTAAAAATTAAACCATTTATGTTCTAACTCACATCATTTTTTTCAGGAATCCAAGAAGAAAAATAAAATCCACTTATAGTTCTGAACTAGAAAATAAAGAGAGGACAGACCAGACAACTTTATTCTAATGACATTTTTTTCTAGGAAGTAATTTAGAAATAAAGTGTAAATTTCTGTATGAAATCATAAGGAGTATATTAACCCATGCACAAACTTTCTTCAGTCACAAGTTTAACAGTGCCATGCTAAAATAAGCATCAAATATGCATTTATATTTTCATTTACCTGGTTTCTTCATTTAAGAAAATATGAACTTGTTTCTAATTACGCACAGGTATTTATTTTTTCAAAATGACAATTAAACTGTCTCCACTGGGCAATTTCCACTTTATAAAACTGAGAAATGCATGTTATATACATTACAATTAAGTTTATATGAGATTCAAGGTGCTGGCTGGCGGATTCCTTAGAAGTAGTAGTATCCAGTTTTGATAATTATATATATCAGCTGACCATTCGATATAAAAAGACTTGTAATAAAGTCGGTTCTTCATAACTGTTCTTCATTTTCATCTGTATAAACGAAATTCAGGTATGTCAATTTAATTCTGATTCATCCAAGACTTCATCCAAGGTATGAATAATGGTAACTCATTCTAGCTGTACATTTTGACAAGCAAAGTGTGCTTTCAGTATATAATTTGGTAATAATTCAATTATTCAAATAAACAGAACCCATAGTAGCATAACCAGAACAGTTACAAAAAATGTTATTTCATGTTTTTCACATTATTTTTATGCAACTCAATAAATATTAAAAGTGGAATAATCAATTCTTAAGAAAACAAGAGCACTGCGGAGTGGCACCAACGCTCGTCTGTTATATTCATCGGAAACGAGCTTGCAAGTACCTACTCAACCTTACTTTATTTTGTTTTTGCTTCATTTACAGTACGGAGAGGAAACCTTAGAATAACAACTTTGCCTCTGAACCTCAGAGATCATTTCTGCCTTTCCTTATCTACGGAACTGTCAAGAGAACCATAAAATGAAAGTCTGCCCTTTTTACATAATTGTAATTCTGCAAACAACTAACCTCTAAAGGCAAGATAAAGTGTTTAAAAAGAGTATCTCGCAGTCGACCTTCTGTTTCTGACATATCCAGTTGGTGACTCCTTAACATCTACTGACTAACTTATGCCTGAATTATCCACTGACAACAACCAAAAGGTCTTCTTTCGAATACTTTGACCACAACAGACAGAAACGTCAGCTCTGGCGTCCTTCATGGCATTAATCATACCACTTAACTGAAAAGTAACCAAATTATTTCCGCCAAACCAAAAATGACCATCAATGTCACTTTTTGAAAAATTTAGATGCTTCCTGTTTTACAATAACAGTCTGTTTATCTGACCAGCGCAAGGTAGAAGGCAAGTCTATTGTACATATTTAGCCTCTTTGAAAAATGTTTGTGCTGGATTCCTCTATGGTACTGGTAGCTCGTTTACTTAACGAGTCAGTCCAATAAATAACTTCTGTAACTCTATAACTTTTGACAGCGACTGTTTACTTACGCTGTTTACCTGTATCAATCTCTATAGCATTATGTTACTGATAATCCATTAAACTTCACCCTTCTCACACAATTATTCCAACTTCTCCAACGCACTGATAACTGGATCTTGGGCTGAAAAATAACTCAATTGTTTTGCCCACCCTAAAACAGTCACCAAACATTTTTATTATGAACTTTAAAAAAAAATTTTTTTGTTCACCTGTCTTACCAGAACAGCTGGCATCACACTACAATTTCTAACTCTTCATAACCAATCAAATAAATCATACTGTGACTTTCAGTGGCTATTTTGTTATTTTGTTTACTTGTCTCACCGGTTAACAGTTCACGCCAAGCTGACCCACCAGCATAAAGTTGTAGCAAAGTATTATCATCTTCTTCCAAAATCGGTGTTTAAGAGTCCTCCCCATGACACGGATTGCACAACTTTTAACTGAAAGTTCACTAAACCAACCAAAAGTTATCACACATGCTGTTTTATCAATTATTGTATTTCACTCTGTTAACAGTCTTACCAGAATAGCACTTATGTCCATAAAAGTGCTTGCACCTCACAACAACATCTTTTAATAACTTATTGTTATCTGTGATATGAGAACAGCCCTTGTATACATTTTTCCCGCCAGCTCAGTGTAACAGACAAGCTACTACAAACAGCCTATCTTGCAGGAACCACCATGGCGGTACATGAGTAGTCAGCTACAGCATTTCAAGCTAAAAGAGAACAATTTTAGTATGTGTCCAAAAACATTAGATCATACTACAACTGGTGTGACTATTTTATTATTCTATTTATCTGTTTCTTGTTCGTCAATCCATTTAGCACAGTGTCCTTGACATAACCACTTCACAAAAACCCTCTTGTCGATGAATAATTGTCACCAGAGTCACAAGACATTGTCTACAGGACTTCAAGCTGAAACATAAGCACTGAAGTTCTCCATGGCGCTGATAACAGTATATGCAGGCTGTAACTCAATTATTACCATACCTTTTCAATGGGCATCACAAAAACTGTTTTCTTGTTCTGTTTACCTGTCTGACCTAAGCACTCAGTCATCAGTTTCACCAGCATAGGCCCGGGAAATAGACAAGCCATTCAAAACAACTGCATTTGCCACCACATTAAAGTAAGCACCTTTATAGTTTTCACTCCATGACTTAAACCTGAAAAAGACAATTCATTCTGCCAAACAAAACATTGGCAGCTATTTGTTTCTTTGTCTTACCAGATACCACTCAATCAATCCTGCCAGCACAACATTCTTGACAAACCACTTTAAAGAAACACTTCTGCAAACAAATAATTATCGCTAGTGTTTCCATAGAATTATTTTGGTTTAAAGTGAAAGATAATTCATCTAAACAAATCTACCAAAAAAAGGCATCAATTAAAATCTTAAAATGACTATTTGTATACCAGTTCTGCACATGTCTTATCAGAACAGCACTTGTCGATAAATTCTGCCAGCAAGCCATACCACACACCCCTCTTGTCATAATTATTGGCACTTGAGTTCTTCATGGCACCATCACAAGATATTTAGCTGAAAAGTAACTAATTTATTCTGCTCAAATGAGAAAAAGAGTATATACCCAAGATATTTAGATAAAATGCAAATTTGGTTATAATTACCAGTCCGGGAGTAATTTTTAAGTGTTGTTTTTTTCTAAACAAGTGGTTACCATTTTGTTATTCTGTTTACCTGCATTACCTGAATAGTCCTTGTTCCTGGCTGTCCATATCAGTATTCAAGCCACTCTTGCAGAACCATTGATGCACTAGTCCTCCAGGGCAGTGATCAAAGATATCTCAGCTGAAAGAGAGCTTGTGCAGTAAGCCCAACCAAATATTAGTCATATTGCAGTTTTGACAGTGACTTTATTGTTCTTGTATTTACCTGTCTCACTGAAATAACCCTCGTCTAACAATCCTTCAGGCATGGTGTTGTAGACAAGCCACTCTAAAAACTTACCTGGCAGGAACACAATAACTAAAGTCCTTCATGCCACTGACCACAAGATTTTATGCTGAAAGAGAACAGATTCATTTTTCTTCTGAAAAAAAGTTATTACCATACTGCAACATCTTGTCACAATTACTTTGTTACCTTCTGACCAGTTTTACCAGAATTGGTCTCGACCACTAATTCAACCAGTGCAGGACCTCCACATAAAATATGCAGTTGTACTGTCACAGAGGTTCTTCTTGTCATTGTCTGCAGGACTTGAAGCTGGAATTTAACTTATTTATATGAATTTGCCCAGCAAAATATTACTAATAAGCTATCATACTGCAACTCCTAAAAATAATTGTTATTCTGTTTACCTGTCTTAACTGAACTGAACACTGCCACCACCATCTGTCAATCTTGCCACAACACTGTAGTAAATTATAAGGCACGCAACTCAACATGATCTCTTGCAGAATTATTGGTGCTACTCTGAATCCTCCATAACAATAACCTAGGAATTCAAACTGAAAAAGAGCTAATTTAGTCAACCTGACAGAGGTACCTTTCATCAACAGAACTTCAAAGTTTGGATTAACTAAGAACACCCAGAGGGTATTGTCACTTTGATATTACTTGTTTTCAAAAGCATTTTCATGAACCACTTACATATGTCAATTAATTGTAGATTAATTTTCAAAAAAGACCTGTTTTAACTACCCCCAGTTTTTATGAAATCAAGCAAGGGGTTTTTCTGAAAACCATGCAAAAGTATCTCATTATGCATTGTACCCATCTAAAAACTAAAGACTTATAATTCAAGCTTTGTACAGCAATTCACACAACTACCTGTGCATGCTTTATATATAAGTCTATTTTCGTAAAGTTTCATAAAAATCTTATCAAAAATGAAAGAGGGTAAGGAAGTGTAATGGTAATAAAAATCAAACTCAATCCCACTAAAATAATAACAACATGTAGAAATGGAACAATTTATTTGGACAAAAATACAGGTCTTAAACACATATGAAAGATAAAAAAGAAGTTATTTTGAATTTTAATAGTAAAAAATCAACCCAAGCATTACATACCAACTAGAAAGCTTGGTGCCAATCACTCCTTGGAAATTTTGTGACAATCTGACAAAACCATAGAAAAACAATGCTTACACACAAAAGTAGGTATTGTTTTTCTGTTGTATGTACCAAAGTTTTGTTTTATTTTACTTGAATTATTTATTTACTAAGACCTCATTTGAGTAAGGTTTCTTTAATTGGTTAAATTTAATTGTTTTAGAATAAAAGCAACCATTGCCTCATTTTATTTTTCTTATTCACAGAATTATACATCTAATGTGTAATTCTGTTTTCATTAATATTATAGTTTAAGGGTGCTTTTATTATCTGTATTTAGTATTTATTATCCTAAGTCCTTATTTTTTCATTCATTTAGAATTATTCTTATGTTGATATACATGGGTGAAAGTACAGAAGAATAAAAGAACAATGAACTGTAATCAGAATGAATGGAAATTCCAAATAATTCCCTTTATCTGAAATTAAAAAAATTTCTGTAAAGCCAAACTCTTTCCAGAATATAATTTTAAGTACTATATGTGGTAGAAAAACTTTCACCCATGTACTTCTTCCTTATTTAACAATTATTTTATACATTAAGATTTGGTTTTGTCTTTAATTTAAATGACACCAGGTGTGATTGGTACCTTACCAACTGATATGCAGAACATGTTCAACTTGGGTTATTTTTTTATGGAGTTATTTTTTAACCAAAAAACAAAAAAACCAAAAAAACAAAAAACAAATTAACAAACAAACAAACAAAAACCCCTCTCTATTAGCATTTTCACTTTTAAAACATACTGTGCACAAGATTATTTATATTAAGACTTCATCCTCGATAAAACCAGATTGTTTGACTTTATAAAACAGTTGCTTTCTAACAACTGACAGACAGTGCAAAATATTTAGCCTTAATATAGTGGACACATTGTACAAATTGAGTGCCATTTAATAGTATTTCAATTATGCAGGCACATTATAGAATATCTCTATATTTGTTTACCTTTCTTCAATGGTATTTCAGTAATGTAATATTTCAAAGAAAAGTCTGATTTTGTTTGTTGCTTACCCCTGTAGATTAACCAGTGGCTACTCTCAATCACACCACAGTTCTCTGGTGGTTATGGTAACTTATCTTCAAGCTTACTGCCATGGTTTAGTTGTTAAGAGTGAGTTGTCAAGGAAAGGTACCACATAGGAATCCAACCCTAATTTCAACAACCATCCCTCCAAGAACCTCCACACCAATAGTGAACTGACCCTCTGAAAACCTCCACCTTATCTGCAAAATAGAAAAAACATTAGTCAACAGACAAGAATTTGAAAAACAAAATGTTCATGCAAACAAAAATAAAGCAAATTTGCAGTCCTGAAGTGATAATATAATGCCATGACATCATAATTACTAGTTATAAACTTCAGTGAAGCTAGAATGTCATAATAACTTATAACTCAATACTAGAGGGAGAAGTGTTTTTGTCTCTAAAGAGCTCTAAATTGTTGACTGACCTACTGCAAGCCTGAACTTTATTGCTACCCTTGTAAAAATAGTTTGAAACACTGACACTGACATACAATATGAAACACATTAGAATACCATTTTAGGTATCTGGAATCTATGGCCTTTCTTACCTCTGTGATAAAGAAAGGTTTTTATATCCTCACGAATTATTTAAAAGCTGCTAAACAGGTCATCTTTAAAGTGTTATAAAACTCGTTTTGTCCTACCTAACAAGGAAGCAATGTTTTGGTCTCCAAATACAGGTAACAGGTCACATCTGTACAGTATTTACATGCCAAAACGGACAAAATTTAAATAAGAAAAAGTAAAATAGAATGACTTACCCGACCAAGTTGAGATCTGGGCAGACGACCCCTTGCCCAGAGCTGCCCAAATGAAATCCGACAGACCACACACAACAAACGAAAAAACAAAAGCCCGCCAAACGAAAAAAACAACAACAACTAAATCTACTCAAATCTACTCAGAAAGACAGAAACAGCCGTAACTACTGATAATCCATTGTTCACCTTACCTTTTATAGTGAGCGAGAAATTTTGCTCAAAGTGCTAAAGTAATTTACATAATAATATCACGTCTATTTCAATGCCAGAAGCACGTGAGAGGAAGAAAATGGGCGGAGCATGATGTCAACACATATCGGCTAAACTCGGATGACTCCGTTTCCCTCTATCATCAAGGTACGGAATCGGCCGAGATATGACGAATGACCCAAATCCGAGGTTTGTGACAGCTCTGTACGAGCGAACGCAGTGTTACTTCCCTTTAACTGTATTTAGATCGTAGTATTTAGGCAGAATCTCGTCCATTACAATATGGTAAATGGAGTTCAACCCTGAGAAGTGTGAATTACTCAGAACACACATCAAATGAAACCGGTCGTCTTCCCTTACAGCTCACACAGCACTATACTGAAAACCACAGAAAATGCAAAATATCTAGGGGTTAATATAAGCACTTACCTCAGCTGGTCATCCCATAAACAACATCACAAACAAAGCAAAAACAGTTTAAGATTCATCATATGGAATGTTAAAACACAGATGAAACAGCTCAAAGAAGCAGTATACAAAAATATTTACGACCCCAGCTCGAAGACAGTTCAACCATACGGCACCCATGGCAGAAATACATCACAGAATAGAAATGGTCTAAAGGTTTGCCGCACTATACAAGCAGCGTAGCAAATATGATAAAGAAATTAAAATGGTCAACCCTCCACCAAAGGCAAAACCAAGCCAGCCTAGTCATGCAAAACAAAATAAGAAAATAAACAGGTCAATATCGATCACCTCATTCACACAAGAAACAACACATTCCTCATCTCGCAGTCATTACATCACATAATCTCATTTTTCCCCACAAGCTATACCACACTGGGACAAATTACCGTCAGAGGTCAAGGCTACCCCAACTGTACCAGCTTTCATCAAAGGAATTTTATGGATTTTAATATTCACAATAAATGTTTAAGTAAGATCTGTGATAAAAAATCTCGTTACACTGTTTTTATTATTTAAATATTTTTAATTTTCTTGACATGTGCCTGCCTAGTATAGTCAGTATTGAATTTTGGCTGTATTAATGTATTTTAAGTTTATATTGTCTTCTTAGATACCAAACTGTATTATTCTGTCCAGGAGGGGACTTGGGACTTACCCAAACCGCTAAAGAAGTGTAAGAAACTTTACATACAGCATAAGAAGCCCGACCCCAAGCTCGAAGTTACAAGTCAAGTATTTTGACGTAGGGTGTAAGGTATTGAATGGTACGTTCAATTCAAAATTCAAGAAAATTACCGTTTTAAACTAATTGCTAAAATAAACGACAACTCCGTTGTTCACTACTGTGCTCTGCTGGAGACTTTTGTAATAACATATTGACTGAGAAAAAAACAACAACAAAAAACAAAACAAAAACAACAACAACAAAAAACACATCTGAGATATAAAAAAATGAGATAAAACAGCGACGACAAACAATAATTATCAGGGACGTAGCTTGACTTATTTTGGAAGGGTAGAGCACCTTCCATACAGGCTCGGAAAATGCTTCCACAGAAAGTGTTTTTTTTTTTTTTTTTTTTTTTTTTTTTTTATGTTGAATAATTTATACATACTTAGTAGTGGAAAAGCGGGTGATAGACCCCGCGACCCCTGCATTACATGTCCTGCGCAATACAAATGGACCACTGATCAAGTCTCTTGCATTTAAAGACCCCATATGGCTATTTCGCATAAAGCATGAGCTATGTTCAAACGACAAGTTCCACAAATTTGCATACTGTTCGGGAAGCTGAACGCATTTTTTTCTGCTTTTGGTTGCTGAGTAATTGTTCTGACAAACTTGATAGCTGAAAAGGCTTGAAAGGGACATAACTGTAAAAAATCATTGAACCGAAACATGCTGCTAATGTGCATAACTCCTCTTCATAGTAAAGCTTCCTATGAAATTTCCATAAATTCCAGTCAGTGGTTGTTGAGAAATAGTCCGGAATGACAGACAGACGGACAAAGCGGCGACTATACGTGCATTCACATTTGGGAGAATAAAAAATCACTATCAGGAAAATACTGATGCCAATTTAGTCAGTGGTTTACCTTTTTACTATTTTACTGTACTATTATAGGTATCATATATTGAAAATATTGATACGTTAATTGACCCTCACAGACTGATGACCAAACGCGAAAAGGTACGTATGATGACATAAAGAAATAAAACATAGCAAAGAAAACAAACGCATTTTGATTACACAAGAACATATAACGACCACATAAATCACTTGTCACTTAAATGACGGATGACGGAAGGACGGACAGTGGTGTATTCAACCTGGATTTTGTGAAACAAAATTATGGTGGGTTTGGTAATTCTATATTTAGGACGGTTATGTATATATCTGTAAGAGATAAGAATTTACAAAGCCACAGCACTTTGTTCTAAAACTATTTATCAAGTCAAGGTTTATTCCGACAATGGCGAATTTATGTTTGTTAAATTTGTTGGTCGGTTCTAACCTGCTCGTGTATGGTAAGAATTTAAACAACTAACTGTTTTATGATAAAATGAATATATTACGCGGTTAAGAAACTGACAGTATGTTCTTTCACATCTTTTCAAGTTGTTGACGTCAAGTTACTAACAGCAGATAACTACCTATTTTACGGGAACTAACGGAAACAGTAATTGTACAATGTCGATCCTCTACGAGTAGACACAATGTCGCCAGTACAACTACAAGTAGGTCTAACGTGGCTTTGTATTTCGGAGAGAAACATTTGAATGAAGTTAAATGGAGGGAAAAACAAGTTGTTATATATCCCTGTTCAATGCTTTCGAGCGCGTTTTGGTTTTACTGCTTAACATTTTTACGATGTTTTTTCACTAGCTGTGGCTGCTTGTCATGCTGGATGGATGGGTTACCATAACTCGTGCTATCAGTTAAACGTTGACACAACTCATAGTTGGAGCGACGCCAAGGTTTGTGTGTTTGTTTCAGCTCTACAAATAGCTCTACAAATATCGTAAACTATCAGCTCTACAAATATCGTAAACTATCAGCTCTACAAATATCGTAAACTATCAGCTCTACAAATATCGTAAACTATCAGCTTTACAAATATCGTAAACTATCAGCTCTACAAATATCGTAAACTATCAGCTCTACAAATATCGTAAACTATCAGCTCTACAAATATCGTAAACTATCAGCTCTACAAATATCGTAAACTATCAGCTCTACAAATATCGTAAACTATCAGCTCTACAAATATCGTAAACTATCAGCTTTACAAATATCGTAAACTATCAGCTCTACAAATATCGTAAACTATCAGCTTTACAAATATCGTAAACTACGTCCATTCCGGCGGCATTTTATACTTTCATGTAGATTCTACTTGCTTTTTTCTGTATTATCAGATATTATACTTATGTAGTTGCATTTGTTTACGTTTATAATCAGCGGAGCTTCAAAAAGTAGAAATTACCTTTTACTCGGAAAACAGCTTTACTTTATGTATTTAAACAATTGTTCTGGACCGAGTTTATTTTTTTATATTTATGAACGATTCTGTTACTTTTGATCTTGAGAAAATCAATATAATCCGATTAATTTAGACAAGGTGATTCTTAATGCAACTTTGTGTCATTTTTATCCTAATAAACTTTAAATTTATTCATTTTACACATGTTACTCAGATAAATTCTAGCTACCTATGATGAATGATTCTTAGAACTGAGTCCATTTTTAGCGCTGACATAAGTAAGTATGTCCACTAGTGTGATTCAAAACGGCTGCAAGTTCCGGTGTCCATTGCTGTACCACTACATCATTACAAGTCCTCTGTCTTCATATTGTACATATACATATTCATTATTGCTACTTTTTCTTTGCATTTTAGAGTGCATGTCAAAAATTACATGCTCACTTGGTTGTCATAGAAACACAAGAAGAAAACGATTTTCTCGCGGGAAAACTTAAAGGGATGTTTTCATCTTCCGGTAGGTTACGTTTATAGAAAGGATGATCTATATATGCAGGAAGTGATATCATATCTGGTTAAAAAGAACCCCGATGCTACAGAAATTTGGTAAAATCAGAACTAGAAATGTATGGAATCTATAATAATATATACTTAAGATCATACGCATTTGCCCCAAAGATATGAATATACGTAATCGAATACATTGCTGATACACCGGTTCAGGAGAATATTTCCACAAGATTGTCATAATCTTACAACAAATTTACTTTAACGCGATCACAAGACTCATTTTTTCCAGACAATAACAACAACAAACTTTTATTAGGTTAATAAGCAAAGTAAAATGCCAGTTTAAAGCTGAACACTTGCAAAAGTTAATGACTAGATCTAAAGCTTACTGTATCTGCAACATCAAAAAAGCGGTAAAATATATTATCGTGGAAAAATAAATAGTTTTGTCTCGAAGCTTTTACATATAAGAATCATATAAGTTAATTGACCACATCTTGCGTGTCAGGTCTTTGTTTTGGTTAAGAGTATACACATATTTTTAGATCTTCACCATGACAGTGCGTCCTCGGTTTGGATTGGTGCATCAGACGACAGCCGTGAAGGATACTGGGAATGGTCGGAAATCAACAAGCTGGTGCTTGAGTACACAAACTGGTCACCTGGTAAGGACATGTGAAGGAATAGAAAGGGTATTACGAACATAACTTGGACCCTTAACATGCGTGTGAATAAAAAAATCCCTAACCTTTAACTTACGACAATTAGTTTGTATTTACTAGTAGACAGTGTAGTCGTAAGTATGACGTTGTGATTTTCATTCACACGTGAATCTAGATCCCTAGTTACATGTATGTTCTTGTAGTGAATAATTTGACCAACTCCATAAGTCGTAACACTAGATGAGTTCAAAACAGATAAGCCTGAAATATCTTAGTTGCAATTACATAGGTGAACTAAGTAAGCTGAGCTTACAATGTTTTGTGGCATACTAATATTTTTTAACCTCTGTTCGCGAACAATACTCATTTTCATTAATTAGACTTACTCTAATAATTAATGGGGGCATCGTAGTCTATAGCCGCCACTTTCATTTTTGCATCTTTCTCTATGATAGATCACTATACTCAAAATCAACGCTGGTCTTTACAACAATAGCCGATCATGGGCGTCTAATTTCTGTCACGTTACTTTTTCTTGCGCAGTTTAACACATTTCGACAAATAAAATACATTGTATTTGTACACAGTTGCTTACAGTGTTCTGCTAGGGCCAGCGCGTTCTCCCTGAGAATGCAAAGCGCGAAGCGCGACAGTTCAGTGGTGACAGTACGACAGTATAATGGTGAAGCGCGTATAATGGTCCATCGTTATGTCACCACCGTACTGTCGCGCTTCGCCAACTCAATGTCGTACTGTCATCATCGTACTGTCGTACTGTCACCATCGTACTTTCGCTTTTTCAACATCGTACTATCGCGCTTCACCATCGAACTATCGCTCTTTCATCGTCATACTGTCGCGCTTCACCATCGTACTGTCGCTCTTTCATCATCGTACTGTCGCTCTTTAACCATTGTACTGTCACCACCGTACTGTCGCTCTTTCACCATCGTACCTTCGCTCTTTCACCATCGTACTGTCGTACTGTCACCATCGTACTGTCGCTCGTTCACCATCGTATTGTCGCTCTTTCACCATCGTACTTTCGCTCTTTCATCATCGTACTGTCATACTGTCACCACCGTACTGTCGCTCTTTCACCATCGTTCTTTCGCTCTTTCACCATCATGCTGTCGTACTGTCACCATCGTACTGTCGCTCTTTCACCATCGTACTTTCGCTCTTTCACCATCGTACTGTCGCTCTTTCACCATCATACTGTCGCGCTTCACCATCGTACTGTCGCTCTATCACCATCGTACTGTCGCTCTTTCACCATCGTACTATCTCTTTTTCTCCATCGTACTGTCACTACCGTACTGTCGCGCTTCGCCAACTCAATGTCGTACTGTCATCATCGTACTGTTGTTCTGTCACCATCGTACTGTCGCTTTTTTACCATCGTACTATCGCGCTTCACCATCGTACTGTCGCTCTTTCATCATCGTACTGTCGCGCTTCACCATCGTACTGTCGCTCTTTCATCATCGTACTGTCGCGCTTCACCATCGTACTTTCGCTTTTTCATCATCGTACTGTCGCTCTTTCAACACCGTACTGTCGCGCTTCACCATCGTACTGTCGCTTTTTCATCATCGTACTGTCGCTCTTTCACCATCGTACTGTCGCACTTCACCATCGTACTTTCGCTTTTTCATCATCGTACTGTCGCTCTTTCGCCATCGTACTGTCGCGTTTCACCATCGTACTTTCGCTTTTTCATCATCGTACTGTCGCTCTTTCACCATCGTACTGTCGCGCTTCAGCATCGTTCTGTCGCGCTTCAGCATCGTACTGTCACTATCGTACTTTCGCTTTTTCATCATCGTACTGTCGCTCTTTCACCATCTTACTGTCGCTTTTTCATCGTCGTACTGTCGCTCTTTCATCATCGTACTGTCACGCTTCACCATCGTACTGTCACAATCATAATGTCAAACTGTCACCACCGTACTGTCGCTCTTCGTGCTTGGCGTTCTCAGGGAGAACGCGCTGGCGCTAACGGAACACCGTATTTGCTCAGGATAATTGTCCCGTTTTCGAAAACAAATTTGATTGGTTTCTAAAGAAAGCCAAAAAATTTGTTCTGGTAGTTACGCCGGAAAAAATTACGTGACGGTAGACGAAAAACAAGAATATTATTTCACGGCAGAAAATAGTCCTACACAATCAAAGTTAATCAGCAAAATATTCAGGTGCGAACAATTATATCTGAAAAAAAGTGAAAACAGAAATTGATTGTTCTGGATAAGTATAAATTGTATGTGCGTTGTCTGGTCGACAGGGGAACCGGACACAGGGGGCGGGGACCACGATGAGGATTGCGCATGTATGACAGGGCGGAGGGGTTTTCAGTGGCAGGACAGGAGGTGCTCCGAGACACATGCTTATGTTTGTGAAACAGAGTACGTAAAAATTTTATCACTTTTGTTGTCTGATAAATGTGTTTTAATTAGCGTTACCCCTTAATGTGCACATATCTCGTGATAGGAGAAGAATTTTCCTCATTCTAATCCTTTTCGGATGAATAAAATTGAAATACATGTGTATCTTACGGACACAGAAGCCTCTTATAACAAAATAAAACTGATTTTTTTCGCAAAATGATTTTTTTTTTGTCTTTCAGATCAGGAGCCCAGGCTGTCGGCTAGACCAAAGAGGTGTTTTTGCACGTACCGGGCCCGAATCCAGAAGGGGTTGGGTGGGGGCATGGGGGCACGTGTCCCTCTCCTAAGTTGGCATAGAATTTCTATTTGATAATAGTCATTTAATGTTAAAAAATCGTTGAAATGTTATTCAAAAAGCTTAAAAAAGGCGTGTCACGATCTCCCTCTAACACCCCAGGGTCTGGGTCCAGGCCTGCGTACTTATACTCCTCAGAACTTTTATCGTGACAGTAAATGGATATGGTACCTGGAATAAAAATATTACAACTGCGGTTTCATAAACTTATTTTGGGTCCTTTATTTTTTTTCTATCCCTGTTTTATCTTCGATGTTCACGTCTAACAATTTGTTCCCGGTGCACTGGTTTATTTTATATAACCTTGAATATCTCTTCCCATTTTCAATAAAAACGGTCCATTTAATTTTATCAAATTGATGTAAGATGTCATATATATAGTTAATTATAATATTTTAATTTGTAGCTAGAATAAATTTAACGAAGCTAGTCGGCTTTTCTTCTGGTCGATCTAATTAATTCTGAACCGCAGGTCATAACATATTCAAGGTTGATTGTACACAAGCAATGTCACGCTGTGTGCATTTGACAACTTAAGAACAGATGTAAGTACAACCGATTTGTAAATTAGAGTGACAAACGGACATACGTCAGATATAAACAAGATATATTTGAGCGAGTTCGTGTACACTTAACTGAGCCATACAGCTTAAACAATTATTTATTATTAGAAGATGTAGTCTATAATTAGACCGGTTGCATTCCATTTTAAATTGCACACGAAGGGGACAACTTAGGAATGTCAATTTAGTTTTTTTTTATTGATTGAATAAGACCTTTGTTTAAAGTTATACATATTTTGGACTAAGCTTTAAGTAAACAAGTGTATAAAAAGTCGCTTGTTCAAAAAATGGAGTGGACATCTGTTGCAATTGGACTAGCCGCTGTATCATTTGCGGTACTGTACCTCAAGAAAAGGGGAGAGAAATTCCAAGAAAGGTGAGTCTGTATGATAAATTTACATGTAGATTAATTACTTTTTTTGTTTTTGTTTACAGTGTGAACTATAACTTTTCATGCCAACGGAAACAGTCTTAGAGATAATGCCAGGAGATATAGGCTGTGGCTAAGTTGTAGAGCGCCTCTGAGGTCGCGGGTTTGAATCCGTGTGCGAAACTTTTTGTTTATTCCTACACCTTGCGGCACAAGAAGTAGCTTATTGTAAAAGATTCAAGACTATTTTTAAGCCTATTTCTAACAAAACCTTTATACTAACGTGGTAATAACAATATTAACTGTTAAGAATTTTTAATTCTTTTTAAACAAAATATATATTACGACTCTTTCATTTTACAATACAAGGGTTTCCCTAACGTTTGCGATAGTCACTTCGTCATGTTCACTTTAGTTATTAAGTTCACATATTTATGAGTCCAAGCATTCAAAGTCTGTCATCGTTCCCCTTAGACACAGCCATCGGGAGAGGGGATGAACTGGGGATAGAACGTGTAAATTTGTCTGTGGTTGGGGGTGGGTTTGCACTGGTATACACCATATTTCTGTCGGATGAAGAATATATGTATGTTGTATATCTATGCAAATACATGTACATAGACATAAAAATCAAAACCACACTTTGCCCCTGGCAAATTTTGCACACGAATGAACAAGCAAACGTCATAAAACGGTAAAACTTGAATAAAGATACATTGAAATTATATTTATTCAAATAAAACTACTAAAAACCGTTTCTAGCATAAACACTAACAAAAATATTAATGTGAATTTCCCATTAATATGCGATAACTATAATTTATATTGCGTACAATCTTAGCTTTCAAGTTTGCTTTGATATATTAAGATAAGCTGTACCAATCTTGATCAAATGTTCGCAGTTTATCGGATTCAAAATCTCTGACAAAATATATATGAGATTTTACCATTAGTAAGCAATTATTCTAACATATTTACAAAAATATATACCTATCTAGCTCATCGGAAATATTTAGATAAATATTTTTGGTACGTGTGTGTATTAAGATATAGTAAAAAACACAGATAAGTTTCCAATAAATACTCAAGAATTCCCACGACTAAGATATTTTGTATCAGCTTTATCCTGCTACATAAATCCGTAAACAGCCAAGGTGTATTCCGGGTCAGATAAAACATTGCTAGGACGTATATTTTTTGTGTTTTAGTTTAATCTTTCTATTACCATATCATTAGTACCTTTCATTTAAGCTCACCTCAGCCAAAGGCTCAGGATGAGCTATTGTGATAACATTCTACACAATGTCCTCAACTTTCTTTCTGAATCCGCATGGCCAGTGTTGGTGAATGTTTACAGGGATGTTTCTTGTATGAAGCTCTATAAAAGAATTCCATTCTATGCAGAACTGTGGCTGCTATGACTTCTTGAATGAAAATTTAAAAAAAAAAGTTCTTGTCCAAAAGCACAAGGCCCATAACTCTGCAATTTGGTGAGTAGCCTCGTTTCGTAGATCTCTACCAAGATTGTACAAATAAAGGCCCTAGAGTCAAAACCGGCCACGCCAAACGTGTCAAATGTTAATCCAAAGACAAACATAGAAAAAAACTTCTTGTCAGAAACCTGAAGACCTAGAGGTTAGCTTTATTGTATTTACCGTTGTACATGTATTGTGGTTCCACACAAAAGTTGTTCTAAGGTACTCTATATTCATGAGACCTTTACCTTGACCTACTGACCTTATTCCTTTTTTTTCAAGTACAGCTTTGGAATTTAAAGAAACTTAATATGTTTTTATTCAAATTTGAACATTGAAATTTGAAATATCTGTTTAATTTGACTTGCACATTTTAACTTTTACTTTGGAAGACCTTGACCTTGACCTATTGACCTACTTGTTGATTTGACGCTACAGCTATGAAATGTGAACCATGTATATAGTTTTGCGTGTACATTTCAACTTTGACGACCTTCTGACTTGCTTTATTGTTGAAGGTAAAGAAAAGAACTTTAAAATTTATCCTGTACTAGTGGTACCTAATTTAAATGATAGTCATGCAGTATAAAATCAGGTCAGTTGATGGAAGTCAGGGTTCAGGTAACGAACTTGCCATTAAGTGAACATAATTTTTTTTATGCGTTAGTATGCTGTACTTTAACTGAATGTCCAAATAGTCCTTGCTGTGTAAAGCAGTGTTACTCAAGTGAGAGATATAGGTTCATGGTTGTCCTTTTTTTTGGCAATTGTACATGGGGTAGAAAAGTTTTTGTTAAATTGTGTAAATTCAATGAAATGAAAATATCAGTAGCGCAATGTCCTGTTGTTTCAACTTTTAAACAATAAATCTAAACTAGTTACAACCTATGTGCTAGATTACGTCCCTTCGAAAAATGGAATCCTAAATTACCCGTAAATTTCACAAAAAAATAAAGAAAATAAAAAATAAATAAAAAAGGCAAGTATTGCATAATCATTTAATCTCCGTATATCTGTCTTAATCATTCAAGGATAAGGGACAGACTAGTTTAATTGTGCTACCTTTTTGAAGTCATTTCAACCAACTGTAAATGCTAAATACTATCCTGCTGGTTTTCTTACTTAGTTTAAATCTTTCCTTTTCTGGCATCGGTTATATCAATCCTGCTCGATGACTGCTTCCTAAATTCAAATCAGTACTCGCGCTAATTGTGGGAGAACCTTGTCCTTAGTTGGATTTGAACCAACGAATTTCTCTACGGGAATCCGGCGCTCCAGCCCCTCCATCACTTTCTCACTTAAAGATTAACCTAAATTGACTCAGTTGCTTGACTGGAACTCTAGAGGAGTTGGGTCGGATCAAAGGCCCTGTGATCATGCCCTGGACTCGTAATTCAGGGATATCTATCGAGTTCAATTCCCCCGCTACTCCACCAAGTGAACTATCTTTCAGATGAGACATTAAACGGAGGTCCCATGTATCGGTGCTATACACTGAGAATGTGAAAGGACCTGGAGTTGCACTATCCCTACAACCATAAATGATTAAACTCTTCAGGGAGCGTCAGTCCCGACGCTAAATAGACTAGCTAGATAAACTTAGATTGAAGCCTGAATCCCGTATCAGTAAGAGCTGTTAGTGATTTACAAAATTTAACTGAGTATCCAGAATACATTTCAATTCTCTGCAAGATTTCCCTTTTTACTTTTTTATGGGGTTTAACGGCTGAGGTCATATAACGGCGGTCATTCCACCTAACCATGCAGTCTTCCTGCGTATCCAACCAGTTTACTAACTAATTTCTCCGCAAGTGACTGACTACTTCCTAACTTGCTTCAGAAGTGAGGGACCTTTAGACGTATTGTCTGAGATCACTTATCACGAGGATATTTGCCGGCCCTGATGGGGATTGAACCGGGATCGTCATGACTGACAATTCGAAGCTCTACCGATTGAGCTAGCTGTCCTTTCCTTCTTTCTTAACCTATTTATGCCTAATGGATTATGCCATCTCTGTCCATCGGACGAGTCCATTTTCATTTGAAAGGGTTTCTAGTATGAATTATCAATTTTATTCTGTTTAGTGAAGAAACAGGGAAGACCAAATCAGACGCCGCATATTCGGCGTCTGATCTGTGCCTGCACTGTATGCCCATGTCTACTCTATAGACGCTATGCATTATTACGTTAATGCATCATGTTAGAAAATATACAGAGCGGAAAATAA
The DNA here is from genome assembly GCA_012932295.1 of Cyclina sinensis. NCBI lineage: Eukaryota > Metazoa > Mollusca > Bivalvia > Venerida > Veneridae > Cyclina > Cyclina sinensis. Next base: position 5,166,625 of record JAAONU010000008.1, on the reverse strand, counting down.
CAATTTCTCACCGAAGAATGCTGAAAATGCTCTGTTTATCGTTCTGTTTGCTTATTTATAAACCAGCTGCTTATTCTCTAAAAAAAAAAAGGATTTACCGGACTACTTACTCGATTCAAAGCTACAGATACAACACAGCCTACATGTGAAATTATTGAAAATTACCCGGAAATTACTGGGAAATTACTACACAGAAAACATTCATGAAAGGTCAGATTTACTTCTAAACGAGAAAATAAGAGAGTGAAAGAAAGGGAACATTACGCAATTTATAAAACTATTCGAGTTTTCTCATGGCTTTCTTCAGGAAAAAGTAAGTTTTATTCAGTATTTTCATTTCCGACGCAAAATATTATTAGCTTTTTTTTGTATGAAAGTGCAGTAAATTTTAAAACGGTAGAATAATTTACAAGCAAACCACAAATTAATTGTAATCTTCTTTATGAGACGAAATACATCCCCCAACCAAAACAACAACAACAACAACAAAACACAATTATGTTAAGTACATAAAGTACTTTTTTTATTGTGGTTACCATGGTTACGGTATTCCCACTTGAGATACATGCAGTCTCTTTCATTTGTACATGTATCCTCGTCGTTATAACTGTTTGTGGTCAAAATGCAGTATATTATCCAAACGGACCCATTGACCCTTTGGATGGTAAGTAAAAATACGGTTTTCTCTATCCTCAGGTACCCTTTGTCCGTTAAATTTCCTGGAAACAGTGCACTAATGTACGCTTAAAAGGAAAATATGTCACAAGGAGGAAAGTTTTGTGATGAGTCAACTGTGATTACCGTTGAGAATATGATTTCTCTCGCACGAGTCAAACGTGCAAGAGCTGCATTTTATGCCCCCCCCCCCCACCTCCCGGGGGAGCATATTGTTTTTGGTCTCTGTCTGTCTGTTTGTTTGTTTGTCTTTTTGTTTGTTTGTCACAAAAATTTAACCTTGACCATAACACGGAAGTTTTACCACCTACAGCCTGTAAACTTCAAAGGTTCATGCACCTTGATGAGCTCTACCCGCCAGACCCACTTAGGGGTCAAAGGTCATAGCCACCCGGGGGCATGGCGTTCATTCGGTGGTTTCGCTTGTTCAAAGTGATTTTTAAATGCCGACCAAACGCCACTAAAAACATTAAACTACAATGGAAAATGAAATCTTTATTATTTAAGAGTTTTTTTTGTTTCAGAGAATGCGGGAAAGATTACCCAGCCGATACTGTGATCCTTCATCAGTTCCCACGCGGACCCTTCGCTCCCAGCATGTCTGGCTTTTGTGTCAAACTTGAAACCTTTCTTAGAATGGCAAAAATACCGTACCAGGTACACATTTTCTAATGACGTTCAAAATGAAATTACGCTTATCTAGTTCCAACAATAAAGTGATTAGTCTGAACCCAGTCTGGAGAATAAAAATTCAGCTAGATTGAAAAATATCTGCTTCAGTAATACCATGTCTGTAATTTAAACGAACGACATTTCAAACATATGGTATAAGTAAGTAGGGAATCAGCCTTTGATTGTTCTCTGAAAATGTTTTACGGTGATTATAGTGACAATGATAATTGTGATGATAATGATGATAATAATGGCGATGTTGCTACTGATGATGGTCATGATGACCTTTGAGCTATGATTTATATTTCCAGTAAATCGCCGGGCATTATCATCGATTTGATTGTCACTGCAGTTATTATAACTATTTCAGAACGTTCACGCCTATAAAACAGGACCCAAAGGGAAGTCACCCTGGATAGAATACAATGGACTTGTACTTGGTGACTCGCAGTTTATTATGGCGAATCTAAGTAAACAATTTGACGTTGATCTAAACAGGTCACTCTCCAAAGAACAGAGGGCGACGGCACGAGCATTTCAGAAAATGGTGGACGAACATATGTATTGGTAAGGATATTGAATAAACTAAATCTTCTAAGTTAAAAGCTAACACAGAAGACAGTATCTAAGACTTGACATGCATATTCAAAAACATACCAAGGAATAAAGTAAAATTTATGTAACTACTAATGTGAAATACAATCATTAATTATGTGCTGGGTTCTGGATTTTTTTGATGTTTTAAGATAAGTTATTGCTTTCCTTAAAATTCGTTTTAGTATTACTGACATTGAATTATCAAAATATTGTCCCTTATTTCAAGGTTGGTGTTGCTTGAAAGGTGGGTCTTTCATAGAGGTGAATCATCCAAAACACTGACAAAATTACCGTCAATTTTAGTCTGGGAGATCGGAAGAAGAACGCGAAATATGGCGCATGCGCATGGTGTTGGTAGGCACGCGCCGGAAGATGTTGATCTATTATTAGAAGAGGATCTTACAGCTTTATCCGAATTTCTTGGTAAATTATACGTTACAACAGGGTCTTTCAAATAGCATGCTATCTGAAAGACCATGGTTACAAACTTAAATATATTTTGGTTATCAATTTAATGGAATGAAATCAAGATTGAAGTTGGTTTGATGAATCTGTAGTTAGTTTTTCATTTTCTTAGTGTGTCTTTGTATAATTCAAAAACAAGCCAACTGCAGAAAAAACAACAATATTATATTATTATTATTTTATTGAAAGGGTTTGTTTATTCTTATAGGAGAAAAGAAATACATATTCGGTGACGAACCTACGGAAGTGGATTGCGCAGTGTTTGGTCAGCTGTCTCAAGTCAAGTATCATGTCCCAGATGTTGTGAAGGCAAAACAACTTTTAGATGGTAAAATTATATTTCTGCTCCGCTTGAAATCAATAAACCGAAAAATGTTGCAGTTATGCACAACTAGGCTTAGCATTATAACTTCTTTAATGTTGGCTGAAATTTGTCATAGGTTATATGAGAAAAAATTAACGCACAACATAAAGGGCAATAACTCTACTGAAAATTAGGGAACCATAATTTGCTGAAGATATGCCTAAATTGACACTGATCACTTCTTTGAAGTTTGACTGAAATCGGGTTAATCGGTATAGAAGTAAGAACGCAGACATTAAAATTGAATGATATGGGAGATAATTCAAAAATCAATGAACAGGAAAATACGGATGATAAGCACAACTAAGACTTGTATTGATCTAATCTGTGCGTTTGGGCTGAAATCCGGCAATTGCTAAAGGAGAAAATAAACATTTATTGATCATTACTTATACACTTCGAATCCAGACGAGAACTAGTTCACTTAAAAATATAGCTCCCCACAAGTTGTCAGTATTCTTTTTGTCATGGCTAAGGATGAAAGGGGAGATCACTGCGAATGTGTTTGGCGTAGAGTAGCTTCCCATTTCTACATAAATCTGTATATTAATTTGTTTCTTTTTTTCAGGACGACTTTCGAACTTGAGCGCGTACTGTGATAGAATGAAAGAATCGTTTTGGCCTGACTGGAATGAATGTACAACTGAAGGATTCACTAAAGAGGCAACCAAATAAAACAAAACACAAAACTGCTGTACCCACCTTTATTTATTGCAATATCTTGCCCTTATAATAGATTGACCTTTGAACTGGATACGTTCTGACATGACAGGTCCTTTTGTATCAAAGATGTTTTAAATCAAAGTTACATTATTAATTACACTACGTTATGCTTGTAACTTTAAAATGCGGATTATTTTGTATCTTCATTGCCTCAAATACACTTAGCTATTGCGCATGTAATTAAGCAAACGCTGTCACTTCTATAGCCAGATAGTCACCTTGCATCACTTTGCATCACATTTCAATATTTGTCATGCTTTATATGTTTTTCTATATTTTTTTTTGGTTTTATTTTTATCGCTTTTTTATTGAATGACTTACATTTTCCAAGTTTCAGTGGCTTTCAATAAAAATGTTAAGCCAGATATTTATTGTTTTTATTCAAATATTAATAGCTTTTAAAAAAATCGATTGCCCTTACATAAAATCAATATTTGCCTTCGTAAAATGACAAGGAAAGTTGTTCTTGTCAAAAATGAATTCATACAGGTAGGCAGAGAAGTTGTCTCTCCATTTCATAAACGTAAACCTATTGATTGTTTTCATGTTAGATATATTATTACCCAACTGTATATGTAGAAATTTCCAACATCTCCTTGGTGCCAAATCTCCCTTGTAACTTTTGCAGTCTTTCACCGGACAAACAACAGTCTTAAACTGGATTAGCATGAGGAACTGACCAGATCAACAGTCAGCCTTTCCTGCTTTTTTAAAATATATTTTTCTCAGATGGCCTCTGATAAATTCCTCCTACCCCAAGCATATACTGGAAAAGTCCGTTTCGTATCGTTAACCTTCGTTGACCTTCGTTAACCTTCGTTAACCTTCGTTGACTTCGACTTGCGGACAATCCCAGTCTGCCCAGTACTGCTGTTTTATTCTGTCCAAGTAGTCGACGACATTTGAAAGCTCACCACCTGAAGTACATGTATATGATTCGTTCATTAAGTTTTGTTTGTGGAATATGTGATAGCTTTATGAAATGGACTCATCCACCAGTACAGACGCATTTATTAATTATAGGAATACGTCTCCGTGGTCTAGTGGTTTAGGAGTCTGCTTATGGAGCGGGAGGTTGAAGGTTCGATCCGAGTCCTGTCAGAGACTAGTTCTAAAGCGGCTGGTTTGTTAGCCGCTAGCTAGTTAAAGAATGGTTGCCGACTGCCTATCCGCCTGGCACATAAAGATAAGGAATCGGGGGGTAAAATGTGTACGTTAATAGAGGTGTCTCATAAGCCCGGGAGAGTGGCCCTTTTAGTAGGGGTGACACTATATTTAACAAGCACTTTATTTGACCTTTAGTCTACTTGTATTAATTCGAAACTTACTTGAACTTGTGCTTCTTTACGAGTAAGAGTTTGACTGATGTTGGGGTTGTTTATCCTCGGTAATGGTCGAAGGCAGACATTTAGACAGAGTCAGCAACGTCACCTAATATAGATTTGGATTAAGAAAAAGACAGAACTTACTTCGCAGTAAACTGGTTCCCGGGCATTTAGACGGCGTAGCCCATCTTATCTGTGAGGTTGACTGATGTTGGGGTTGTTTATACTCGGTAATGGTCGAAGCCAGACATTTAGACAGAGTCAGCAACGTCACCTAATATAGATTTGGATTAAGAAAAAGACAGAACTTACTTCGCAGTAAACTGGTTCCCGGGCATTTAGACGGCGTAGCCCATCTTATCTGTGAGAGGATTCCGAATGCGGCACAATCCACGACTGACATCTTGTCTCCCATCAAGTAATTATTTGTACCTGAATGCATCACGCAAAAGTCACAACTTCCATGTTTATAAAAACAAAAAGTAATGAAATACATTAGCTTTCCAAACAGGTCAATGATATTGAATCCAAACTATTAAAGTGGGTGCGAGGCTAGAAACTGCAAAGACATTGAACAGTACAATAAGTAGTTACTTTGGCTGCACAGGCATTCCTACACGCTTAAGATCTGCAGAACACAAGGGCGACTAGTATATAAATGTTACTTAACTCGAGTGTCCAAACAATATCACCTAAAACTTTCAGCCATCAGTACCGTTACGAACTTGCTTGTAAAACATGAAAGATTTGAATCGGTGTCGCTAGTACATACCCGGTATACCAAAATATGCTTCATAGATATATGAATTATGAAGTCTTTTTTTCAAGATGTTGCCTACTCTGCACTCGGGCTCTTTGAAATCTCGTATTCGACATTTGCATTACCTTAACTTTTTATTGTTTCTTGGTGCCTTTATTTCTACACTTTCGTACAATTATTTCTACAAGTTATTGCTGTACTGTTGTGCAAACGTTAGCAAACAACAACAACACATATCTAATAAAATCTTAAATGGAATACCTAAAAGCTCTGAAAATTGTCTGAGGTCATGCAGCATCAGTTCATGAACCTCTGTGTTGCTATGACGACCGACTCCTACCGCATAGGTCATTCCGGTTGCTTTTTTCCTTATCAAAGGTTTCAAACCTTTTGGGAAAGTGGCCAAACCTTCTGTAAACATTTCTTCAGTGAATATTACCCATCTTGTGTGGACATTTAGCCTAAAAAAACAGCAAATACAACTGATTTAATAATAAAACGGTAAAGTAAATGTTTGAGTACGTTGAGTAAGTATACAAGGCAATTATGATTCTTAAACTGCCAGGAGAGTCTCTTTCTCTGAGCCGTGTCATTCATCTAAGAAACAAAGCTTGTTTTTTTTGCAAATTCAAAGATGAAATCCTAGTGCATAAAAAATATATGATAGTATAACAAGAACAGTAACTTTACGGTGACCTTTTCAAAATATATATAAAACTATAAACCTTGAAACTTTCCTGGATACTGTATTTCGCATTTTTATACAATGGGCGTTTTCGCAGCTCCAGTTTTCGGGAAAAGATACAAGAAGTGAATTACGCGGTTATGAAATTGTCTGTTTGAAATAGCGGCAAAAAGTCATCCGCGGCGCTAAACTAAACATGCGAATACATTTCCAGGTTTACAGTATAACGTAAATAATGAATAGCTGCAAATATATAGGTAAGCCCAGGTAGATTCCTTCTTTATTCTATATAAAATCCATAAAGTTTTCAGGGTTGTAAAACATAGCAAAACCTCTTTTAAATGGCTTTAACTTACATATTCTTGAAGATCTATATCTGTACTCATGAAAAATAGGAAGAAAAGTGGGGGTTGTTTTACAAACAAGAAAGATATTTCTGCTCATGTGAACTTACCCATAAAATTAACAAAAAATATGAACCAATTTTCAGACTGGGGTATTTGAAACAATTTCCTATCGTGAATTCTATTCTGAATGTATATGAGCATAAAATTGCTACCACACTATCAAAAATAGTCAAGAAAAATGATTCCAGCAAAAATAATTACACAGACTAAGGCAAAATTGTTAAAAACAGCCAAGAAACCTGAGAACTATTTCTAGCCGCCATTATGCATACCATTTTTGAGCTCTGACAGGCTGATTTGGTGATTTCATACCTAGAATGCGAACTACTTGTTGTATTATTTCAGTAAATTTCGAGCGTTGACATTTTAAATATATGTGTGTTTACACTTTAAATCACATGTTCTCTGATTAATTTGCATTTAAATCACTTCAATCCATCAACTTAATTCATTCCTGATGTTTAAACCTAAAACGTTTATTTTTAATCCATTTTTACTTGAATCGGTGAAACGTGTCTCCGCCATGTTGAATATAGTATATTGGAAATTACGTTGTTATGCAGTTCACAGGCGTGAATACGCATAAAAATAGTTCCAAATATTTTTTGCGTTTGCTAGTAATTATTGTTGCATGAGTGAGTTAGTCAGAAAAATAATCAACCATTGGACGTGGTTGACGATTGGGATATCCAAACCCTCGGGTTACCGGTTCCCGACCGGAAACTCGATAGGCTCGTTTCCGGCGGGAACCGGTCACCCTCAGGTTTGAATATCCCGATCATCAACCACCCCTAATGATAGATTCTATTAATGTACTTCAGAAAACGTAAACAAAAATATCTCTTACCAATACATATATTCTTCTATCCATTTTTGAATCGCCCACGCCTGTGCCTTCTCGTATTTCTTCAAATGGCTATCCATATCAACTTTGAACTCTTTATTCAGAAATTTTATTATCATTTGAGAATCTCCCATCGTGATTCCGTTGTATTCAATCCAGGGAACCTTTCCTTTTGGTCCATTACGGTAGTTGTAGTTTGACTGTAATATATGGTTACTGAAGATTAAGAGCAGAGTTTCTCAAATTCACACAATTTACTGCGACATTTCATTGGGTATTTTTCTTTCTTTTTTTCTTCCTCAGAAACCGTCATTTTATATCGTTTATTTAAGGGGCAAGGATTTTAATGTCTTCACTTTGATTTTTGCACGAATTTAGAGTTTTGTTAAGCCTAGATAAAACATTTCAGTTTTTTATTCTATTTGTGTGTGTGTGTGTTGGGGGGGGGGGCGGGATTTATCTTACATCATTTTGATCATATGCCTTATTTACTACCTCTAACGATAAATCTCTTCCTCGTGACACTTAAAGTAATTGGCGCAAAAAACGTGCAAATTTATCGCTTTTTCGAACACCACTCAGTGTTTACTTCCCTTTTTAACGGAAGGAAGAAGGGGAGATCACCGCAAATAAGTTCACCGCTTTATGTAATGCATGATATAACGCGATACTTATCTGAAAAAACAAGCTTTTTATTTGCAGAAAGGCGACGATATGTGCAAAGTTTACAGAACGAGTTATGTAAAGTCAATATTTGGGACGATTTTAAAATCAGAGTAAATATGAACACAACAGCTTGTGTTTCTTTCAAGCCCTCAATTTAAAGTAGGGTATTCCTTACCAAAACCAGAAGTTATCATATTTTGAATTCTAATGTAACCCGCCTTGCTGTTTACCTTATAACATTATTCAATTAAGATAAAAAGAAGTGATATAGATACCACGTGGATTTTGCCTTTTGAAATACATTTTCAAATTAATGGGTACACCGAGGTATATCTTCGAAAACATGTCTAAAGATATCTCTTTTTATGGATCAAATATCAATTCATATTCGTAAATATAGTTTTTCAAAAGGACAACTATTCACTTACAATACATTATATCTACGTAAACATTTATACAGGTATTTCAAACATTCATTTAAGCTAACCAAACTCCATTTTATTTAAATTAAATAACCAGCTACAGTATGTTTAAGGGGTGTTACATCTGTAGTTTGCATTTTATACTCGGCTATTTGTATTTTAAATGAAAGGAGCAGTGGTCTTGGGGTTGAGGGCTCGACTCCCAATCTGAAGGTCGATGGTTTGAATACCAATGGGCTGATTTTCTGCATTCGACATTCGGCGCGGCTACTGGTTCGAACAACCAAGGAAGCGAGATAAACATAATTTGTAAGAACTTGATTGCAAGTCGAAGTAAAAGAAAAAAAAAGGTTTTCACAAACTAACTCAACTAAAACACATGCTTCTTCTGCGGTTACCTAAATGACTAAAATGATTCATTTACAGACATTTAAGTGCATGAGCAGATTTTCCATGATGTAAGCTGCTGAGTGATTCTTGTTCCATGACAAGACATACTTCTATGACAAAGTATTTTAGTTAAAGTTTTGTTGAGCATTTCGTTCCATCATGATATCGCGATACACTAGAGATAAGCAGTCCCTAGACCATCTGGTTTTGAAAAGAATGATTTGCTAATATTTTTTATCGGAAGAAATAGGGCTCTTCGTTCAAAAGTGGTTTAGGACTTTCTTGAAAATGAGAAGAAAAGAATAAATAAACCGGTGAAAAGTGCAGATCATAATCAGACTGCAAAGATGTGCAAAAAATAAAAATAAAATAAATAAATAAATAAATACATAAGTAACTAAATAAATAAATACGATTGAAAAGACATACAGTTTATATACCTGATATGGTATTTTGTTGACTCTCAAGTAGGTTTCCAGTTTCATCACGAAGTGTCCGTTACTCGGTACAGTCTTACCTCTGTCAGACTGATGCAGTATCACTGTATCTTTCGGGTAATCGACACCACATACCCTGCGATAAAAAAAGAAGGCGTGGTTTACATTTTAAAGTCTCAATCGTGTATTCAAATTACTAAGTTTGTAACACAGTATACGATGGTACGTGTATCTGCATTAATTTTCTAAACAGAAAGACGGCAATGAAAACATACCTTAGTTTACACAATAGTCATAGTGTCAAAAGAAACGATTAGCTGGGATTAGTTAAACGTTTTAAAGGTGATATAAATGCGAATCTATTTTGGTTTATGGTTACGAAATCCTTTGGTACGAACGATAGAAATGCTAAACAGGTGTCTAAGTTAGCATTGCCAGATCATTTGAAGAAAAATATAGCTGGGAATACCAAAATGACTTTGAAAGATAGCATGCTACATTAATTTCTCCGTTGACCTTTTTGCTAAAGTGGTTTCATCCGTTTTCGAGCGACGCACCAAAAATACACTCATTGCTTTTAAAAACAAGTAGAAGGTCCTTCAAAGATTAAGCAGACGCTGCCAACTCATCCATAGGATGAAGGACTACATTTGCGCATGACACTTTTGTATACAATGTCCATCCATGAGCATGGGTATCAAATACACGAAAAAAACAACAACAATAAATAAGAAATTAGAGAGAAATAAAACAACAATCAAACTAAAAACAAAACAAAAACCACCATCATCACCACCACCAATAAAACAAAATTAACCGTCACCACTACCACCAACAAAATCAATATAAAACACACACACACACGCACGCACACACGCACACACACACACACACACACACATCAAAAAACCTCCAGAACCCACACCCTACCCGAAAAAAAAGTAAACAAGTTATTTAGTGTAAAAATGGTTCAAACAAGTTGATACATTATTTTTAGAACAATACGAAACTATAGACTATTGTGAGAAAATTTAATAGAGGTAGCGTTATTTAATCAGTAGTAAATAATAGTAATATTAATCAATATTTTGTACAAACGAAATAGTATTTTACCTTTGTTTTCTTGCATTTTTATACTTCCGTAATAATAACAAAGTCGTGCCAATTACTGCAACCCCAGCTGTTACCTTAAGTCTATTATTCCTGCAAAACTCGAGAAAATCTTCCATTTTTACCAGTTGAATAAGCTAAATTGAAAAGAAGAGAACGACCAAAACAAATATTTGCTAAATTTAGACACTACCCAAATTTCATGCATTGGCACGCACAGTTATTAGGTATATCTGCTTTACGAGGGGTGATAAAAAAGTACTGTGCATTTTTTAACTGGTTCGTTTTTTTCTAGAAACAGTGCTTTGTAGATTCCTACGCTCCGCAATAAACTGTCCCTTTTTCGCTCGGTACCCAGAACCTTGAATCAGTCAAAAATTACAAATTGGACAGTTGAGAGAACATGTTTTCATTAGGGTAGGGGTTGTTCGGGATGGTCAAAATCTGCAAAAAATGAACGAGAGAGAAAATATGCGACAGTGGAGTAGTCCGGATCGTTATCTGTGGTGCTGCTTCATTTGGCTTCAGAGGCGTGCCTCACCTAGTTTTGAGGTGTTTTATCTATTTTAATGTTTTACTGGCATCGTATATGACAAATTGCATTATACTATCTTCATATACTTCATATATCTCAAGTCTGTTATTTAGCCCTAGTGATACAGCTTGCGCATGGGTATTTAGGTATTAAATGACATTTTGAGGTAATGATATATGCTCAGTTTATATCGTAAAAATGCATAAGACATAACAGCATTACTTTTTGAATATCCCACACTTCTTTAACATTTTGATTCAAAGTAAGCGCTGTGCGCTGTGATTTCATTAATTAATGAATGGTTTCTTGTTTTTATGGCACTGTAAGGGACTTTGAACTATATACTCACTGTCAAAACACCACAAGAGGCAGAATATAAAATCTTAATTAGTATCCCCCATTGAAGTACATCTTTATTCACAGCGCAAATGTTGCATGTTGTGATCTTTGTTACATTGAGTATTTACACTTATTTATATTTATTAGTATAATTATTTTCACTTATATATATTTGTACTGAAACGCTCGGTAGATTCACCGTTTCGGTACATGATTTAGGCTAGGTAAACAAGCTTATTCATTCATTCATTTTTTCGTTCGTTTCTTTCATTCCCATTCTTTCGTCCGTCCGTCCGTCTGTCCGTCCCCATATCCGCTCGTTAATTAATTAATTGACATTAATTAATTAATTCAATTATTTATTGATTATTTGTTGATTTTCTTTCTTTCTTCGGTTTTGCCTTTTAAAGGTTGGTTTTTTAACAGATTAATGGGCATTACTTTAGAAGAAAGCAAATGTGTGTGTGTGTGTGGGGGGGGGGGGGGGGGGTGCGGGGGGGGGGGGGGTTACAGTCGCTAAAATTGTTTCACAAAATTTGAAGCTTTCAGAGGGCAATGATACACGGGGAGAAATTTTTTTTTTTTAATGGCGGACTATATTTTTATCATACATATCAAACACACCTGTCATTCAGTGATGTTAATGTTCAAAACTTTGTACGCACGATTAAAAGAAATTTTAATGAAATTCTTAAAATGGAGGATAAATTTCAGAAAAATCTCATTTTGCCGCAGTAACATAAAACCAGAAGACTTCCGGAGTTGAATTAAAATTGTTCATATTTACATGTACCAACATTTGGAAAGAACTTTTTGAACTATACCTGACTGTGGTATTACCGTTTCCTTTTTTCCTGAGTTCTGATGCAATAAAAGAAAATCCTTCAATCTGTAAACGATAGTTGGTGTGATTAACAAATATAGCGTGTGATTTAGGAATTATCAAACATAACGTAAAATAAAAGTAATGCAGTTCATTTCAGTAGAAAGGATTAGAATGCTATAAATTTATAAGATTTTCATGTGTTTAATTAGATAAGAAAAAACATTGTACGGATTGAAACATAAAGGAATCGATAACTTAATAAAGCAATAACTTCATAATAAACGTTCTTCATAAAGCACAAATGTTGTGCCCCTTTACAAAAATCACTGTAGTCCATATGAGCAGTGTGCAAAGTGGAGATCTCTCATAACTCATAACTTTTTCAGAAATATTGAAACGGAGCCGTGTTTGTTTAGCTGTACTTTTAAGCCCTTTAAACAAACGAAGTCGTCTCGGGCAGATTAAATAATCGTCGTTCCTAGGAAGGACAAAGTAGGGTGTGCTGGACCAAAAATTGCGATTAAAACTGTTAGTTTCCATCCTTAAATGACATTGTTCTGTAGAGTTCTTTGGAACAGTGCAAGATACAGAAAATTGCATATCACGAAGGCACCTCCGTTTATTTTACATGCTTAAAATAAATTAAGCGAAATTTGACTTTGTGACTCGAAGTGATGTGTTGCGGATATACTTTATCAGACATTAAATGATAAATCAAATGTAGTGACCAGCAAAACTATTCAACGGTTTTCTTATTCAGTATATAAATATATTTAAAATATTGGAATTCCTGTACCTCCTATCCCATGTTCGTGGTCTTTTTGTTTCGGATACCTTTAAGATTCAAGCCTTCAGAGAAAGCAGACGTCACAGAGCACTGAATATAATCGTAGACTTTTACGTCATAGTAGTAGGGAGTCAGTTGAAATTTCTCCAGCACTTTTCCGCCTTATTCGAATGTTAATCATTTTGCTAGGTATTCTTCCTTTCCGAGTATCTTCATTTCATTTACAGGTATATCTGAAATGTTTAAACATGGACATTCCCTCACTTAAATATTAAATCCCAATGAATGTTACAGATGAGTTAGGGTAGCTATCAAAATAAGGCATTGTCAACCCGTCCACGGTTCTAGTTAGTACAAATGACTACACAAAGTATGTAATCTGTAAGTAAAGGCTAGTAATTTTTATTATTTATCTTACATAAACTGGTATGAATTTAATCTATTGTTTGTTCATTTTTTTTCTTCAATGAGGGACATTCCTGATAACAAATTGTCTCCCTTACTCAGATAACATCAAAGGTAGACTAAATCAATCGTTACAACTCGGCCTTTTCCGACTACTTCGTAAAACTACTACTGAAGTCGCCCGAGGTGTTCCGAATGAGAACAAACAGCACATTGGACCTTTCAGTTGGAATCCTCCGACTTAATCCTTGTTTCTAATTGTGATGGTCTTGACTTTAAGTTGTGAAAATTGTCACTTATACGTTAAATAAAAAGTTAGGATTATCAAAAAACAAGTATATAGTAAGAGCATAGTTCTTCAATTTAACAGTAATTTCTCTTACATCACTCAAACACATGTCACTTGCAGGTTTTAAACCCCCACTGTCCTCATGTAATTTATTCTGACAATCAAAATATTAAAAACATAATAATGATAATAATAATAATAATAACAATAATAATAATAAAAATTATAAAAATGATGATGATGATGATCACCTATAACTGGTTCACCGAATTTCTCTAAGGTCCTATATCTGAGTACAATCCATTAGTTGTTGATAAACAACCGATTAATGGTCTAATTATTCAATATCAAATGTATTTCATCAACATCTGAATGTTAACTGAAGCGAAGGTCACACGAATCCAACTGGTTACAGTATTTATATTATCTGTAATGTGATATTTGATACTTTCTCCATTGAAGTATATAGGTCTACTGTACTGTTTGGAAATGCGGCGGAGCGGATCAGTAGTCCAGTGGTATCGCGCTGGACAGGTAATCAAGGGGTCGCAAGATCGATCCCCCGCTCCTCCATAAACATTACTAATTTTCTTTCAGATGAGACGTCAAACCGAAGTCCCTTGTATCAGTGCCGCACACTGAGCATGCAAAGGAACAAAGGGGGTCTCTGGAATGAGTTGCTTTTTTGTATCTTGCACTATCCCCCACAACATAATACAACTAATCTCTACAGGGGCCGTTGGTCATGTGGGCAACCGGTACCGACGATAAATAAACTCAAATAGATACTCAGAGGAAATAAGGCAGTTCTCAAGAATGCTAGATACTAGTTATGTCTATGTATGAACATTATATCATTAAACAACAAGATGTGTACCACCTCTCTACCCAGATTCTGGGTCCAGGCTTCGGAGAGTTTCATTATGTGGTTGGAATGTTGTGTGGTGTTAGTCGCTTCAATTTTCCAAACAACTGATATCAAATTTGTTATATTATTTACTGATCTGACAAGTTTTGAAGAGAAACGACTGGTGAATTAACCATACGCCTCTTGTTCTGGGCAAATTTGGACTTAAAATGTCTACAATCTATATTCTCCAAACATTTACAGAAAACATATAATTTCTTATAAAAAACCAAAATCAAACAAAACAATAAAATAAAATCCAGCATCCAACAAAATATTTCCCCACTTGTGTTTATCACGAACAGTGATTCACTCTTAATTTAACTGTCTACAAGTAGTGAAATATAGAGAGCAAAGACCTTTCCGTATTAAAATCATACCGGTATATTACGGTACGAACAGAATTTACCAGCTACCTAAAATGGCAGCCTCCATGGGCGCATACGAAGCCTGGCTGACCGACAAACTATTGTCTTTAAACCCAGATACCGATACCGATGTTTTTGTTTCGTATATTACAGGAATACTGGATGAAGATAGCCCTGAAGAAGAAAAGAAAGAGTCAGTGACAGAGCTGATTGGACAAGTTGTGGTAAAATATAAATTATTAAGTACCCCACCCATATTTTATAAGGTTTAAATTTCCATAGATAGTAGCCAGGGGCCATCTTATTCTCACATCCCACCTTGGGCATGCAGGGTCGAATCTGAGGCATATTATTGTGTCAATATGTTATCAAATAGAAAATGACAGTCAAAGTTTTATCAACTTAGTAAACTTGGGTGGTATACATGTGTATGTATAAACAGTGAAATGAAGATTTCATGGGAAAATGTAACGATTCGCCACAATAACGATTCGCCATTAACGATTCGCCACAGGTTCATATAATGATTCACCACAGAGTAATAATGACTCGCCACAAACAAATAACGATTCACCACAAAGTAATAAAACAAAATAATTTTGTTGTAATTAGGTGTTTCATTTATATTTGTTTGGTAGTTTGATGAAAAAAATAATTGGAAAAAGAAATTTTGGTTTGTATTTGCTTCATTATTTAACTTTGCTCCGTGGAGCAATATATTTTGTCTTTAATATATTTTGATGAAGCTACTGAAAATGTTTAATATATCATTTGTAATGAGGTTATATTCCGGTTTTAACTATTTATTATTTTGTTATCAATTAATTCAATCAAAATCAAACATGGTAAATTACTAAAAGACAATAAGAACTCTATGTGAGAAGTTTTATGGAAACTTTGTATTAAACAATCATAAAAGAAAATGTTTATTAAGTGTATGTGTTCTGCTTTTAATAGGCTTGACAACATCACAAAATGACACAAGTTAAAAGAACGTTATATAGAAATTTATATATAATATTAATTTTAAGGTTTTCTTATTAATTAATGCACATATAAATTTAAATTTTGTGTGTGATTTTTTTTTTTATTATGATGGTGATACTGCTTTCATTTGTAGGGATTAGTGAAGTAAATCAAACAAATTACCTTGTCATTTATAAAGGTGTTGATTGGTATTGTATTTTACTGTACTTTATCTTTATTACTCATTAAATGTCACGATCATATTTCTATTTGAAAGACCTTAAGCTGATTAAATAATCATGTCATTAATATATGCGCTGATTGGACATTGTTTATTAAATGTGTCATATAACAGTATTAACGCCCGCAAGGTGTGTTTTATCAATGACTTAAGATCAAAGCTAATAATTATATATCATTAATTGGTAATCATTTATTTTTTTTGTTTTGATAATGAACAAAAGAAACCCTATATACAAGAAATATGGATTGAAAGTTTATAAAATTAATGTTAAATCTATATGATACTTATGTGACATCAATTTTACATTATTTTTATGAGCTATGGGGATTTGATAGGGCAGAAAATATAGAAAGAGGCATACCGTCGGGGGGAAATTCAGACCAGTGCCTCTTGCAAAGGTGTTTATATATATACGGGCCAGTTTAAGTGATCTTAAAAAAAGTGAAGTCTTTTGTAAAAAAACATGTATATTTACTTCAAAAATGAGTAAAAGTTATATGCAGTAAAGGTATTTAAAAAAAAAAAATATGAATGTAAAAGTAAAATATTATCAATGCATCGAAGAGTCGACTTTTCCCATTACTTAATAAAGTCAATTGATTGTTCACCTTGTATGTATCTGTGTAGATATGTCATCCATCGATGAGATTAAGGGATAAAACGTAATCAATTTATGGACATGGACTTTGTCTGCACTAGAAAAAAAGAGAGTTTCTTAAAAGATAACTTGTATTTTTCATGTAAACTAAGAAAACAAAGTAATTCATTTATTTAGCATAAATATATAATACAATTGCACACAACTGTGACAAAGTAAATTGCATATGACACACATCTACAAATTCACTAATTTGCAATTATTTTTCAATTTTGAAAACTGTGATGAATCGTTATAATACTTTGTGGCAAGTCGTTAATTGTTTCAAATGTGTATTCCTTACACTTTTGAAAACTGTGGCGAATCGTTATTACTTTGTGGCGAATTGTTAACTGACTTGTGGTGAATCGTGAATTTCTATGGCGAATCGTTATTGTGGCAAATCGTTACTGTGGTGAATCGTTACATATTCTTTCATGGATATGGGCAAAATTTTAAAGACATATTATTTTTATAAAATGATCAAAGATAATTTATTGCAATATTTTCTTTATGTTTTCAGACTAGATATCAAGGAATAATATGTACGAAAAATTGTAACTTTGGCCAATGTTTTCAAGCTCATATTACGGCAGAATGAAGATCAACTGAAAAAAGGAGAAAAGTACAATAACCTTTATAATAAAACGTTGAATTCCTTTCTGAAATTATAACATGATATTAATTCATATGTTTGAAATGCCATTATTTTAAGAGTATATATTTGTTTCTAAATTCTATTCTCCATTTTGCTGTCGGTAGTCTTCATTTCCAGATCATGGGCCAGTGACATTTTCAAGTATATTTTTCATTGATATCATAAAAAACATTAAAAAAAATACTTACAACACATTATCTTTGTTCAGATTCTAAAAGAGTATCTCTTTAAAACAGTTAATATCAGTATTTTTAGCTAACCTGAGCAAATGCTCAGGGTGAGCTATTGTGATCACCCTGTGTCTGTTGTCAGTCGTCCAATGTCAACATTTTACTTTAAATGATATCTCCTAAACATAAAGGCTGCACTAAAGCCAAAAATAGAAAAAAAATCAAACAAGATCTCCTCCAAAACGGCAAGGTACTTTTCTACCAAATTTCACAAAAATCCTCTATCAAAATTGCTAGAACAGTTCCGCTCCATTGAACAAAATGGTCACCAGACCTAAAAATAGATTTTTGTTAATATTTGGCTTCAAATGAAATCTCGTCCAAAACACATGGCCATTTTAGACCAAATTTGACAGAAATGTTCCTTATTTTGCCCTTTTCTGTAATTGCTCAAACCATTGCACTCTATTGCACATAAGAGCTGCAAAAGTTAAAAATAGGAAAAAATTCAAACAACATACCCTCCTAAACAGCAATGTGATTTTCAATGAAATTTCAGGGAAATGTTCCTTTCAGAGACCTTTTTTTACCATATATACTCAGCCAAAAGTCGACTCGACCAATAGTGGAGAAGGGGTTTATGGGGTTAAAATTCATGATTTTTACTTAGACCTTTTCATACTTCTAGTTGGATTTTTAAGATTTTATGAAATCGTACAAATTCCTTATCTGCAGTAAAGGGGAACAACTGCATCGATAGAGTGGTGTGCGGTAGTTTTGTTATACCGAAGGTGTACAGGCAGTATGTTTTAAAATATTTTGGAATGGATAATTTGAAAGTGACAAAGTAGTTTCCTGTCAATATTATTTAATTATTTAATTAATAATTTATTTAACTTGCAAGTGGTTCAGTATCAAAATGCACAAAAAACAAACACACAAATATAATACCAAACCACATGAATAATTTCAAACAGGAATAATCACACTGAAATTTTAAGGGTTATTATGAAAAAAAATCATGCCAGTAATTGTTCACACCTCTGAATTCTGAATAAAGCATAATGCTGTTATGTTTACATAACAATAAGGACTTGTATGATATACGATTATACATCCGGAAAAGCCCTGACATTGCACAGACTTTATTAATTAACAAGGGAAGTCACTCTACAACAACTGCAACATGGTCGTTTGTTTATTACATGTCAGTCAGATGTGTAAAAAATATCTTTGTCAAACTGCCAAGCAGACTACTAAAAAAACAACAAAGGCTATTCTCTTTTATAAGTTCTTTATTGATTGGAGGAGCCTGTTGAATAATAATGATATAATTACGCTACAGGGTTAATTCGGTGTAGTGTAAACAATATGACTGTCATACGGGGAAGTATCTTGTAATATGTTTGATAAGTTTTTCATTTTATTTACCTGACTTGCCCATACGTGGAGCAACGACTTTAAGACCATTTTCAGGGGATTAAAAACTCGACTTTTGGCCGAGTATATACGGTAAATTGCTGCGAAGGTTCCGATACATTGAACAGAATGGCTGCCAGAGCTAAAAAAAGATTTTTATAAATATTTGCCTTCAAATGACATCTCATGTCAAACTGCTAAGCCATTTTCTTTTAAACTTTATAGAAGTTTTCCTGATATTGTCTTTTTCTAAAATTGCTCAAACCATTTCACTTCTGGTTGCACATAAGGGCTACAAAAGCTTAAAATAGAAAAAAAATTCAAACACCATCTTAAGCTAAGTGGCAAGGTGATTTTCCACCAAATTCCACAGAAATGTTCCTTACATAGCCCTCTTAGTCTATTAAGATTGCTAAAACTGTTCTGCTTCATTGAACAAGATGGCCACCAGAGCTAAAAATAAATTTTCATCAATATTCTGCTTCAGATGGCATCTCCTCGTAAGCTGCCATTTCGAAATTACCTCTGCCTCATGGATTTTATTTGTAATGTTGCTTAACAGTAGACCCTCAGCCAAAGTACTCAGGTGAGCAATCCAGGGTCATCATGGCCCTCTAGTTATTTGTTTTAATCTCCATTTTGCCCATTTCACCATGAAGCTTATACCAACCCAACTTGGGTGCTGGTAAGTTCAGTAAATTACAAGTTCAGAAAGTTGATCTTACATAGTAAATGCCTTTTGGAGGTTTTGATAAAAAGGATTTTTTAATAGAGATATGTGAAAATTGGATTATTGCTAAAATTATTTAAAACAAGAACTGACACTGTAAGATGACAATGCCCCCACAGTGGTGCTTTGACCTTTGAACTGAGGACCAGAGAAGAGCAGTTTTAGATCTTTCAAAAAATTTGGTTTTTTGACAATTTGACATCAACGTCAAAGACATTTAAGGGTCAAGGTAAGAAAATATTTTTGCATAATTGTGTGCAAGCATGAACTTAATCTGTGGATTCAAAAGAGGTGATTTCTTTTTTTAATATTTTGACCTCAGGGTTAAGGTTAAAAAATGTTAATGTCATTGGGAAGATTTCTTCGAAAGGGTTGTTGTGTGCCAACAGGAACCAAATCTGTGGAGTAAGAAGGGAGTTATGGCCAACACTTAGTAACTTTTACAATTGGACCTTCGAAGTCAAGGTCATTCAGGGGTCAAGGTCAGTAAAATGTGATAGTGGAAAGGTGTTGTCCAAAGGGGTGTTTACCAAACTTGTCCTTTACCAAAACCTCCAGTTACCTTAAATTTTAGCCTAATTCATTATGCTTAATGAGTTAAATCACTTTGATAGATCAGATATTCTTTAAGTTGTTCAGCCCTTAAAATTTAGAAAGTGAACAAGCATAACAGCCCACAAATTCAGCTAACCCTCGGAGGTGAGTGAGACTAAGTAAACTTAAAGTTCATAATCACATAGATTGGACACACGTGCACACAACTGTTTTCACAGAGCAATAAGGCCATGGTGAAAACCATTTTGTACATAGTGATTTGTAGCAGGGGCTGGCATACATTAAAGTCATTCTTGTTTAATCTTGTAAATAATGAAAATACAGTACAAGAACATTTATATTATGTTTAGGTTAATTATAGATTGATATTGCTTGTATTGAGATGCACGGTATTGATACTTTGAAAGAAATAAAGCAGTAGGAAGACCTTTCTGGATGCCAAGTCTTTCAGTAAAACAATAGGGTAATTGTACATGTAGCTCCTATCTTGTTGAAGAAAAAGTGATATGAAGTGAATTTCTTACTTAATAAAGAAAATTACATAATGTTATTAACATTTAACACAGGAAGAAAATTTGGAGTATGTTTGTGATGAAATGTTCAAGAAATGGGAAGAAATCAATGGCTCTTTGACAAAACCCACTGATAGAGGAAACACAGGTAGGTTTATATTTTACTTTAGAAATACAGTTTCTTAATAATATTAAATTAAATTTAAGTTTCAAGTTAAAGTGAACATACCAGTAACAGTTCTTCTCAATTCTGACATGACATTTTTAGCTCACCTGAGCACAAAGTGCTCAGGGTGAGCTTTTCTGATCGGTCTTCGTCCGTCGTCCGTCGTCCGTCCGTCCGTCCGTCCGTCGTCAACTTTTCATTCAAACGACATCTCCTCTGAAACCAATGGGGCAAATTTAATGAAACTTGCCTGGGATGTTCCTTGCATGAAGCTCTACCAAGATTGTTCAAATGGTTCTGGTCCATTGCATTTCTGGTTCACTGGAGCTAAAAATAGATTTTATAAGTTGGATCTTTAAAAATCTTCTTCTCCGAAACCACAAGGCCTGGAGCTTTGATATTTGGTATGAAGCATCATCTAGTGGACCTCTACCAAGTTTGTTCAAATTATGTCCCTGGGGACAAAACTGACCCCACCCCAGGGGTCAGTTGATTTTACATAGAGTTATATAGGGAAAACTTGAAAATCTTCTTGTCAGAAACCGCAAGGCCTAGAGTTAAGATATTTGGTATGTAGCATTGTCTAGTGGACCTCTACCAAGTTTGTTCAAATCCTGGCCTCTGGGTCAAAAATGGCCCCGCCCCGGGGGCCACTAGGTTTACATTGAGTTATATAGGAAAATCTTAAAAAATCTTCTTGTCAGAAACCGTAAGTTATAGAGCTTAGATATTTGGTGTGTAGCATTGTCTAGTGGACCTCTACCAAGTTTGTTCAAATCCTGGCCTCTGGGTCAAAAATGACCCCGCCCCAGGGGCCACTAGTTTTACATAGAGTTATATAGGAAAATCTTAAAAAATCTTCTTGTCAGAAACTGTAAGTTACAGAGCTTAGATATTTGGTGTGTAGCATTGTCTAGTGGACCTCTACCAAGTTTGTTCAAATCCTGTCCTCTGGGTCAAAAATGACCCCGCCCCGGGGGTCAATTGTTTTACATAGAGTTATATAGGAAAATCTTAAAAAATCTTCTTGTCAGAAACCGTAAGTTATAGAGCTTAGATATTTGGTGTGTAGCATTGTCTAGTGGACCTCTACCAAGTTTGTTCAAATCCTGGCCTCTGGGTCAAAAATGGCCCCGCCCCGGGGGTCACTTGTTTTACATAGAGTTATATAGGAAAAACTAAAATATCTTCTTGTCAGAAACAAGAAGGCCTACAGTTAAGATATTTGGTATGTAGCATTGTCTAGTGGAGCTCTACCAAGTTTGTTCAAATCATGGCCTCTGGGTCAAAAATGGCTCCGCCCCGGGGTCACTTGTTTTACATAGAGTTATATAGGAAAATCTTAAAAAAATCTTCTTATCAGAAACCGTAAGTTATAGAGCTTAGATATTTGGTGTGTAGCATTGTCTAGTGGACCTCTACCAAGTTTGTTCAAATCCTGGCCTCTGAGTCAAAAATGGCCCCGCCCCAGGGGCCACTAGTTTTACATAGAGTTATATAAGAAAATCTTAAAAAATCTTCTTGTCAGAAACCGTAAGTTATAGAGCTTAGATATTTAGTGTGTAGCATTGTCTAGTGGATCTCTACCAAGTTTGTTAGAAAAATGTCCCTGGGGTCACTATTGGCCCCACCCGAGGGGTCACAAGTTTTAAAAAACAGTATAGAAGAAAATCTTTAAAAATCTTCTTGTCTGAAACCACAAGACCTAGAATTTTAAAATTTGGCATGAAGCAAGCTTTATCAAGCTTTTTCAAATTATTGGATTAGGTTAAAGGTCACGGAGGCTAAAAGTAGATTTATCTACTGTACCTCATAGAGCCTTCATTTATAGACCAATATCTTTGATATTCAGTATAGAGGTTCCTTGCATGGACCTCTACCCATGGGTAGGGTTTGAGGTCACTGGGTCAAGGTCAAGGTCACCATAGCTTATAATAGATATTTCTACTTTCTGTCATAGAGCCTTTATTTATTGACTGATATTTTACATATTTGGTTTGTAGGCACTTACGTATTTTCAATTAAAAAATGAAATACTGCTTAACAGCAAACCTACAGCCAAAGTACTCAGGTGAGCGATCCAGGGCCATCATGGCCCTCTTGTTCTTCAAATTCAGATATATTTTACACAGTTAATTTGGTTAAATTTACTTCTGTCAAGTAGTCCTATCTATAAGACATTCCACATTGCTAGTTTCATATTTTGACGTTTAATGTACAACGCATTGCCTGGATCAGAGGTCATGTGCCCTACACTGCTCTGTATCTAAGTTATAAGATAAATATTACAGCACTAAAACTAAAACCAATTTTTTTGCACTTCTGTTCTTTCAGATGAGTTAACAGACCACCTTGCCAGTATATTAGAAAAACAGAAAATTGAAACGGTGAAAACTCGAGAGAAGACGACAGAAGAGGTCGCTCGTAAGGCTGCCATTTTAGCTCAGTATGGGCACGTGTCTAGTGGTGAGGAGTATCCTTTACTGAAACATTGTGGAAAGAATTTGCTTCAGAAATTGCTTTTAACTGCTTTACTTGCAGTTGCATACTTACAATGACTTGTAAATGCATTCTATAATTTTCAAGTACCTGTAATGGAAATAAGTGCTATGGTTTATATGGAAAGTTGATTTTAGAATTGACAAATGTTTAGATTTATTATACCCCCGCACAACAAAGTTGGTGGGGGGGTATACTGGAATCAGCTTGTCTGTCCGTCTGGCCGTCCGTCGGTTTTTCCTTGTCTGCCCAATAACTTAAGAATCCTTTGACCCACAGTCATCTTACTTGGTCTGGAGATTGGTCATGGCCAGTAGATGACCCCTATTGATTTTGAGGTCACTGGGTCAAAGGTCAAGGTCACAGGGGCCTTGACTACAAAAAGCTTGTCCACCCAATAACTTAAGAATCCTTTGACCCACAGTCTTCATATTTGGTGTGGAGGTTGGTCATGACCAGTAGATGACCCCTATTTATTTTGAGGTCTCTGGGTCAAAGGTCACAGGAGCTTTGACTGAAAGAAGCTTTTCGCCCAATAACTTAAGAATCCTTTGACCCACAGTCTTCATATTTGGTGTGGAGGTTGGTCATGACCATAAGATGACCCCTATTTATTTTGAGGTCACTGGGTCAAAGGTTACAGGAGCCTTGACTAAAAAAAGCTTGTCCGCCCAATAACTTTAGAAATCTTTGACCCACAGTCTTCATATTTTGTGTGGAGGTTGGTCATGACCAGTAGATAACCCGTATTTATTTCGAGGTCACTGGGTCAAAGGTCACAGGAGCCTTGACTAAAAAAAGCTTGTCCGCCCAATAACTTAAGAATCCTTGACCCACAGTCTTCATATTTAGTGTGGAGGTTGGTCATGACCAGTAGATGACCCCTATTTTTTTTGAGGTCACTGAGTCAAAGGTCATGGTCACAGGAGCTTTGACTAAAAAAAAGCTTGTCCGCCCAATAATTTAAGAATCCTTTGACCCTCATTCTTAGGTCACTGGGTCAAAGGTCAAGGTCACAGGGGCCTTGACTACAAAAAATTGGCTTACTACCCTCAGACTTGGCAGGGACGTTGTCCATGACCTCTAAATGACCCCTGTTGATTCTGACAAAGTGTTATGGGGGGTATTCACGCCATGACAGTGGCAGTTCTAGTTTATAGACAAAAAGTTCATCTTGGAACTGCTTGTAAATGAACAGTAAAGGATCTAGGGAAAATCACCCTCATTATGTTTTTTCCTCAGAAAGTTTACAGATTCACTCCATCTTGTAATATCCAAAGTTGTCTTTTATGTAAATTGATTTTAAGTGACTGTATTATATAGAGCAGGGGTATAAAGTCTAGTCTGAAACATGTACCCATGTTACACAATGTAACATTGTTTAGGAAAGTCTGACAGGGTAGAAGTGTTACTTATGATGAACTTGCTATTTCAGTTCTATGATATTATCTAGGAATACACATGATGCCATCTGTGTATTGTTTAAGTTAGTAAGGATGCAATCTTGATAGTATTGTGTGTTGGCAAAAAGGGTAAGAAATTAAACTAAGAGGCCAAAGTCTCCATTTTATGAAAATTATGTGTCATTTTTAAATACTTTTACCAGAAAGTTGTTAAAAATGTATCATTTTCTAATAGTTTTAGAAATTTAAGTGGCCAGATGTTTACATACCAATAGATGTCTTTGGAGATGTTTACTGAAAAAAGTAAAATGGTTGAAAGAAACAAAAACCAAAACAAACCCAACAGAAATGTTATATTTCCTTGACAACATGCAGTGATGATGAGGATGAAGATGTTCCAGGGGAAGACAACTCTACACAAGAAGACTGTATCTTTTGTAAAATGACAGAGGTTTTAGCTTAAATGTTTGAATATAGTCAGTTCCCCTTGAATTGACTGTGGCATTAACCATTTTTACATCACTCCTTTTTTTCTGCGGCAAGTGGTTTGTCTTTATAAAACTCAGATATGCTAATGATAAAGTCATCTTCCTTATATATCCATGAAGAAACTACATTTGATTGAATCTTTGGGATTTTAAATTATTGCCTTTTTTGGATTCAGAGATTTTGCAGTACACAAAAAAGTTTTGGTAAATAATTGCATGCTAGACTTTTGTGTTTGCAAGTCATTGAAAACTGAAAAGATAGATTTATAACTGAAAATGATTTATTACTTGTAATTATAGCAGAGTAGTACTAGTAAACAAGACAAAGGAATTACTCTTTTTTGAAGTAAAATAAAATTTTAGGGTTTTACTTACCAAATCTGCCAGCCAAGCTTGTCAATCCAGAGATTCTCAGTTCAAACACCACCCCAGGAAGAGCTAAAATGCTCCGGGGTGATTGGTCTTAGACAGTGTGTCTAAAGGCCAATTGTCCCTCACGTCTAATTCAAGAGGAAGTAGTCAGTCACTTGCAGAGAGATTTGCTAGTAAACCCGTTGGATAACCAGGGACACTTCTGAGTTTTACTGATCACTGGGGTATGACCAAAAAAGAGGTTGAAAATTGGCGTTAATCCTAAATAGATACAAACAAAATAAACAAAACAATACTTAACAAATCTTTTAAATTGTTTTTTTCCATAACAAGTGTGTAGTACTTGGTTTTAAAAATCTGAATGCTGAATCAGTGAAAAAGAATGAACAGGAAAAAAGAGAAAAAGCCAGACTGGAAGCAGAGAAGAAAAGAGAGAAGGACAAACAAGATAGAGAGACACAAAAACAAAAACAGAAAGAGAGAAAGGAGGGGGAGAAAAAACGAACACAGAAGGGAGAGAAAAGAAGATGACAGCAGTGAATTTAGTTTAGCTAAAATAGATTAATTTCCATGAAATTACATTATAATGTATCACCTAGTTTCCTATTGGTGTTTTCAACCTTTTTGTGTTCATTTGAAATGAATTAAACTAAATATGAAACTACATGTATGATTATAAAAACCACTATTATATTGCTCAGACTGAAACTCTTTAAGACCTAGTTTAATATACAAAGATATACTTAAATTGCAAGATTTACATACACCCACTTCTATGCTTTTAACGAAAGTTCCCAATACTCAAACAGCTAGATACTAACATATCTATCAATCTGCAGAAAACACTAACAGTTATACTAACTTGATGACACATCAACTCAATGCAAATTAGCGACAGTGACATGGGTCATCTCAAGACCCCAAGGAGATGTACATTTATTATAGACATAATGTCCAATGTCTATTGTCACATACTCATAAATATAGATGCTCGTTTAAGGAAAGTTGTAACATATATGTAAATCCTGTTGTTTCCTTATATCTGTTATTTACTTACATTTTTTGCCAGTTTGAAATGATGTATACAGTCTAACCTGTTGTTGTTGTTCAAGGGCTATGTGCAAAACTATTGTAACATTATTTAGTTATTTAGGATCATTGCATGTTTTGGTGTTAGATCGAGAAATACTTCACTGAGTGAGCACTAATGTGATATTTCCATATGTGGTGAAGTCATAAGTGAAAATAACGTCTTTTAGTGTTAAAAAATGAAATGTGCTGAAACTTTCATGGAACCCAACAATTGTTCTATATCTTTTTGGCTTGAAAACAGTGTTATTAATAAATTTGGCATATTGCTTAAGACTTCACAGGGTGTTGTTACTGTTTTGTTACACGAAGAAAATAGTGTGCCTTTAAAAGAATGTTTAACCATTTTCATGCCAGATGAAAAAAATTTTTTATTCTATAAATTTCACCCAGGCAGTTTGATAATAGAAGGCTTGAAAGAAACACCAGTTTTGCATAATGCTTGTATGATCATTGTATCAAATTTTTAATGTTTGCGCTACCAAGAACAGTGGACTTGAAAAAAAATGCACTGGATAAGTGCTTGGGATAGATCTGATTATTACATTTGGCATGGTTATACCATGTACATGCAGTCATGTGCACACTAGATGGAAATTTTTTATTTCCATCCGGCAGTTACAGCTAGTGTATCTAGATATGTCTTTATCACATTTTATAGGCTGATGATCATGGCCGAACCAGATGATAAAAGTTTGTATATCTGTTGCATAGTCATTTATATTTGTGTGGTCAGTTATCTTTATACAGTTGATTGTGTAAGCAAAGCATCTTTCAGAGAAAAATAATTGATTAAAATTTTGTATAACCGGTAATAGCTTTTATCTTTGAAAATTTAATGATGGCATGAATGAACAGACCTTACAGGCTGGTTATTTACAAGATGAATAATGCCTCTTTGATCTTTAGATAAGGGGAAAAGTCTATCAGAACTGAGAAATTAATTTTGTGATGAATCTACTGATGTCTACCAACTGCTTCATAATTCTTTGAATTGTCTAGTTGTAGTTCGGCATCATGTTAGGACTTTCAGTTCTTTCATTTTGTTATTAAAAAAACCTGCAGATGCTTTCGGCACTTCAGCTTACAGGATTTTAGATACATATATTAATATCAAGAAGTGTAATTTTGTCCAGCTTAAAAGTTGGCTATCTCCTTTTTGGCATGCCCTGCTAACTATACCTTTCATGTGAGCCTGGCATTGTGTGAATTGAATGGCCAGCAAATCAGACAGATTTTCTTTGGGTTCCTGTTCACCTGCCTTCCCGCCACATCTCCCCACTTAAAGAAAAACTAATGCCAGTTTCTGTGCCATAGAAAATACAGTCTCAGTAGCTCATGTTTTGTAAACAGACACTTTTTCTGGGCTGGCTGATTTTTAGCATACTTATTCACAAAGGAGCTTCAACCTAAGTGTGTTTCATAAGAGCAATAACTTCAACAAGCTTTATTCATTCACTTCATGTTTACATGAAATAATGTGATATATTTTCGAATATACAATTGATTACTCCAGATTTTTGCAGATGGATTGTTGAATGAATGAACGTAGAAATTCAAATCTGTCCAAATTTAAGTTAAATTCATTTGCAGGTAAATATATATTGTACCTACAGCCTATTACTTTTCAAGATCAATTTGTACTTGGATGTGCCTTTGATTGAATCTTAAAAAATAAAATTGTTCCTTGTCATAATTTTTCTTGAGAGTATTTTTGCTCAAATACATGTGATTTATCAATAGCCTAAAGTTGGAAAAATATGGCTTGTATTTCTTAAGGAGATATTTTGGAAAAGGGAGATGAAAAGAAGAAAAGCTTTGACATATGCAATAAAATATGAATTTCAGTTCATGAAGTTGTTTCTGCTACCAGGCTGTTTTGGGACTGCTGCCAGGTTGTTTTGGTATTGCTGCCAGGTTGTTTCAGCACTGCTGACATGTTGAATTGGCACTGCTGACAGGTTGTTTTAGAACTGCTGACAGGTTGAATTGGCACTGCTGCCAAGTTGTTTCAGCACTGCTGCCAGGTTGAATTGGCACTGCTGCCCGGTTGTTTCAGAACTGCTACCAGGTTGTTTAGGTACTGCTGACAGTTTGTTTTGGTATTGCTGAAAGGTTGTTTCAGCACTGCTGACAGGTTGAATTGGCACTGCTGCCAGGTTGATTCAGCACTGCTGACAGGTTGAATTGGCACTGCTGACAGGTTTGTTTCAGCACTGCTGCCAGGCCAGGTTGTTTAAGTACTGCTGACAGGTTGTGTTGGTATTGCTGCCAGGTTGTTTCAGCACTGCTGCCAGGTTGTTTTAGTACTGCTGACAGCTTGTTTTGGTATTGCTGCCAAGTTGGTTCAGCACTGCTGACAGGTTGAAATGGCACTGCTGCCAGGTTGTTTTGGTACGACTGCCTGGTGGTTTTGGCACTACTGACAGGTTGTTTTGGTATTGCTTCCAGGTTGTTTTGGCACTGCTGACAGGTTGTTTTGGCACACACAAGAAAATCCCTCTTTATTCTATTGATAAAATTCTATAGAACATTGTTTTCTTTGATTTCAACTCCGTGGATTGAAAATGACTAATTGATGAAATTACTTATAATACTTCTTTATCACTTTTGATGTCATAACAAGTTTTCGTGTAATATACCTTATTCATACTGATATGCAGTGTCAAAATTGTATTTATGTTGACCTTTTTGTACACCAGGATAACTTCAATATGCATGTAATTAAAAGGTGTTACTTTGTGGGGCCAGAGCTTTCACATTGATTTGTGTTTTGTCTATAGCAATAGAGGCTCAGCCTGAGCGCTTCCTGTACGATCAGTGAATACACAACCAACTAAAAGAATCTGCACTTAAGCCCCTACCCGCCCATTATTCCCCTGAACAACACAGAAATATTCCGTTTGAACTGTTTCCTAAATATCGTACGATTCAGTGAATGCTTCAGATTTATCTAAATGCTGTTTGTTAGAACATTGATATTTTCTGCAATGTTGTTACATACTTAAATAATTGCCTTAAAAGTAATGTAATTTTTTATATACTAGCATGTTTAGTTGAGTGCTTTGAGGGTGAGTTTCTTTTCTGAATAGCTGTACTTCAGTGCATACTTTATCTTCATGAGTTTGTGTGAATTATGTAAGACAGAGAGAAAAGGTACATTAAAATGACAATGTTACAGTGTAAATGGATATTGTTTTGCTTTGAAGTTTTCTGTAGATGTTCTATCAATGAACCAATTAAAAGCCGAGTGCATTATCATGATCATCATACAATTAAGTGTTGGAAATAAATTGTTTGCTTTATACCCCAAGTTTTACGTCATTGGTTTGTTTTTTAATCAATTTATAAATAGCCTTAAAATAAGGGGCCATATCATGAGACACGTAAAAGTAACCACAAGATTATGATTATGGTATTCAGTAATAACATTTCCATTACTGAATAGATACGCAGCTTAGATTTTTCCTCTTTGCTGCAAATTGCTATGTAAAGAACACGCAACTCAGTTTCTTTTTGAACATGTTAAGAGTCACTGTTACTTACTGATACAGAGAATAAATCTAGCGACTGAAGCCGATCTACTGAGGGCTGTTACAAGCTGAAATAGAAGTTGTGAATGCAGCACATTCGTATGCTATTTTGTCGAATAGTCTTTCGATTAGTACATGTTTTGTGGACACATTGGACGTCTACACATAGTTTTAAGTCCAAGCAGTGGCCTTTTGTGCGTCACATACTATATCCTTAAAGTCCCAGTATCACTTCGATTTGAAAAATAATTCTACTGTAAGGATAATGATCGAACCATGTTCTCTTCACTCTAAAACAAAAACAATCATAATATATTATGTCTTCCTTTCGTATTTAAGTCATTTTCTTCATGAAAAACCAATACCATTGAAAAAGCTTTATTTGTTTGCAAAACCATTGATAAAAGTTACTGCAGCATATTTCTTACAAGTTCATTGATTTAAAAAACAAAGTTAAGAACGATTTTGGTACAAATAAAAATAATTTCCACCAGTAAGACATTTTTCTTGATATAATGAGAACTACTTGTAATTTTTACCTTAAGACTTTAACATGTTCATTTTGGTGTAAGAACTGGTTTTGGCTCCAGGTAGAAATTACTTAAACCTTCTTAAGATGATAGAGGACATTGAGAGTTAAGTGCAGTGCACAAGAACCATAACTCATCTTATCTAGTTTTCTCATCTCCCCAAAGTACATTTTGCTTGTCTGGAGAAAATCTCTTAAACCATGAAAGGCGTTTAGTTGATAGTAGGCACCTTGATAGAGGGGATAAGCAGGAAGTGCAGTAACTAAGAACCATAACTCTAGCTACCCCCATTTTTAAAAATATTTCCCTTTATAAGTTCTGTTATTATGTTATAATCGTTGTCCAGAGCATAACTTTAAAATTATTAATGGATGCTTAGTTGATGTTTGAGATATAAAGAGTGTATACATGAAGTGCAGTGTTGAATAATTGTAACTGCCTTGTCGTTTTTAGCTCACCTGAGCCCTTTGTGTCCATTGTGGGTCAGTGCGTCGTGCGTTGCCAACTTTTGCTTTAAACAACATCTCATCCTAAACCACTGGGCCAAAGTTGATGAAACTTGCCATGGATGTTCCTTGCATGAAGCTCTTCCAAAGTTGTTCAAAGAAATCAATTTCATGCAGAACTCTGCCATTGCAACCTAAAGAAAAAACTTTAAAAATCTTCTTGTCTGAAACCACAAGGCCTAGAGCTTAGATATTTGGCATTTAGCACCCTCTAATGGAACTCTACAAAACTTGTTCAAATTATTTCCCTGGGGTCAAAATTGGACCCGCCCTAGGAGTCACTTCATTTTACATAGACTTATATATGAAATCTTTAAAAATCTTCTTCTCAGAAACATCAATGTCTATAGCTTAGATATTTGGTATGTAGCATTGTCTAGTGGATGTCTACCATGTTTGTTCAAATTATGTCCCCTGGGTCAAAATTAGCCACGCCCCAGGGTTCTCTTGGTTTACATATAGTTATATAGGAAAAACATGAAAAATCTTTCTTCTCCAAAACTAATAGGACTAGACCTTAGATATTTGGTGTGGAGTATTGTGTAAAGACCCTTTACCAGAATTGTTTATATGTTGGCCCCGGGATCAAAATTGGCTCCGCCCTGGGGGCCCTTAATATGTAAAAAAGGCAATCTTTAAAAATCTTCTTACTGGAAACCTCAATGCCTATAGCTTAGATATTCGGTATGTAGCATTGTCTAGTGGATGTCTACCATGTTTGTTCAAACTATATTCCCTGGGTTTAAATTGGCCACGCCCCAGGGTTCTCTTGGTTTACATAGATTTATATAGGAAAAACATGAAAAATAATTTTTCTCCAAAACAAATGGGTATAGACCTTAGATATTTGGTGTTGAGTATTGTGTAAAGAACCTTTACCAATATTGTTTAAATGTTGGCCCTGGGGTCAAAATTGGCCCCATCCCGGGGGCCCTTAATATGTGAAAAAGGAAATCTTTAAAAATCTTCTTGTCTGAAACCACAAGGCCTAGAATTTTAAAATTTGGCATGAAGCAAGCTTTATCAACCTTATTCAAATTATTAGATTAGGTTAAAGGTCATGGAGGCTAAAAATAGATTTATCTACTGTACCTCATAGAGCCTTCATTTATTGACAAATATCTTTGATATTCAATATATAGGTTCTTTGCATGGACCTCTACCCATGGGTAGGGTTTGAGGTCACTGGGTCAAGGTCAAGGTCACCATAGCTTATAATAGATATTTCTACTTTCTGTCATAAGGCCTTTATTTATTGACTGATATTTTACATATTTGGTTTGCAGGCACTTACATATTTTCAAATAAAAAATGAAATACTGCTTAACAGCGAAACTACAGCCAAAGTACTCAGGTGAGCGATCCAGGGCCATCATGGCTCTCTCGTTCAGTTATCTCCCTTTATTACATTTTTAATGCTTGTCGGATTTTGTCCGGAGTATAATTCAAACACCAATAAAGGGATTTACTTATAACTTCATAAGATGATAAAGGAGATTCAGAATAATCGCAGTGCACAAGAACCGTTACTCATCTTGACTAGTTTTCTTATTATCTCCCCTTAGTACATTTTGCTTGTCTGGGGCACAACTCTAAAACTATTACAGGGACTGACACAAAGATGGGTTATAGATACTTTAGTTATAACATTAATTTTGATGAAATTTGATATCTGGTTTCTGTGGCTCAATGGTGTAGATCACTCTATATTTTACCGACCGAAATATAGGTTTGAATCCTGGTTAAGTCAAAACTTTTTTTCAGTTTTCATGGGGTATAGAAGTAAAATATTATGTTTTCCATAGTATATTAACTTCTCATAAATTTTAAAGAAAATAAATCGGCTAAATACTGTGAGTCAGTCGCTTTAGTTGATATTGTGCACGTAGATAGAGGGAGTGGCAGGAAGTGCAGTGTTCAAGAACGAAAAAATTGGCGGCGTTGTGCAAAACCTTTAATGTTCTGATTATTGATAAACCATATTATAAGGCTTAAGACTTTTTAGATTTATTTATTTCCAGAAGGTCATAGACCTATGTGGCATAACATACATACATAAGGTTAAATACCCAATTAATAAGGCGGTAGTGTACAAAACATGTAGTAATGTTTTAAATTCATGTAACAATTTTCATATTTCATTAATACTCACACACACATAAATAATAAATACTACATGTAAATGTCTTCAACAGCTTTTTACTTGAGTAACAATTCTATTCTATATATCATCCATATTCAATTTAGAAATGTTTGTTAGAAAATCGTCTAAATATGTTCTAAATTTCGATCTGTACTCTAATCTCCATGTATGTTGTGGGCTTGTGAAAAAAAATACAAGCCTCACAAAGGGTTATATGATATTGATATTTGGTGTGTAGCATTTTCAAGTGTTTGTCTTTTGTTTTGTTTTGTTTTAAGCTCACCTGAGCACAAAGTGCTCAAAGGTGAGCTATTGGGATCGGGTCATTGATTGTCCGGTGTCCATCGGCGTGCATCATGCGTCGTCAACATTGTGACTTGAACGACTTCTCTTCCTAAACCGATAAGCCAGCTTTGACGAAACATGCCTTCAAAAAAATAAATTCCATCAAGTACTCTGGTTGCTGTGGCAACAGAAAGAAAAAACATTGAAAAATTTCTTGTCTGAAACCAGAAGGCCCTAAGCCTTAAGATTTAGTATGTAGCATTGTCTCATGGACCTCTACCAGTTTTGTTCAAATTATACCCCTAGGGTCAAATTTGGCCCCCCGCGGGGTCAATTTATTTTTCATAGACTTATATAGGGGAAACTTTGAAAATCTTCTTGTATGAAACCACAAGGCCCTGAGCCTTAAGATTTGGTACGTAACATTATCTGGTGGACCTCTACCAAGTTAGTTCAAATTATTCCTCTAGGGTCAAATGTGGTCCCACCACAGGGGTCAATTGATTTTACATAGGCTTATATAGGCAAAATTTTAAAAAGACTTTTGTATGAAACCACAAAGCCTAGAACTCAGATATTTTTAATGGAGCATCAGCTAGAGGTCATCTACCAGGTTTGTTTAAATTATGCCCCTTGAGTGAAAATTGGCTCTACCCTGGGGCTCACTTAAAATCATATAGATTTATATAGGGAAAATCTTAAAAAAATCTTCTGATGTTTACTCAATAGCAGACGCAAAGGCACAGTATTCAGATGAGCAATCTGGGCCATCATAGCTCTTTTGTTTGTTTTTTGTTGTTTTGTTTGCTCTAAAAGGTTTCAAATTGCAGGTCCCTGTAAGCTTGACCTCTAAAACAATACAAAATAAATAAGGATCTTAAACCGACGAAACTGAACATACCAACCAAACATAGTCACTAAACCAATGGGTTTTCAGTTATTTTGTGGAAACATCTTGAAACCAGCACTGTTCAAACAAATGGAATGTGGAAAGTATCTGTAAAATCTTGCTCTTGGCGGAATTCAAACCAGTGACCTCCAGACTGGGAGTCCAGTGCTCTTCCCCCACGACAAACGCTAACTTGAGGATTTGATCAAGAGTGCAAGGTTACGATTTGTTATGAAAACTCACATAGGTATTAAGTAACGAAGAAAAACAAGAAATTCGGTAAAACCGATGGGTGCTCCCCATAGTAGCACTATTTCAAAATGTCTTTATGCTTTTAACATTTTCTAAGTATAGATTGGAGTATAGATTGGAGTAAAAATACTGCTATAAAATATAATGAAAGCCATCACTGAATGTGATCAATACCCCCACAATACAACCTTGTCAAAGGCAAAAGAGGAAAATACCAAAAAAAAAAAGAACTAAATAAACAAGGTTGAGTTATAGGTCTTGTCCTACTTGACTGTAGGATTTGTAGAGCCCTGCCTTCATTATTTTTAATCTTATAGCGAATAAAAAAGATATGCTGTGTGTCATTGCTTAATTGTGAGTTATGTCCTTTTAAAATACTGTATTCATATTTTTAGTTGCATTCAGTTTTTGTAGTACCCAATAATTTTCATTTAAATGGTTAGAATGGCGGTCAGTTTGGAGTTATCTGTGACATCAAAATAATTCCTAACTCATTTACATATTTATTCTGGTTTCAACCCATCTGTTACATGTTCTTCTTATCACTATATATTGGCTTTTCTATATTCAGATATTTCGCTGAAAAAAAAGGATGCCCAGAAAAGAAATTTGAGGGTAAAAAACACTGCCACAAAACTGCATTTTTACTGCCTTTCTTTTCATTAAGCTAGGTGAATTTTGGTTTGAAGCTTTATCTAGTGCAGTTTTACAAAGATTTGAACATTGTCTCAAAGATTATTTGTGTTACACATTCAACATAATTTATACAAGAATACAATCAAACTTATATATTGAATATTTATCCATATATTTTTATATAATATGAACCAGCTTGAACACAGCATCAGAAGTTGCAATGAAGAACATGACTTCTTTCAATGAAAATTAACACAGCGAATGGAAAGTATTAGTAAAAAAGTCAT
This sequence comes from Cyclina sinensis, assembly GCA_012932295.1. Taxonomy (NCBI): domain Eukaryota; kingdom Metazoa; phylum Mollusca; class Bivalvia; order Venerida; family Veneridae; genus Cyclina; species Cyclina sinensis. The sequence goes on along the minus strand of JAAONU010000008.1, from coordinate 5,130,658 downwards.
AACAAAACTAAAAGTAGAACTAGACTTAAGATTATACGACACAAATGTTGTAAAAAATCTTTCATGTTGGGTTGAATTTCTGACTTCTTTAGTCTTGTGCATCACATAAGGTGTATTTTGATAACACCTGATTTACTAAGTACTGTAGACAATCATATTAGTATCTTTCTAAAGTGTTTTCTTCCCAGTAACAGTTTTTATTTAAATCTGTCTTGACGATTTATTTACCATAAATCTAACTAAATTGTGAAACATTTTCTTTTGTCAAACAGTTTCTATGACAATAAGAATATTCGTCGTTTGCGAATTACATTCTTCCATTCATTTTCTGCAAGACAAGCCAGTCGCCGAATGTCTGGACACAGAATAGCAAGCTTCAATGCGTTTAGCTGATCGGTTAGTTGTTTTCTTACATTTTCCTCCAGATCATTACCATCCGTACATAACACCCATAACATATAAATTATTTCAAATTTCTTGGAAGTTTTGATGAAGAAATCATACATCTCTGTTGACGTTTGCCAAAGATTCACGGCATTTCTTATTTTTTCACATTTGGCGAACACACTTGGTCCCTCCTGCAATAGAACATCTATAACATCACAGAGTTTTGCGCACGTAGATGGTCCTGATCTGTTTTCTTGAGCAAATATATTAATCAAAAGATTTCTTTCTGGTATCATATAACTTGGTAGATGCCTAGCCTTCAAACATCCATTAAGGAACATTAAGGCCGCTTGTAGGGTTGAAAAGTTATGCTCAGTAAAAAACTGAGGAGGGTTTAACTCTGCAACCCAAAATACAACATTCTTCATCACGTAACTTGTCATTTCCTTACAGACAGGTTTTAAGCTATCTTTGGCAATCGCCTTTAGCAGAATTATCAGTTTTATTTGACAGTCATTAAAGCCTTGAATTAACCTCATTTCTGCCCTAGTGAAACAAATCCTCCACTCCAGAAATGCTGTTGGGCTGCCTTTGAAACCAACAGGGACAACGTGTGCTTCCATGTTACATATTTCAGCAATAATTTCAGCAGATGGCCAGGCGTATCTTCTATATCTATTTAACCATGGCTGAAGAATATCTGGACAATGACATACAATTCCTGCTACATAGTCTTTATAAAACCCTAGTTCTGTAGATGAGCTAGGTAGTGATGGTCCTTTATATGGATAGTGTGTTGCGTGGAAATGTACAGTACTTTGGGGTTTATTTTTGTAGCTATTTCCCAATTTTTCTCGCCAGACGTCACTTGACATGTAAATTCTACCTCCTATAGGTTCAGTTAATGATTCAACTAAAGCGGAAGAAATATGTAACCCCGTTTTAACTAAAATCAACCTCGTATAACCTGGTGATGTGTTTGTTCTGTCTAAACGTAATACAGTAAGATTTTCTGCTTTGTTATATAACACAGGGTTTCTGCTTGTACTTAAGATAAAAAGATGTGCACTTAAATGGTCAGTATCATTCTCTAAAGGCCTAGTCAGCCCCTCACCCTTGCTGCCTGCATAGAAACTATAAAAATTTTCGTTGAAGCTTTCCCGCTTCTTCCAAAACCGTTGTCTTAATTTGACCATCTGCTGATTGTACCCAAGGTCATCCAATATCCTCGACACTAACATAGAACTAGCTGATCGAACATCCATAATTAAACCTATCAAGATCTGTCACAAGAATTCTGAGTTTTGCGTTTCTTCTTTCAATTACTTTAATGTTTGATTGTTTATCAGAGAGATTTAGTTGCAATATGATTCAAACGTAAATACCATAATTATATCCTGTATTTTTAAATGCTGATGCAACATTTCAGTTACTGTCATCGACGAGGTCTTCTTCGTATATCAGTTTCTTTTTACTTGTGTCACATTTTGTCCCTTTCTTTATTTTAAATTCCAGCCGTTTTACTATCCATTTTTGAAAAAAAAACTTGTTCACTTTATCTATTTTTCAGACAACAATTATTCATGTCAGAAACCTGAAAGAAAAAATAAAATAAAAAATAATTTCCATTAATCAAGTTGTTTCATTTGAATAATATTTTGTTTGATCCTACAGTTAAATAACATGAAATTGCTCTAATAATGATATTTAGTAGACGACAGACGGTTCTTAATGCATGATGAAATACAAAGCTATCAAACAGAATATATAAGCAGTTATTCATAACGTAAAGGTTATCTTTATCATAACAAAAAGTGCATTTCATATTTTGTACGTATCACCCCTTGATCCGTTTGAACTTGACCTTTTCTTTTCATTTTTTTTTATATTCTGCTAACGGGGGGTTTGAAGAAAATAAAGTAAAAAAACTCAAGTTCGAATATATTATTTCTCTCAAATGGTCGAACGATTCCAGTGTCAGCTGACAAAAAAGGCTTCTACATTTGCATACCGTCACCAGCTGAGCAATGTAGTCGAAACAATATAGCAGGTTGTTTAAGATGAGTACAAAAATACTTTTAAAATAAAAACCCCAAATCTTTCCTGCTACAAAATTTGTCCACGTTGATTTACAACTGCAAAAGGTTCCGTGTAATTCAATTGTTGTACAGAGATTAAGGACTTCGTAAATATCTTCAGTAAAAATGATGTTTCCTTTAGTTTTTGACATTTCTTCCTTTTAAATCCAGATTTAGGGATTACATTAAAAACGTACTTCCCGGTTTGTATATATTCAGTACAAGATTAGTCGTATTCTATTTTTGACATACTCTTTACGAAGGTGAAAGTGACAAAATTAATAAATATCTTCTTCAAACAAATGAAATGAAGATCATATGTTTCCGTTTTAAGCCTTTTTTTTCATCAAACAAAAGTAGAATTATAGAAAATAATTATATTAAGTTCACAAATCGTTTGTAAAGTCTATATTTCAAAGGGTTTCAGACTGAATAATTAATTGTATGCGAGTTGAGATATTGTGTAATTTTTTGCATGGGTCAATATCTCTCATCGTGATAGCAAGATTCTGACTCAAAACGAAAATATATCAGAATATGCTCAAGACGTCGCTTGAACTTTTTTAGCTAAATATATAACATGTGTACAACGTTACCAACTGAACAATGCAACCAATGCAAATTAGTAGCATTTAAAATATATGTTTAAAAATACGTTAAAGATATAACGTCAGCACGATATTACTGGTACGAATTTTTACAACAGCAAAAGGAATCCGTAATACAGGACTTGATCACTTTGTAATGAAAAAAAGTTACATGCAAAGTGTGCTTATTCGACCTTCTTTCCTAGAAATCTAAATCATGTTAACCCTTTGAATTGTACTTTCTGTTTCAGTATTATATTAGTTGTATTCTATTTTTAACATACTTTTTTTGAATAAAAAAATGGCAAAATTAAATAATAATAATTCAAACAAATGAAATACAGAACCTATTTATCAGTTGTAACTGCTATTCAATAAAAGAAAACCCGTAGAATTATACAAATTAATTTAAAAAGGCATAAATTTTACATATCTTTCGTTTAGTTTAGATTTCAGGAAATCTTCTTACAATACTGTGGAACAGTTTATGTCTATACTTAAGCAGTGTACAACTTTATGAGATAGCAATACATCAAAATAAATTTTACCTCCGAACTTTTTAACTGATGTCCTCACTTTGCTTTTTTCATTCCCTCAAAACCCGTTTCTTTTATTTTTCATTCCATTAATAGAAGGTAAGGTTTTTCCTACTTCTCGTATTCTACGTGTATACTATATTTAGTGTCAGATTAGATGTGCACTATTTTTAGTTCTATACAGATTACGTGCCTAGACTCCAATTTGCCTTGGTAATACTTCTGTATTTAAAGGCTGTAATGGAAGTTAAGTGATCTTGTCTTGTTAACAAAGTTCATGACTGCTATATTTGAGTTATGACTGATTAAAATTAATATAACGTCATGATTCAATACTATAACTTTGGAAATCTTTGTGTGCTACGGTGCTTGATAGAGAAAACAGATGATTTTGCATTAGGTTTCATTAAGTAACGCTGTTTTGGGCAAAGTAACAATCCCAGTTAGCAAATAAGCTAGGATAATCGAGTTAGGATTTAGCGTTTACTGTCAATGAAACACGAACAAATTGTCGGGTCCCAGGTTTTACCGGAATCAGCCTCGATTACCGAAATTGACCTGAATCGACTTACCATTACCGGAATCGACCTATATAGCTTAACAACATTATTTTTCAGTACTTTATATAACTAATTTATTTACAAAAGGAATTGAAAGTATCTTCGCGTTGTATGTTTTTTATACGAGACCGAAAACGGGCAATTATGTATACGAAGATACACCGCAATCACCCCGTATTTTATAGGACACCTGTAGTTTAGTAACGAATATGGTATTATTTGTTAATATACATCACAAATAATGAATTTCAAAAGGAATTTTAATTCTCTTCCGGTGGTATGTTTTATACGAAACTGAAACCCGGCGATTTACGGAAAATTTTCGCAAACGTTGATGTACCACAATCGGCTTAATCGTCGCTTAACTTTGATATTGCAGAAATGAATATTTACACCAAATTAAATAGCATATTTGTACCTTTAAAGGCAGCGATTTACCCTACAAACATCGGCGGAACAAAGGAAATATAGCTAATAAATCATTAGGCACACGTACCAGTCGTTTAATTGTAATATACAAAATGTCATCGTATTAATGAAAAGTATCATATAATTTGGCGATTTAGACAAACGTTTAGCCATATTTTATAATGATCTACACCAGTTCAATTTTAGTTATTTTTGTTATCAAATTTTAACCGTAGGGAAATGATGATATTTAAAAGAAAGTTTTGTAAGGAATAAAGTAAACTACGCAATTTCAAATACAGATTATTTTTTCAAATGGTCGAACAATTGCAGTGTCAGCTCACGAAAAAACAAAAAAAAAACTATTGTATGTATTTATTGTTACCAAATAGGCAAAGCTGTCTAGAGCAGCATGTTTAAGATATGATTAAAATAACGTCTAACGTGTAAACCAAAACGTTGTTACAAGTACGTACGTATTTTGCCCATGTTAATGAGGGACATTCCTGGTAACAAATTATCTCCCTTACTCAGATAACATCAAATTTAGACCAAAGAGCATATTGGGGAATCCTCTTACTATACCCTTGTTTCTCTTTGTGGTAGTCTTGACTTTTAGTTGTTGAAATTGTCACTTTTATAAAATAAAAAGTAAGGATTATCAAAAAAAAAAAACAAAAAACAAAAAAACAAACAAAACAAACATAATGGTGTTAACAAAACTTGTGGCTAAACTAAATGTGTAATCTGACTACCATTGTTGCAAATAATTAGGCTTAATTATCACCGTACCACAAAAGAAAACAGCGATGGAAGCAGATGAATCCAAATGGAATGTCCAAGGTAATATCATAGAATATTTAGGGTAGATAATTTGCTAATGTCACCCATTTACATCAAAAGACGGAGATTTGTTATTATTTCCATATAATACATCTAGGTCTTACAGGTAATTTCACCGTGATACAAGTCTTGAGGACTTGAAAATACCTGTAAATTTAGCCAACTACTCTTTCGACTTTTCCCTTTCAAATTATAGTTTTATTCATTAAACTTTACTTCTTGTTTGTTTATCCAGGATTAAATTTGTAATAAATTATCTTTGACATATCCCTGTTGAAGGTGAAAGGTAAAAAAAAGTAATATCGAGTAGCTTTGGAAAAAACGAATTAACAGTGAAACACATGAAGAATAGAAAAATCTTTTCTGTATGTGTCAAAAATGATTGTATATAGACATGAACTTGTGAACTGAATGCCAATTAAAACGTTTTATTTAATAATATATTGTTTAGGGTGAAACGAACTGCAGTAATTCAAGTTGTGAAAAAAGTAAGACAGAAAACAACAACTATTACTGGAAATTGACATATGCCCCCGAAATGTAGCTTTGGAACCCGTGTAAATATAAAACTGAATATCCCTGTGGAAAAGAGATCAGAAAAAATAGAGCATGAACTGAAGGTAAATGGTAAAGTAATGTTTTTCTGCTTCAGATTCTTATATGAAGGTTGAAGACATAATTATTCAATGAAATAGAAAGCGGTGAGTTTGGCCTTGAATACGAACAATATTGTTTTATTACCAACCCCTAGTGATGTTTTTTTTTATATAACATGGCTTGGTGACAAACATTCTGGTTTGAATAAAATCCCCGAAGCGCTTTTGGAGATGTAGGTTGGACAAGAATTTGATATAGAAGTTACAGTTAAAAATGACAAAGGGTCCATAACACTGCCAAAAATAATCTGTCCAGAAACTCCTGACAATATGCACAGCTAGGTTTGGTGACAAACAATTCTGTGTAGTTTCATTGAAATCCTCAAGTGATTTTGGAGGTGAAGCGTGGAAAAAGTTTTAATATAGAGGTTAGAGTAAAAAATGACTAGGTGCCCATTACTCTGCCAAAATAATCTGAGCAGAAACTCCTGACGATATGCACAACAAGGCTTGGTGACAAACATACTCTGTGAAATTTCAATGAAATCCTCCAAGCGGTTTTGGAGATGAAGAGTGGAGAAGATTTTAATATAGAATTTATAGTAAAAAATGACTAAGTGCCCATAACTCTGCCAAAAATAAATCGAGCGGAATCTCCTGACAATATGCACAACAAGGCGCTTGGTGACAGACACTCCTATTAAGTTTCACTGAAATCCCTCAAGCGGTTTTGGAGATGAAGCGAGGACAAGATTTTACCGGACAGACGGACGGACGGATGGACAGACAGTGCGATTACTATATGCCTCTCTTCGGGGCATAAAAATTGATTCATACATATGAAATAAATAATGTAATAAACAGTTGCTCATTTAAATGAAATAGGTAGGGTTATACAAAATAATTTCAAAAGTGTTAAGTTTACAAACCTTTAGAAAAGTGTAGTTTTCAGAATAGTTGCACGTTATACCGTTGAGCAGTTATTATCTGTACTTGAGCAGATATATGTTCAAGATGTAGCTAAAAATAACAGATATTTTACCTCAGAACTGTTTTATTGATGTCATTATTTCATTGTTCATTCCTTCTTAATAACGGTTATTCCTATTACTCATATATTACGTATATTATATATTTAATGTGATATACTAAGTATGTACGATATTTAGTTTCATGTTCTACGTGTATGTTATATTTAGTGTTATATTTGATGTGCACTTTTTTGGTTTGCATAAAGATTAGGAGACAGTCAAAAGTATTGTGTCCTAGATTCTAATTTGCCCTTGTCAAGTTTCTGTATCAAAGGCAGTGGTCTGGTTCTGGAAAGAAGCATTAGTATTTTTATTTTCGAGATTGGACTTCTTAATCTTATATTTCTATACATGGCTATAGATAGCTCTGGGCGGATCAGTGCTTGATAGCGAAAAAAACGCGATTTTATATTTATTTGGACGGGGAATTACTTGTAAGCTAAAATAGCTAATAATCTGAATAGATAAGTTCAGGATTTGGACTGTTACTGAAACATGCATCATAGCCTTTATGTAGAACTGAACTTGACAGAAAATTGTCTTTTAAATATCAAAATTTAGTCAGTTTAGTAGTAATGCAGATTTTGTTTTTCCTGTACTTAAAGGGTTGCTTCCTTGTCTTGTCCTTTGCATCTACTGATCTGGTATCATTTTATGTAAAGGCTGGACAGATTTTTTCTTGTTCTGAGTATGTTAATCAGATCTGATCCTACGAGTTTATTAAGGATAAAAAAGCAGTAAAATTTATTTTGCGTTCTCGGGAATTGCACAGAACAATAAGCACTGGACTTGTTGCGGTTTTGGACATTCTTCAGACAGTGTACTTTTTTCCACATATGGTTACCAGCGACTTGACTTTAGTTGCGGTACCTTTAGATAATGTTTTCCACTTATGGTCATCAGCGACTTGATTATCGTCGCGGTACCTGTTAGATAATGTTTTCCACTAATTGTCACCAGCGACTTGACTATTGTTGCGGTACCTGTAAGATAATGTTTTCCACTTATGGTCACCAGCGACTTGACTATTGTTGCGGTACCTGTAAGATAATGTTTTCCACTTATGGTCACCAGTGACTTGTCTATTGTTGCGGTACCTGTAAGATAATGTTTTCCACTTATGGTCACCAGTGACTTGACTATTGTTGCGGTACCTGTAAGATAATGTTTTCCACTTATGGTCACCAGTGACTTGTCTATTGTTGCGGTACCTGTAAGATAATGTTTTCCACTTATGGTCACCAGCGACTTGACTATTGTTGCGGTACCTGTTAGATAATGTTTTCCACTTATGGTCACCAGTGACTTGTCTATTGTTGCGGTACCTGTAAGATAATGTTTTCCACTTATGATCACCAGCGACTTGACTATTGTTGCGGTAGCTGTTGTATATTGTTTTAGTTGAGCTTTAAATTTAACTTTATTGAACGTACAGTCGAAACATGACTTTTTCCTTTTGAACATTTTACTACGATACACTATCATACCCGGGAATTATATACTTGAAAGGAGACTTCTAGAAATGCCATTGGCCATTTATAAAGTTTCTGATGTTCCTTGTATAAAGACCGAATCCTGAATTCTGGTTCCTATGGCAACTTTCACAATCTTTTTGACTGACGCAAATTGACCTATAGCTAAGATATTTTGTATGCAAGTTCACGTTGAGGTCATCTACCAAACATTTTTAAATAATGCCCCTCGGGTCATTAATGGTTCTGCCCCGGGAGTGATTTGAATTTACATAAGCATATATAGGTAAAAAACGTGAAAACACATACAAGGTAAAAACCCTAGTCAGAAAACACAGCCTCCCCACATAGTAAAAAAAGTAGAAAATAAAGGAAAGCATAAATGTATATATTGATCAATTAAAAAAGACATCACAAACACTTAACGAAAATGAGTACCCGCGGGGTTACCACCTTGGAATGAATTTAACTTTAAGCTTGATTCTTGAAGAAAATATTCTCTCGGACATCCTAAAGTGTGCTAAATATACTGGAGAAATAGTGAAACTAACATTATGGCTTGTATTAATATTATGTGAAGTTTTTAAAAAACGCTGCACATAAATTCATGTGGCAGACGCCTGGAACCGCCCCTGTCCAAGAAGTAAACCTAGTATGTTGCAATGTTTTATACCGGGCACGTTTAAATGTCCAGGGATCTACTTGCAAAGAATCGGGTTTCTTTGGTGCCTCTTTATTTTTCTGTTCACAGGTTCGCTCCTGTGAGACAGTGTTCGGAAATAATTTGTCACATTATTTATTCTATTATTACAATCAAACTGATTACTCAGACTTATTCAGATACACTGAACATAGCCGTTCTACAATAGAACTACTAGAGACTATAAGTTAATGTTGAGGTGAATTTTACGCTTAAATGATGGACATTTTACTTCGCTCTGATTTTACACTCATCATTATACTAAGCACTACGCTCCCTAAGCAGCTAAATGAATAAACTACCGTTATCTATTTGTCTAAGCTTATTTAACGTCGGTACCGGTTGCCCATATGACCGACGCCCCCTGAAGAGATTAGTTATTTTATGTTGTGGGGGTAGTGCAAGATACAGAAAGCATCCCATTCCAGAGACACCCCTGGTTCTTTTTCATGCTCAGTGTATAGCACTGATACATGGGACCTCGGTTTAAAGTCTCATCCGAAAGACTTTTAGTAATGTTAGTGGAGGAGCGGGGGATCGAACTCAGGACCCCTGGTATACCAGTCCAGCGCGTTACCACTACACTACCGTTACTTCACACCGCTGCTTTAAAACCAGTAGATTTATGATATTGACCTTTACAATGAACTTTTAAACAACCAATGAAAGTGCACAAATATCCCCAAAACCTAAAAATCTTTAAAGCATTTTTCATTAGTTTAAACGATCATGTGATTCCAAACATTATAAATAGATGTTTTCTGAAAATTTTGTAAACACATTTCAACTACGCCTTTACGTTAACATCTTAATACAGCAATTAAACGTCTAAAAACAACCATACCATCATTTGATAGTTTGATTGGTTTATTTACGCATACATATTAAAAAACACTTTCAAAAGTGATATACGTAAAAAACTTGCAGACATGCATTGTTTATTTACATTTTGGGTTGTCAATTGTATGTATGGACATTTCGTTGTAAGCTAGTCACTGATTGGCTGAAAAGTAACCGTGGTTTTCCCTGTCTAAAAATAAAAATATCGTTCTTAAAATTGAATTTTAGCAGAGGTTACTCTCCTGCGCATCGGTCAAATGTTTCACTTTCTTACCTCTGCTAAAATTCAATTTTCAGAACGATATTTTTATTTTTAGACTCTCCTGCAGTCTTAAGTCAATTCTATGCTCGTTGCCCCGGGTTGAGTTCATTAGTTGACCAAGAAGAAGAAGAAGTAGAAGAAGAAGAAGAGGAACTTTATAAATGCAAAAACCTAACAAGGTTAAGATGAGCATTACATCAGTGAAATAATTATACTATATCAAGGTACAGCAATGTACAACAAGATGGCAGATATTTTAACAACATTATAATAAATGATGATAATATTATCATCATCTTTACATAGATATCTCTGTAACAAATTTCTATAAGAAATTAGGGAGATGACATATGATATAATGATAGTGTCCTGACCTTTTTCTACTATGTTTATTATTTTTGTGATATCAGAGTGGAGTCTGTGAAGGCTTTTAATGACTAAGCTAAACTTTGTACTAATCTTGTAATTGAATAAGCAAGCCTAAATTGAAAAATGTCCTTAGACACGCAATTATAGTAATTTGTCTCAGTTCAAAATTGTCATCTTTCCTGTGATATAACAATTTTATCAACAAACTACTGGACAGGAAAAACGATTGCTGAATTATTTGGCTAAATTCATATTCCCGGCAGACATAAAACAGTGATATTGTTAAACTTTTTAAGATCAAAGACGGTCTTGTGTAAATAAGTTTAGTGGAAGAAGGGGTCTGTAAAATTGAGTATGATTTATAGGATGTTCAAATGAAAATGTGAAGACATATTCTTTAAACAATCAAGTGTTACTACGTCTTCTAGTAGCATGATAATAGAACGAACACAGTTTTATTTTGCAGTTTATTGACATGTCAACTTTTTTGTATGATGTGACTCAACATTTTAAAGAATACATGCACTTACTTGCAGTTTTTAACCTATGATACGGGGTATTTTGCAGTTATTTTTCACATCAAAATACTTCCTAGCTCACTTACATATTTCTTATTTCATCTGATTTTACTGCAATTATTAGCTTTATTTACATCATTTCATACGTGGTGAAAAAACATGGCGGACAATGGTCGGTGATAAATTTGGTGGCGATAAAAAATAGAATTCTTACAATAGTTTTGGATACTTTTTGGAGTTGACAGTAGTAAACCTTTAGGAAAATTATTACTGGATGTTGTTATGTTGTGTTGTGATTCATCAACAACTCCATGAAACGGATACTTTATAAATTATGAGCTTTTGTGTGGCAACAAATAACAGGTTTGAAATTTTGCAAGAGCGGGAAAACTATAATGATAGAAAATTGGATAAAATGGAGATATCCCGGGAGCGCTTTATCAATGGTTCTGCGGATGACAAACTGATATGCATCTTTGATGAATTACGAGAGATCAGGGTTGAGCAGAAATACGGTAATGAGAAACTAAGAAAATTTGAGAAGTCACTAATAGATGTAGGTGAGAAGGTAGGACAGGTTGTGCAAATAACAAATATGCATACTGAGTTTCTAAAAACACTCGCTTACAGATCTATCGATATGGAGGCCCGCTCTAGAAGAAACAATTTGATTATCCGTGGAATTTCAGAAAATAAAGGTGAAAATTGTTTTCAGCTGATGAGAGACTTCCTGTCGTTTCATCTTGACATTGATCCTAGCTGAATATATCTCACAAGGGCCCACAGATTAGGCAAAATTGATAGAAATAAACCGTTTCAACGTCGCCCAATTTTAGTGAACCTACGTGATTATTGTGATATTGAGATGATCATGGATAGAGCCAAGATGCTGAGAGACACAGAGTTCTCAATAGACTATGATTTCCCTAAGAGATCCAAGAAGCACGTTCGCGCTTGTGGCCTCTGTACAAACAAATGTAAAAAGAATCTCCCAGGGATGCAATAATACGGATAGTCTACCCTGCTAAATTGATTAAAAATAGTCGTTTGGTACGGGACAAACTCCCTGAATGGTCCAAATATACAAGTGTTAGTATGCTAGCACAAGTCAAACAAATCACTTCGACTTTAGTAAATATATTCCGGATGAGAATACCACCGCCGGACTTAATGAGACCGATGACAGATTAATAAGAAGGGTAAACCAAACTAAATTACTGTCGTCGCAAGACTGCAGAATGTTGAACCCGCAGGCTCAATTTCCTGTCCCCCAGACTCCAACTTCAGCTACTCAAGTACAGTCACTTGTGCAGACGCATACTCAAAATCTAGTGCAGACACCATTCTATGGACCATTACAGCCATTTCCAAGTCCCCTACACAACGTGAATCAGAGTCTTATTCAAAGTAATCCAATGTTTACTCCACTTCAGCAGGCATTTACTGGCATAGTGCCCAATATGTCGATGAACGTTCGTTGTCCAAGGTCATCGATACCCATGCCCGTCCCAGTGTTAAACACAAATCCTATTCCCAGCGCTTTGCCGATTATTTATCAAATTCCTGTGTCTACTACTCCAATGGAAACACAAGAATCCGGGCAGCACCAGGACATAAACTGTCACAGTGACAACGACAGTACAAGTACACAATCCCCGAGTGAATCCAATGTGAAACCTGCATGTAACATTAAATTTTGACCCCGTTGAAAATTGACCCCATGGGTCATTTTTCAACGATCAGTTTATAACGTTGAAAATTGACCCGTCCCGTTAATTAATGACCCAACCACACGTAAAATATTGACCCCCGTTGAAAACTGATCAACTTTAGGCAGGTCATATTTGAACGTTGAGAACTGATCCCAATAATCTTACGCAATATACCTATTACCATACAGATGAAAGATTAATATTTCTGTATTCTTTTCATATTTTAAAGTGATAAACATTTAGTTATTCATTCAAGCGCGCAACGAGCTAATAAGACTTCTAATTACTTGCCAATTCATCGATAATAACTCTGATACTTGTCAGAAATAGAAGTTAAACACAGATACTCTTTTTTGAATGCTTTGTTACAAACTGATCTACTACAGTCGGGTTATATTTCAATCTCTCGTCAATTTGGGGCCGTTTGTTCGAATGACAGGTGGTTGTTTATCACTTGTGTATCAGACGTACTTAAGAGAAACTGCCTAGTGTAATATTAGAAACTATACCAGTTATTTTTTGGTGAGCAATATTTTTGGGAAATAATTCCTTGGTTAGGTCAAACGAAACAAAAAGACTTCTCAGAAAACTGTCAGATTTTGAAGAAATTTTCCTATCGGGCACCTTTAATTCCATGCTTTTAGCGTAGAGTAAGACACTTTATGACTTTGGGCGTTCTGTGACGTAGCCGATCTGCTAGAAAAATTAAGATGTAGTTATAAACGGTAACAGGATAAAGGGGATAATATTACCGGTAACCAAGTTGTTAATCATGGTGTAGAAAGTTTGACTGTACGATTTCCGCATAAATTTTCGGATTGTGCGCTTCACAGAGTGGTTTGACATGACTGGCATTCGTATTAGTTGGCGTTTTGCCTTCGGTCATATAAATGTGATGTATTTATATTTAGGGCCCGTCGGCAATTTAAGGGTCATTTTACAATGTTGACCTCCTGGGTCATTTCAACATTACACCCCATTACATTGAATAAATAATTTCATATCCAGTTGGGAACTGTTACAGTCCTGTTATAGTAACAAACGGGACCTCCATGGCCGAGTGGTTAAGATCGCTGACTTCAAATCACTTAGTCCTCACTAATGTTTATTCGAGCCTCATTCGGGACTTTGAATTCTTCCAGCTGGCTTACGGAAGGTGGTTTATTCTACGAGTTGCCCTCTCTTGATGAAATAATGCATGGAGGGCGCCTTGGGTCTTCACAATATAAAGTACCTATATTTGAAACCCTATTCTTTACTAGTGTCGTATTAAGATAATTATATAAAATGAACTAAAAAACAACCAGTTGAAAAAATGTAATTTCAATGCTAAACTCATACAGTCGTACATTTTCATTAGCTTGACTATGCGAATGAGAATAAGAGCTATTCAAATGGCCCCTAGCGTCTGTGTCACACCTTCGTTGAGTTATTATCATAGCCATATCCAAAATAACCACTCAATGCACCAGCCTTCCCAGTTCAGCCTTATCAAATACAGTTACATAACCCTTGCATGAATCCCTTGTTTGACTTAACAAATTCTGTTTGAGTAACCATTGATGAAATGAATTCAAACATCACACATGTCTTCCTAGTGATAAAACCTTGCTATTTCAAGTAGTTCTTTTCGAGACCACTGTAACTTATTTTCTTCTATAATGAATATATTGTAGAATATTTTATGCAGTATGATAAAACAATACTTCTAAAGAAAACATGTTCTTTACTCAATTTCGAGACTTTAGTTAATTTGGTGCAAAAGTGAACCTTTCCTTTTCGCAAAACATGGCCTCTTGAGTGTAAACAAGCTCATTCTTTGATTTGACCTGGTGTCCTAGGCTTTGACCCTACATGATCCAGATAAAAATTCATGCGATATTTCATATACAAAAACATTCTGGCCAAGTTTCATGTACATTGAATGAACAAGAGCGTTAAAAAACTTCCCTCTTGATTTTAATGGGTGACCTAGTTTTTGACCCCATATGACCCAGTTTCGCATTGAGCCTAAGAATGACAGAGATGAACATTCTGAGAATTTTCATGAAGTTAGCGTTAATATAAATGTGGCGTCTAGGTTGTTAACAATGGAATACACACGTTTATCCGTTAAATAAACATACTGAAACTGAAAGCGACTCCTCTGAACAACCATATTAGTCTGTAGAAAAAACATAAAAAATGATAACAGAAAGGTAAACATCAAACCTCTTAAGCTATGTTTTAGAGCTATTGAAACAGCGTTTTTAGAATACAGCATAACTGACTTTGATAATGTCCATAATTTCTAACAGTTTACAGGATTTGCTTGGCAGGAAGACCGTTGGTTAAGTTACAGTAATTAAAATGCCAGGCAAATACAACTGAAACCTGGTTAAATTTTAATGTTATATGTCAAATTTTACTTTCTTGTTTCTATTACTGTATATTGATAAGTACACATATATATAACTATCACATCAAACTGATAAGAATATTCTATCATCCTGTATGTCTCTGCCAAAATAAATACGTAAAATGACTTGTTAATTATTAAAATGAGATCTTGTCAACAGAAGACTTGCATTTTATTTTTATAATATAATTACTTTTAGCCATAAAAGAATGCAGTACTAACATGCAACTTTAATTACTTTGTAGAATATTTTAAAATTTACTTCAAAAGTCACAGCTTTATTATAAAATCTTTTAAGTTTGTCTCAAAGTTCACAAAATAAATATTTTTGTTTTTTGTAGTTGTTTCTTTAACTCGCAATCTGTTTTTCTAGGCTCAGCTCTGAGCCCTTAATCGTCCAATTTGCTATAGACTGAATTGTATTTTTCAGGTATTTTTTATTCGAGTTGGTCTTCTGTAAGTGTCTACAGCGGTCATATTTTCAATACATGACCATTTTGCACAGTTTGATCACTATGACATCATCCTGACTATTTTGTGTACGTATGACACATTTTCTTCATATGTGTGATATTTCTGCGAAATTCAGATCCATCTACACATAATTTGATTAAAACGCAATTACCTTCCTTTTGATTTTTAATCATATTTTATTGATTGAAAACTTGTACATGAAATATAATAAAGTACATCAAATAAAAAACAGACTACAGTTAATACAGAAATGGAAACATGCATGTTAAATATTTTGAAGCAAATTTGTAGGGTCACAAGTTTTACCAACATGAATGAAGGCCCTCCCCTAACAGACTTTAATAACAAAATGCCCGGCTTACAAAGCATGTTTACGTAATTAATGTGTAACTTTAATATAAAACGTAAAGACTATGAAATAAAGAAAATATTTTAAGTTTTTAGTACAGAATCAACCTTCCTTTTTGAGAACAGAATACATATTCGGACTAAACAGTTAGACTTATTTTGCTTATCACAAACTGGGTCTTCTGAACTAATGTTACTTTCTTTCAGTCCCCGTTTTTCGTCAAAATATATTTTGTCCTTCCCATCACGGTCACGTATGACGAAATAATGAGATTTCAGAAATTTCGGTTCTTATCTTGCGACCATATCTTTTCAATGGCCGTAGCGTAAAAAAAGTAATCGCTTCCGTAGATTCCATAACAATTTCCCAAACTTGGATGCGGTCCCAACATTAAAACATATACATGGCATATTACGGGATGTTACATGATCAAGGTCAAGGACGAATTTTTGACACCGCTTTGTCCATTTAAAAACGTGTTTCCTTGCGAGTTTGACCAAAGTGAAAATTTGATTTCTACCGCGAACACATGTTTCTGAGCAGTTGCCTGTCACGTGACTTTTCCTGCCAAACTGCTATAGTTTTCGAAGAGTTAAATATTCAAGGTAGGGAAGGGAGACAAAGTTATGCATGCAGGAGACTTCCAGAATGGGTCTCCACTTCCGTTTATTTTTCGGCAATGAGAATTCTAGTACCTCGGAGTACCAGACAGCCTGTTGTACATTACTCATCATTGATTGCTATATATGGCCTCAACTGCTAAATCTTAGGCCACTCATTAGACAATATGCATTCGCGAACAGCACTCACTTCATTATTGCATCTAGACTGGCGCTTCGTCATAGCACAAGGGGTCGACTCCCTTGCTATAAATTTCACATATGAGCATGTTTGATCAAGAAGTCCCGATAACGCGTCGGCAATATTCTGTGAGCTCTTAATATGCCGTATTTTGAACCGGTAGAGTGCTAACCTGAGAATCCAGCGTACCAATCTTGCACTAGGCTTTGACTTAGCTGAATAGATGTTTTCTAAACTTTGCAGTCCGTAAAAAGCTTGAACTCAATACCGTATAACCATGGATGAAAACGCTCAAAACCGGGATAGAAAATGTAATAAAACTGATAACTTACACATTATTCAAAACGGAATTTGAGACCGAACAATATGTCAATTTGAGTATGAAAAGAAATGAACGATCGCTTCTTGCCCAGTTAAGGTGTGGCATTCTACCACCGGACGTCATATTGGCAAACGTGTAGAAGATAGACTATGTTTTGTAACAAAGTGTTCATTTTATAGACTGATTCAGAAAAAATTAGTATAATTGATAAATAGCAAATCTTGAACGCTAGCCAAATACATTGTCAAATCAGACTTAAGCATTTACAGATAACTTTATTAGATATATCACAATCACATGAACTGTAAACTAAGTGAAGATTATATACATTTTATTACCGAATGATGATCCATGTTAAATGCAATTATGATAGATTCTCTTCATATTTCTATCACATTTTGCCTGCGAGTTCGGCAATTGAGCCTGTAAATATAATAACTTGCGACTTTATCTAAATTTTTTTATGTTTATTTAAGGTGACGTATAGGCCCATTGGGCCGGGTGTATTTAATATGTTATTAAATTTGAATACACATGCCACTATAAATTAATTAGTTACTTACTTATAAAACTGACATTTATCTCCTTTGCTTTGTAACACTGATAACACCTGATACCATGCATGTTACTTATCACAGAGACATGGTACGCATATACATGTACTACATACAAGTTCGTAAAATTGGCCATAATTATGAGTTATGGTCGGAAAAGATTCTTCCTGTGTGGAAGTCTCGATGTGCATGTCGAACTCCGACCACACACACCCATCCATCGGAAATATTTGTGTTAAACTTTCGTTAACGGTTCCCTGTCCAACACGATCTTGCCTACGTCAGCGAAGTTGACAGTTTGAGTCAGGGTTCGGCCTTGTGAAATCATTTTCAAGAAGCTTTCCTAGTGTTTCTCTGCCACAAACAGACGATCTCCAACGTTTAACTTCAATTTAACTAACCGTTAAAAAATGACCCCATTGTTGATCAAAATCTAACGACTGATCAGGTCTCAACGACTTTTTGATCAAAATTTAATGTTGAAATGTTGGCAGTGTCAGTTCTCAACGTTGAAAAATGACCTACAGGCAGTTCTCAACGTTGAAAAATGACCCATGGGGTCAATTTTCAACAGGGTCAAAATTTAATGTTACACCGGCAGACCATCGCTCGAGCCATTCTGTTGATAATAGCGAAACTATACCAAAATGTGTCTCCCCAGTGCGTGGACGCTCGCGGTTGGCACGGGTTAATGCTAGGTCAGAAAAGAGATCAAGTTCCTCTAGGCCTTATTCTAGAAAGGACAGTTCGTCCAGAAGCAAAACACGTGTTTCGGTAAAAAAACAATTGTGCACCGATTCGTTGGAAACGTCTTTACCTAGTGACAAAAATAGCAGTGTAAAAAACCCAGTCAAACAAAAGCTGAACAGGTTTTACCAATTGCTATAAATACCTGTGAGCTTCAGGTCAACCAATCAGAGAAGAGCTTGTCACATGACGACTGCTCTCCCGCAGGTCAAGATATAGGACATTAGGCCAACGCTGTAGACGTTGAACTGAGATGTGCGTTACTAAATATTCAGGAACAAATAAACTTGTTTCTACTGAACTGAAATATGTTTTTGAAACTCATGATATTATCTTATTGACTGAAACATGGAGTAATGGTTTCTCTGAGTTGAGTGTTTATTGTGCAGATTATGTGCAGTATGATAATATGAGTCATTTAAACTTTTTACAAGAAGATTATAGTATTGATTTTTCACTGAAGCGTAAATCGCAAGATATAGGACGATTGAATAATAATGGACGGCTTTTGTTAGGTTTGTGTAAACAGACATCTTTACGTATTTTAAACGGTCGAGTTAGTCTTGACCGTGACATTGGGAAGTACACTTTTGTGAGTCATCAAGGCTCGTCAGTGGTTGATTACATCTTGTGCACACCTAATCTTTTTCAATGTATAGATTATTTTAATGTGTGTGACCCGAATATTTTATCGGATCATTGTTTGATTAACTTTACATTGAAATTTAATTGAAAATTGCCTAACACTGTTCATTGTGAACTTTCTGAAAATGAACATGCCCATTATGAATATGTATGGAAAGCAGATAAGGCCCAGTTGTTTAAAGATAGATTAGCTTCGCAATGTATTACTGAATGGTTGGACGGGTTTAAATCAAATATTTATAACGTTACATGTTCAGCTGATATTGATAACTGTGTAACGGAACTGGCTAATATTTTTGATGAAGTTGTATCACCTGAATTTAAACATTTTGTGAAAGATAAACAGGTTAATAACTTTGAAAGTAATGTCTTCTCACAAAACAAATGGTATACTGCTGAATGCGAAAAAAAAGACATAATTTTTATCAGGCTTTAAATATATATAGATATATCTAGATCAAACAGAACTGATGCTAACAGAATTAACATGACAAATAAGCATTCACAGTATAAAACTTGTTTGCGCAATGCCAGATATAATTTTGATAGAAATGAAACCCTAAAGTTGTTAAATGTTAGACATAAAAACGCAAAACTGTATTGGAAAATGTTAAAGCAATCTATTGATGTTAAAGAATCCAATATCGTAGTCGGAATTCGAAAGATATTTTAAATGTGTCGATAATCCAGAAGATAGATTTGTTACCCCAGATGAAGATATTTTACACTTTATTGAAAGGTATGACAATGATGAATTCAATATTATGTTTGATGTATTGAATATACATTTTAGTGAAGACGAACTTTTGCTATCTTTGAAGCAGCTCAATAACAATAATAGTGCTGGTCAAGGTTTATATATAAATGATTTTTTTAAATGCGGTAAAGACTTTGTCGTTAAGTATACACTTCCTTTCTTTAATAAGATTTATGACTTTGGTTATTTTCCAACCGCTTGGTCCGAGGGTTATATAATTCCACTTCACAAAAAAAGGTAGCATAAATGACGTTAATAATTACAGAGGAATAACGCCACTTAGTACTCTTGGTAAATTGTTCACTAGAACCTTAAATAATAGGCTTTGTTCCTGGTCAGAAGATTATGGAGTTTAGATAGAACCTCAAGCTGGATTTAGAGCCAAAATGAACACTGTAGATAACATTTTTGTGCTGAACGGGCTTATAAATCATATTTTAAGCAAGAACAGGCAACTCTTTTGTGCTTTTATAGATTTCAGTAAAACATTCGACTATGTATGTCGTAAAAAATTGTGGTTTAAACTAATAAAACTTGGCTTGCGAGGTAATGTTCTCAACATTATTCGTTCTATGTATTCTACTGTTAAGTCAAAAGTGAAATATTCGAATAACCTGAATAATAGTTTTGAATGCCACCTTGGAGTACGTCAGGGTGAGTGTTTATCTCCCTTGTTATTTTCTTTATTTTTAAATGATATTGAAGATATGTTCATAGAATCAGGCTTGGACGGAATTGACGTAGACATGTTCAAGATATTTCTCATTCTTTATGCTGATGACATTGTGATATTTGCTAATGATAATGAAGCATTGCAAAAGAATTTTTATCTGTTATGTGAATATTGTAAAAGTTGGAAACTTTCTGTAAATACTCAAAACACAAAAGTAATGATTTTTAGAAAAGGTGGCAGATTACCAGATAATATTTCTTTTCATTATGGCAATAACGATATAGAAATAGTTAGTAGATTTGTATACTTAGGTTTTGTCTTCACTACATCTGGTACTTTTACAGAAGCTCAAAACACATTAGCTGGTCAAGCCTCAAAGGCCATTTTTCAGATGAATAAATATTTGTATAAATATACCAATATTTCTGTTAAACATAAATTCGATCTATTTGAAAAACTTGTATTGCCAATTTTAAATTATGGCAGTGAAGTATGGGGATTTCATTCTGGAAAATCATTAGAGAGAGTGCAAATGCAATTTTACAAACGTTTGCTAGGTGTTAAAAATGGTACACAAAATGATTTTATTTATGGTGAATTGGGACTACTTTCTTTACAAAATTTACGATTTTTCAATATTATCAAATATTAGACAAAAATATTATGCGCTTATGATAACAAGTACATTAGAAAAAATTACAATATGCTATACGAAGATCTTTTACAAAATCCACACAGGAAAAACTGGTGCTTACAAGTTAGAGATTTACTCTGTACACTAGGATTCAATGACTCTTGGTTGTTTCAGACTGTTGGAGATATAAAATTGTTTTTATCTTTGGTAAAACAGAGAATAAAAGATCAATTTATTCAAGGTTGGCAATCTAGGTTAAATGAATCAAGTAGGGCATTATTTTTTCGAAAT
This sequence comes from Cyclina sinensis, assembly GCA_012932295.1. Lineage (NCBI taxonomy): Eukaryota > Metazoa > Mollusca > Bivalvia > Venerida > Veneridae > Cyclina > Cyclina sinensis. The sequence continues at coordinate 5,109,114 of JAAONU010000008.1, read as the reverse complement.
GTAGCCGTTTTTAGATTTCATCCATACCTAGATATTCTTAACATTCCTAAGTTTCGTATTAGTATTTCACGTCTCCGCTTATCTTCCCACAGATTGTGTGTAGAAACTGGTAGATGGAATCAACCTGTTAGTATTCCTATTAATGAACGGCTTTGTTTAATCTGTAACGCGTTAAAAGATGAATATCACTTTGTAATGCAGTGTTCTTTGTACAATGACTTACGTGAACAATAATATACCATAGAGATTCTGGAAAAGACCGAGCATGTTTAAATTCGTTGAATTGATAAATACAGAAGATCATAAAATACTGAAAAACTTGGCTTGTCTTGTTGAACATGCTTTCAAAAAAAGGTCTAATTTGTTATACAGACAAACATGACTATATTTTCAGACATAATTTATCACTCATTCGTTCTTAGTTCCTTACTATGAAGAGACTAAGTGTCCACTCGTTGATCTTGTCACTTTCGCTTTCGGACAAGAAATACCCTTTGTGGACAATGAATTATTTTATCATTAGGATTCATTATTGCCTTTTTTTTTTTTTTTAAAGTTGTATGTATATTATTTGTAATAAACCGTCAGTGGTTTCTTCTGTTTAAAAGCATAGTAGAATCGCGTATTACAAGTTTTGGTATACTTCTGTTCAACATCAGTAGCACATTTTATTCTTTATAACTTGCTTTGTCTTATCTAACAAGAATGAATTCAATTGGTATCGTCGGTGTTGACTTTAAAATAATTCAAGCAAGTAAATATCTTAACAAATTCATTGAATGCATAATTCCATCGGCAAAAGGTTAAACATCAAATCTTTGCCTATGTTATTCTAAACCTTTGGCTTTAGACAAGGGACCACAAAAAAAGCAAAAATTCTTTATGGCATTTTCGTTTTAATTATCGGATTTATTTTTAAGAAAAGGTAAAGCAGATTCAAGGCAAAATTAACAAAATGGATGCAACCAATTCTAGCAAATATTTATTTTCATTAAACATGAAGCAGCGAGTGAAAATCTCGGATAAATTCCGTTTGTCATATATTTCGCGACCCCGTCGTATTTTATTATTTATAGAAAGCTCTGTCTTGAAGACTTTTACAAGGCAAACTTACAACATTCAATTGACTGATTAAGATAAGTGGTCATGCTTTTATTATAAGTACCAGTTTTTTTTTCAATGAAAAATGTTCCTTTTCTCTAAGACTTGAATATTTCTGTCGTATTTACTTTTGAAGGCATAATTAGAATAAATCAACATACTTTACATCTTAAAAATTCTGTAACTTGTTCACATATAATTCTGGGGAAACTGGAAACACATCCCCTAGGTAACCAGACATCCACCAAAAAGTCACTGAATTTTGATGCCAGAAGTACATGAGTTTAAAACAATAAATTGAATAACAACCAGTCCACATATTTGCTGTCTGTAATAGTCTTTTAAAGTGAACTCAATTTATGTTGAGAAGTTTGGGGTATCTTTTTTAAGATCCGTGAAAGAATCCTTCATTTTAAAAGTGTTTCTAATTATTTTTTAAATTGACTTTGTAAAATAAAAAGCCCAATTAACTAATAATGCTTATCGAAAACGTTACACTTGTCACTCGGACATCTGACTTTGTTTTTTTTGGACAACTCTGTTTTGTCATGGTCAGTTGTCCTGGACAACTCAATTTCAAAGAAATTTGTAGAGCCCTGAATTGGATGATAAAAATATATGCAGTTGTATTCAATATATGCGTATATAGATAGTTAGATTAGATTGATTGATTTTATTCAAGAAATAAGATAAGCTGCCTATCATTCTACATGTATACAACAACAAAATGTCATCTAATTACAAGTGAATTTTGCAGTAGTAGATTATATAAAACAAGGGAAACAATTCATTATATACAAATTGCAAAAAATTATAGGGTAACTTCCCTTAAACTGTATCGTATTTATCAAAAGCATGTCGAAATAAGTATTTGCACAGATCTAATGCTTCAAACTTAGTAAAGTTAAATGTAAATAGTAGATATTATATATGTCAAGTGATGTTTATATAACAGAGTGTCGGTTTGTATACGTTATATTGTATTAACTTATGTTATAACATTAATTAAGAGGCTTGTTTTAGTATTTACATTGACACCATGTGTTTTTATTATGCTTGTATTGCCACACGGGTCGTAGACCTACAGGAAATAATGAAATAAAACTGTTGTTGAAAACTGTTTCAAATATTTCACTGCAAAATTATAAAACAGGTCAGTGAAACCTTGCCGAAAAACTGCATTTTCCCGTCGTTTTTGCTAAACTAGCTGAATTTTAGTCTTATGCTTTATCGAGTGCACTTTTAAGATTCGAACTTAGTCACTCAGATCATTTTGGCTTTGTCTTAGTGTCACACGCTACACATGATATATGTAAGAGAAATCTCAAACTTATTATAGTTATATATAGTATTGCAGAAAAACAAATTAGTATCTTTCTTAAGTATCATTTAACCTACAGTACATAATTTTTTTGATGGTTCAAATAACATTATACCGATAACATTGTGAAACGGTTTATTTTGTCGGACAGTTTCTATGATAGGAAGTATTTTAGTCGTTTGCAAACCTCCCTGCACCTTTCATATTCACTTAGATGAAGCAGTTTCTTCATGTCTGGACACAAAATAGCATAATGAACTGTTAACAGCAGATTGATCAGTTGTTTCCTGACATATTCATCCAGTTCATCAGTATCCGCACATAACACCCATAACATGAATGTTATTTCCAAAATCCTAGAATTGTTGACAAAGAGATTATACTCCTCTGTAGATGATTGCCGAAGAATGAGCGCACTTCTTATTTTTTCACATCTGACAAACACACTTGGTCCCTCTTGCAATATGACATCACACAGTTTTGCCCAAGCAGAACTATTTCCTTGAGCATTTACATGAATCAAAAGATTTTCTTTCTGGTATCATGTAACTTGGTAGATTCCTCGCCTTCAAACATTCTTTCAGGAACCTTAAAGCCGCTTGAAATGACAAAAGTAAGTTTTACCCATTGAAGAACTCTGGAGGGTATATCTCTGCAACCCACAGTACAGCATTTTTCATAACGTAGGTTGTCATTTCCTTACAGATAGGTATATTATACTGACTAGCATGTAATAGGGTCTTTGGCTATCGCCTTTTGCAGAATTTTCAGTTTTATTTGGCAGTCATTAAGACCTTGCATTAACCTCATTTCCGCCCCCTAAGCGTTGTAGATATTGAAAACTTTATAATGGCACTTAAATGCTCTTGGATTAGGAGGTACTTGAAAGACAAGTCTCAATATTACATGCTAGTCAGTATAATATGCCCAGCCTTAGACTCTTTTGGAAAATATGGTGCATATTTTGTACAAAAACAACTTTAAGAAGTTAGCAATCCCTTCTGGAAAGATATATTACAAGCATTATATAGCATTCTTTATGTAAAGAGTCCAAAATCTTGGGAGGAATTCTTATCTGTGCCAGTTTTTTATAACCCTAATATTAAAATAGTTGGCAAGTCTTTTTATAGTAGTAATTACACAAAGAAAGGTATCTACTTCATTAATGATTTTATAGGTGAAAATGGTAGTCTGTATTCCTTTGAAAGATTCCAGCAGATAAACAATGTTCAAAATACTATTTTTTGTTTTATAACAGTGTTATTACTTCAATCAGAACGTAATTAAGTACCCTTAATATTGCTCACAAATCCAAAAAGGAAAAAAACACCTTTACAACCCCTGATAGCTGAGGTAATTTTTAAACAAGAAAAGGGTTGCAGGGTTACATATGACATACTCATTGAATCTGGTGTCAAGCCCACCTCCCAACAGAAATGGACAAATATTTTGAACCTGAATAATTTCAACTGGAAAGATGTTTATATCCTACCATTCAAATGTACAAAAGACTCAAGGCTTCAGTGGCTGCAGTTTAGAATTAACCACAGAATTTTGGGAACTAATTACCTAACAGCTAAAATGGGGCTTATCAACAACAATTCATGCTCTCTTTGTAAAAGGTCTCCAGAAACTATAACTCATTTATTTTACGAGTGTTATATGATAAATTCTTTTTTTGGCAAAATGTTTAATTCTGGATTCAAAGAAAATGTGAAAATATAAATACAGATTGGACACCCACAGATATTCTGTTTGGTAATATTACTTTTCCAAAGATTTTGAACAAAATTCTCTTAACCTACAAGTCTTATATTTATTCATGTAAAATGAAAATGGGATCACCAAACTTAGAAGGCTTGAAAAAGAGTATCATATATTTATATTAGATTAAACGATTCAATGCATTGCCAAATAAAACAATGAATATCCATAATTTTGACAAAGAAAGGAGACAATTTCAAGTTTTAGTACAATGAGTATTCTTTTAGAAAGTTGTTCATCAATTCTTAATTTTTTTTTTGTTAAACTCACTTTTTGTTTGTTTTCTTATTGCTTTTTTGTTTGACTTGCACTTCTAACCCGTCCCCTCTCCCTCCTCCCAATCCCACTATTTTTTCTTTTATCCCCTTTCTTAGAAAGAAAAACTCACTGAGCTCATTTTGTCCTTTTTAAATTTTTCTTTTCAATCTAGCATTATTCCAGGTTTCAAAATACTTGCAAAAAGATTGTATAAAGGGAGACAAATGAGCATTATAACGAAATAATTGACTTAATTGGATAGTCTCCCTTTCCATAATTTTGTGATATTTTTTTCTTCTTTTCCATCTAGTAGGGCTAAATTATGAAGTTGCTAGAATGTACATTCAAATATATACAGATAAGTCTATGGTAGAAGTTTAATTGTTAACAACAAACACTTTAATATTAATTTTACATATATATATATATATATATATATATATATATATATATATTATATTATACACAGTACTTGTATATGTGAAACTCTGGACATAAAATATAAATTACAAAAAAAACCCTCATTTCCGCATCAGTGAAACAAATTCTCCACTCTAGAAATGCTGTTGGGCTGCCTTTGAAACCAACAGGGACAACATGTGCCCTCATTTTGCGTATTCAGCAATAATTTGAGCGCGCCCCTTAAAATACCCTGACGATAGGTGTTATTGTAGGTCTATTTGGAATATGATTTAAATAATGTATACTTTATTGTTCAACATTGAATTAAATAATCAGAGGCACATTTGAACCGTTAAAATGAGGTAGAAAACGGACATAAATTTTTGCCGAACATTCTGCGCCCCCCACAACCTGAAATCCTGGAATCGCCCCTGTATTATCGTTCTCTCAATTAATAAGCCGCCATCTTTGACGAAGTCGTTAAGGTAATTGGTAAGTTATATGATAGCTATGGTTGCTAATTTTGAGAAAAATATCGTTGGCTAAAAACTAGGGATGTCAACGAGTATCCGAGTACTCGGATATCCGGATACTATGTTGGTATCCGGATAAAAATTTGGTATCCGAATATTCGTACACAAAATGAAAAAAAAAAAACAATTGTGAAATTTAACTTTGATAAAAAAAAATCAATCACTGGCAAAATTAATTTTTCAATTTCATAACGCTAAACATAATCGCGTCTATCTACCGCCGACGGCATATCCTTTGATTGGTTTATTGATAAAGCGTCTATCTGTCACACGCCATTTAATGTGTTTATTCGTCTTGCAAACTGCTGGGACCTAACGCGACATCCCATTGTGTAGCAATTACTTTTATCCATGGTGTTTATATAGCCTATACTAGAGTATCTTGCCCCTTTTTTAATCAATTAGCAGTGTCAAACATGCCAATTAAGAGCTTCACGATAAATTCTATGATAGTTTTAACGCAAGACTAATAAAAGAATGTCCTATCAGAATGTGATTTATGATGTATCCAATCAACGATTTGCTAAAACAAGCATTATGATTTTAATATGTCAAACAATCATTCTTTGCTAAAGCATTCGCATTAAAAACGTTGAACCATTCAAAAATATTAAACCCATTTAAAACGTCTAACACATTTGAAATCATTGTGTTTTTGTTATTTGTTGGCGCTCACATAATCACGTAAGCTGTATAAACACATGTTCCGGTATACAAAAACAGCGTTTTGATCTACGGTGATTTTAAATGATATTTTTAAATTACATAGTTTATCTTTTTTAAAAAAAGACAGACCATGCCAAAAAAAAAAAAAAAAAAAAAAAAAACAGAAAAAAGACGAAAAAAACCCGGACGATAATCGTTTTCGTTAGACACTTATACTTAACGCACGTGCGTACTGGCGGGAAAATAAAAACAGTAAACAACATGTCTTTGTTTTATTAACTTTACTTACACGTAATGACAGTTATTATTTTTGTAAAACTGTCTTAACACATATAATAGGATTACCGGAACAATATGTAAAACAGACGTCAAATGTAATGTTTGGCATAGGAATTGGACCATTGAGGTCGTATAGTCGTCGATTGTATACGAGTATCCGGATAGTATCCGAATAGTCTATACGGATATCCGGATACCGATTTAGGTATTCGTTGACATCCCTAATTTACTTACATTTTTTTTCAGTTTGAAATGATGTATACAGTCTAACCTGTTGTTGTTGTTCAAGGGCTATGTGCAAAACTATTGTAACATTATTTAGTTATTTAGGATCATTGCATGTTTTGGTGTTAGATCGAGATATACTTCACAGAGTGAGCACTAATGTGATATTTCCATATGTAGTGAAGTCACAAGTGAAAATAACCTCTTTTAGTGTTAAAAAATGAAATGTGCTGAAACTTTCATGGAACCCAACAATTGTTCTATTTCTTTTTGTCTTGAAAGCAGTGTTATTAATAAATTTGGCATATTCTTAAGACTGCACAGGGTGTTGTAACTGTATTGTTACACGAAGAAAATAGTGTGTCTTTAAAAGACTGTTTAACCAGTTTCATGCCAAATAAAACAAAGGTTTCTATTCTATAAATTTTACTCAGGCAGTTTGATAATAGAAGGCTTGAAAGAAACACCAGTTTTGCATAATCCTTGTATAATCATCGTATCAAACATTTTAATGTTTGCGCTACCAAGAACAGTGGACTTGAAAAAAATGTACTGGTTTAGTACTTCGGATAGATCTGATTATTACATTAGGCATGGTTATACTATGTACTTGCAGTCATGTTCACACTGGATGGAATTTTTCATTTCAATCCAGCAGTTACAGCTAGTGTAGCTAGGTATGTCTTTATCAAATTTTATCAGCTGATGATCGTGCCCTAACCAGATAATAAAAGTTTGTATATCTGTTGCAAAATCATTTATATTTATTTGGTCATTTATTTTGATACAGTTCATTGTGTAAGCAAAGATCTTTCAGAGAAAAATAATTGATTAAAATTACTTGTATTAACAGCTTTAATCTTTGAAAATTTAATGGTGGCATGAATGAACAGACCTAACAGGCTGGCTATTTACAGGACGAATAATGCCTCTTTGATCTTTAGATAAGGGGAAAAGTTTATCAGAACTGAGGAATTAATTTTGTGATGAATCTACTGATGTCCTACAACTGCTTCATAATTCTTTGAATTATCTAGTTTTAGCTCAACCAGATGTTAGGACTTTCGGTTCTTTGATTTTTATGATCTAAAAGGCCTGTAGATGCTTTCAGTACTTCAGCTTACAGGTTCTTAGATAATACATTCTATATATATATACTGATGGAAAAAAGGTTATCAAGTTCAGAGAGGATTGACTCCTAGGGAAAGGGTAAGTATGAAATCATCAAATGAAATACATTTTCTGATATTTGATTCTTAACACAAATGACTCGCATCAATGTTATTCCATAATTTTGTCGCGTTTGGTCTCCGGCATTCCTGAAATGAGCCTTGGGGTCAGGGGTAAAAATTCGGACACGGCTCAATACCTAGTGTGCCCACCATTCGCAACCAAGACTGCCAGACAACGACGTCTCATGCTGCAAATCAGTTTTCTTATGACGTGCAATGGGATCCTGACCCATTGAGCTTGCAGGGTACGTTGAAGATCATGGACGTTGTTGACGTCATGGCGCTCTCTCACCGGACGACCTAAATGGTCCCATAAGTGCTCAATGGGAGAGAGATCCGGTGATCTTGCAGGCCACTGCAACACATTGAAGTTATGGATGCGTAAAATGTTCTGAGTATGCCTCGCAGTGTGTGGACGGGCATTATCATGTTGGGAAAATCCCAACGTTACGTTGTTGCATATACGGTACAACAACAGGTTCGATGATTGCGTCACAGTACCTTTGAGCAGTGAGATTACCAGGCACTATGACAAGATCTGTCTTCCCATCATGATGTATGCCTGCCTAAACCATCACGCTACCACCCCCATAACGGTCACATTCAACGACATTGTGTTGGTCCAGCTTCTCCAAGTTCGAACCCTGCCATCAGCAAATGACAAGTTAAACCTCGATTCGTCCGAGAACAGAACGTCGCGCCATTGCCTGCGAGTCCAGTTCTAATGAACCCTGGCCCATTGGCGTCTTTTTTCACGGTGTCTCAACGTCAGCGGAATGCCAAAGTAGGGTCGGCACGCTTTCAATCCAGCGGCGCGTAGCATATTTCTTACCGTCCTGTCGCAAACTCTTGTGCCAGTAGTATTCCTCAGCAAGCGACATAACTTCCGACTAGAAAAAAATCTATTGCGTCGAAATGACGTTGTGAGAAAACGGTCTTCCCACGGCGTGGTTTTACGAGGTCTGCCTGATCTGGGTCGGTCCGCGACGTACCCAGTTTGCTGAAATCAGTTCCTCAGTCGTCAAATTGTCGATTCGTGGCAATGGAAATGCCGAGCAACGTCTCTTGCTGACATGCCTGCGGTAAGCATACCGATGGCTCTCTCACGTTGCTCTAACGTCATTCCAGGCCGACGTCCCATCATTGATTTTCAAAGATTTTTTTTCAGTTTTTGTGCTTACGATAAGAAAGCTATCGAATTGTGTACTTTGTGACCCGCGGAGGATAGTCCGTTTTGCTGTGTAAATACTGCACGTGATTTTCGTGAAAGTTACGTTTCACGCTTACATAATGGTGTAGTTTAAAAAAAAGTGAAATCATGCTGTCAATGGATGGGCACAATTGGTCAATACAAAAACGTTTTAGTCACATATATATGTATTTCGAGGAGAGTAATTTTGTCCAGCTTAAAAGTTGGCTATCGCCTTGTTGACATGCCCTGTTAACTATACCTTTCTTCTGGGCCTTGCAATGTGTGGATTGAAGGGAATAAATCTAGCGACTGAAGCCAATCTACTGAGGCCCGTTACAAGCTAAAACAAGAGCAATGTTACACATGGTTAATCTCCCCGCTGGGAAGAAGTTACCTGAAGGTTGTACTTTCAAAAACTAAATGTAATAATGCGCTTATGCAGTTTGAAGAAAATCTCTCAAAAATAGGCAAGGTACAGTTATTGTTCTTGCACACTACACCTCCTACCAATGTCCTATGTCACTGTATTAAGTTTAAAGAAAATCCTTTAAGTACTTTTAGAGTTATGCTCCGGATTGTTTAAGTAAATCTGATAAAGGGGAATAAGTCTTTAAGTAGGCAGGGTTGAGTTATTGTTCTTGCACACTGCACTTTCTACTAATGTGCTATGTCAGTGTATGAAGTTTAAAGAAAATCCCTCAAATACGTTTGGAGTTATACTTCGGACAAAGTTTTTCAAGTAAATCTGACAAAGGGGAATAACTCTAAAAGTAGGCGAGATAGAGTTATTTTGTTCTTACACTCTGCACTTCTCCCAATTTGCTCGGTCAGTGTATGAAGTTTGAAGAAAATCCTCAAAAATAGGCAAGGTACAGTTATTGTTCTTGCACACTGCACTTCCTACCAATGTGCTATGTCAGTGTGTTAAGTTTAAAGGAAATCCCTCAAGTACTTTTGGAGTTATGCACTGGATTTTCAAGTTAATCTGATAAAGGGGAATAACTCTAAAATTAGGAAAGGTTGAGTTATTATTCTTACACACTGCGCTTCCTACCAATGTACTATGTCAGTGTATTAAGTTTGAAGTAAATCTCTCAAGTACATTTGGAGTTATGCTTTTGACAAAAGTTTTAAAGTAAGTCTAAAAAAGAGAAATAACTCTAAAAGTAGGCAAGATAGAGTTATTGTTTTTGCACACTGCACTTCCTACTAATGTGCTATGTCAGTGTATTAAGTTTGAAGAACATCCCTCAAGTACTTTTGGAGTTAAACTTCGCACAATGTTTTTCAAGTAAATTTGATAAATGGGAATAACTCTGAAAGATAATACAGGGTTATTGTTCTTAATAATGCACTTTCTCACAATGTGCTCGGTCAATGTATAAAGTTTAAAGAAAATCGCTCAAGCACTTTTGGAGTTATGCTCCGGACAAAATTGGGACGGATGCACGGACGGAGACCATTTCTAATATCCCATTCGCCTTTGGCGGTGGGATAAATAGAAGTCGTGAATGCAACATGCAAACATTCGTACGCTATTGTGTCGAATAGTCTATTGACTAGAACATGTTTTGTGGACACATTGGACGTCTACACATAGTTTTAAGTCCAAGTAGTGGCCTTTTGTCTGTCACATACTATATCATTTAAGTCTCAGTATATCATCCATGTGAAAAATAAATTTACTGATAGGATAATGATTGAACCATGTTCTATTCACCCTAAAACAATCAAAATATATGTCTTCCTTTCGTTTTCATGCCATTTTCTTCATGAAAAAGCCTTATTTGTTTGCAATTCCATTGTTAAAAACGTTAGCAGTATATTTCTTACATGTTCATTGATTTAAAAAGCAAGTTAAGAAAGACTTTGTTACAAATAATAATCATTTCCACCGGTAAGACATCATTCTTGGTATAATAAGAACTACTTGTAATTTTTACCCTGAGACTTTAACATGTTCATTTTGGTGTAAGAACTGGTTTGGACTCCAGGTAGAAATTACTTTAACCTTCTTAAGATGATAGAGGACATTGAGAGTAAGTGCAAGAACCATTACTCATTTTATCTAGTTTTCTCATCTCCCCATAGTACATTTTGCTTGTCCGGAGCAAAGCTCTTAAACCATGAAAGGCATTTAGTTGATAGTTGGCACATTGATAGAGGGAATAAGCAGAAAAGGCAATAACCAAGAACCATAACTCTAGCTACCCCTATTTTTTAGTCATTTCCCTTTGTAAGTTCTGTTATAATTCTTGTCCAGAGTATAACTTCAAAATTATTAATCTGCTTTAGCTGATGTTTAGGATATTAAAAAGAGTATATACATGAAGTGGAGTTTTGAATAATTGTAACTTTGCCTTGTCCCGTTTTTCAGTTTTCTCCCTTTATAACATTTTTTAATGCTTGTCGGATTTTGTCCGGAGTATAATTCAAAAACCAATGAAGGGATTTACCTATAACTTCATAAGATGATAAAGGACATTCAGAGTAATCGCAGTGCACAAGAACCGTTACTCATCTTGACTAGTTTTCTCATTATCTCCCCTTAGTGCATTTTGCTTGTCTGGGCACAACTCTAAAACTATTAAAGTGACTGACTCACAGATGGGCCGACGATGAAAAAAAAGGAAAACGTTTATACATCTTGAAATTCTTGCAGTAATTGTGAATAACATATCTAAACTAAGTTACAGACTCATTTGTTGTTACAGAAAAACATAAAATATAAAGTTTTACACACTTTTACCCTGTTAGTCACGGGGTATAGATACTTTAGTTATAACATTAATTTTGACGAAATTTGATATCTGGTCTCCATGGCTCGGTGGTGTAGATCGTCACTGTATATTCTACCGACCGAAATATCATGGGTTCGAATCCTGGTTAAGTCAAAACTTTTTTTTCAGTTTTCATGGGGGGTATAGAAGTATGATATTATGTTTTTTTTCTAAAGTATATTAACTTCTCATAAATTTTAAAGAAAAAAATTCGGCTAAATTCTGTGTGTCAGTCGCTGTAAAGGCATTTAGTTAATATTGGGCACATAGATATAGGGGGAGTGGCAGGAAGTGGAGTGTCAAAGAACGAAAAAATTAGCTTCACAAATATTTAGCTCACCTGTTTTCGAAAAAAAATCGAACTATTATGGTCGCTGATGCAGCGGGTGGCGTCAAGGGCGGCGTTGTTATTTATTTCCAGAAGGTCATAGACCCATGTGGCATAACATACATACATAAGGTAAAATACCCAATTAATATGGCGGTAGTGTACGAAACATGTAGTAATGTTTTAAATTCATGTAACAATTTTCATATTTCATTAATACTCACACACACATAAATAATAAATACTACATGTAAATGTCTTCAACAGCTTTTTACTTGTGTAACAATTCTATTCTATATATCATCCATATTCAATTTAGAAATGTTTGTTAGAAAATCGTCTAAATATGTTCTAAATTTCTATCTCTACTCTAATCTCCATGTATGTTGTAAGGCTTGTGAAAAAAATACAAGCCTCACAAAGGGTTATATGATATTGATATTTGGTGTGTAGCATTTTCAAGTGTTTGTCTTCTGTTTTGTTTTGTTTTAAGCTCACCTGAGCACAAAGTTCTCAAAGGTGAGCTATTGGGATCGGGTCATTGATTGTCCGGTGTCCATCGGCGTGCATCATGCGTCGTCAACATTTTGACTTGAACGACTTCTCTTCCTAAACCGATAAGCCAGCTTTACGAAACATGCCTGGGGTATTCCTTCAAAGAATTGAATTCCATCAAGTACTCTGGTTGCTGTGGCAACAGAAAGGAAAAACGTTGAAAATTATCTTGTCTGAAACCAGAAGGCCCTGAGCCTTAAGATTTAGTATGTAGCATTGTCTCGTGGACCTCTACCAATTTTGTTCTAATTATACCCCTAGGGTCAAATTTGGCCCCCCGCGGGGTCAATTTATTTTTCATAGACTTATATAGGGAAAACTTTGAAAATCTTCTTGTATGAAACCACAAGGCCCTGAGCCTTAAGATTTGGTATGTAGCATTGTCTGGTGGACCTCTACCAAGTTTGTTCAAATTATACCTCTAGGGTCAAATTTGGCCCCACCCCGGGGGTCAATTGATTTTACAAAGGCTTATATAGGCAAAAGTTTAAAAAGACTTCATGTCTGAAACCACAAAGCCTAGAACTTAGATATTTTTAATGGAGCATCAGCTAGAGGTTATCTACCAGGTTTGCTCTACCCTGGGGCTCAATTAAAATCATATAAATTTATATAGGGAGAATCTTAAAAAAATCTTCTGATGTTTACTCAACAGCAGACGCAAAGGCAAAGTATTCAGGTGAGTGATCTGGGCCATCATGGCTTCAAATTGCAGGTCCCTGTAAGCTTGACCTTTAAAACAATACAAAATAAATAAGGATCTTAAACCGACGAAACTGAACATACCAACCAAACATAGTCACTAAACCCATGGGTTTTCAGTTATTTTGTGGAAACATCTTGAAACCAGCACTGTTCAAACAAATGGAATGTGGAAAGTATCTGTAAAATCTTGCTCTTGGCGGAATTCAAACCAGTGACCTCCAGACTGGGAGTCCGGCGCTCTTCCCCCTCGACAAACGCTAACTTGAGGATTTGATCAAGAGTGCAAGGTTACGATTTGTTATGAAAACTCACATAGGTATTAAGTAACGAAGAAAAACAAGAAATTCGGTAGAACCGATGGGTGCTCCCCATAGTAGCACTATTTCAAAATGGCTGTATTCTTTTAAACATTTTCTAAGTTTAACAATCTCACACTCTCGTATGGCTAATTTCCTGGAATAGTGTCAAAGAAACGATTTCAAAATTGAAAATACGTTTATTCCTCTGCAGTCAAATTCAGAATGTACAATACAAATACAATGCAAAGTTTAAAATCAATGTTTTAACACATGTTATACATATCAGTGCATTTTATACTTGTAAAGCAATAAAATTCTGTCAAGAGTGAAAACTATTAAAGAATTAATCATTTCATTTTCAAAGCACAATATCAAAATAATTTCACTTTCATCCAAAATAAAGTTTTATAGAATAATTACAGTTTCTAGAATAATATTAGTTTCTGGTCATGATCAGGTGTTTAGAAAATAAAAGCTTTATAATAAGTCTTTTTTATCATTAAATATCTGGGGAAACAATATTTTAATTTTAAAAAATCTCGCTTAGCTTTGTAAGAGGTAGTGACAAAAAATGATACATAAATTCTAGATTTTAAAGATCAGTAGTTGTCCTTATCATTACTTTGTATAAAATTATTTATAAAGAAAATCTGTAATTTTCTTTTAAAAACAATAAAGAACATATATACAATATCCTGACTAAATATCTACTTCAAAAAGACCTTTTAAAGAGACATTACACTGAACAATAAATTTTCATAAACAAATCTGTAATTTTCTTTTAAAAAAACCATTAAAGAACATATTTACAATATCCTGACTAAATAACTACTTTAAAGAGACATGTTCCTTGATGACATTTAAAGAGACATGTTAATTTGATGAAATTTATACTCAAATATTTAATAGTAAATGCAGTGTATAATAAAGAGTTTTGGAAAGATTTACTTGAATAATTCTCAGTTCTTTTCCGAATTCTTGTTACATAAGAAAATTCTAATATAATTACTTAAAGAGACATTTAATAATAAATAAAAATGCTTAAGCTGAAGGCATTAAGTTTTTCATACTTAAATATCATAAAAAGCATTTTTTAGACAAATAGAAGAATTCGAACAACAATTTAAGTGAAACAAATAAAATCCACATACCTGGAATAGTGTCAAAGAAACGATTTCAAAGTTGAAAATACGTTTATTCCTCTGCAGTCAAAATAAGAATGACTTGCAGGGCCAACTCTTAGTTTATATTGTGACATTCCTTCCAGGTGGGATGAGACAAATTGCAATTAAAGTCAAGGGCTTTCTAGCTGGTCAAGCCATAAAGATGATGTTAAGATGTACAAAAAAAAACAATTAGGGAGTCCAGTGCTGGACTGATTTGAATAAAATTGTGACATTTACAGTCTTATTAGCATTTTGATAAAGATAACAAAGTTTAAAAGATCTTTCATTGCTAGCTAAGCAATAAAGGTGATGATAAGTTGTTACAACTAAAATCAATTAGGCTAGTAGATTAAATACAGTTTTAATTCATAGTCCAATGTTTGAAAAATAAACAAAATGAAAGTATTTTAAATCACCTATATATTCTCAAAAGCTAAATCACCTATATAATCTCAAAAGTTCTGCCCTTTATATCTGAAAATAATTTCATGAGTTTACTATGTACAAAGTTCACAATGTGATTCTTATATATTGTATATATATTGAATAATTTAACAATGTATTATTGCATAGAATTATGCAGTATGTTTTGGATCATAA
The DNA here is from genome assembly GCA_012932295.1 of Cyclina sinensis. Taxonomy (NCBI): domain Eukaryota; kingdom Metazoa; phylum Mollusca; class Bivalvia; order Venerida; family Veneridae; genus Cyclina; species Cyclina sinensis. The sequence continues at coordinate 5,093,708 of JAAONU010000008.1, read as the reverse complement.
TATAAGTATAGATTGGAGTATAGATTGGAGTAAAAATACTGTTATAAAATATAACTAAAGCTATCACTGAATGTGATCAATACCCCAACAATACCACCATGTCAGAGGTTGAGTTATAGGTCTTGTCCTACTTGACTGTAGGATTTGTAGAGCCCTGACTATTTTTAATCTTATGATGAATAAAAAAGATATGCTGTCATAGGTTAATTGTGAGGTATGTCCTTTTGAAATAATAGTGGTAGTTACATGCAGCTTTTCTAGTACCCAATAATTTTCATTTAAATGGTTAACATTAGAATGGCGGTAGTTTGAAATTATCTGTGACATCAAAATAATTCCTAACTCATTTACATATTTATTATGAATTCACTGCATGTGTTACATATTCTTTTTTAAACTATATATTAGCTTTCATATATTCAGATATTTCGCTGAAAAAAAGGCTGCCCAGAAAAGAAATTTGAGGGTAAAAAACACTGCCAAATAACAACATTTTTACTGCCTTTCTTTTCATTAAGCTATAATGTGAATTTTGGTTTGAAGCTTTATCTGGTGCATTTTACAAAGATTTGAACATTGTCTCAAAGATCATTTGTGTTACACGTTTAATATAATTTATACAAGAAAACACTCAGACTTTTATATTTAATATTTATCCATATATTTTTACATAATATGAACCGGCTTGAATGCAACATCAGATGTTGCGATGAAGAACATGACGTCTTTCAATGAAAATTAACTCAGCGAATGGAAAGTATTAGTAAGAAACGTCATAACAAAACTAAAAGTAGGACTAGACTTAAGATCTGAAGACACAAATGTTGTTAATAATCTTTCATGTTGGGCTGAATGTCTGACTTGTTTAGTCTTCTGCATAACATAAGGTGTATTTTAATAACACCTCTGGTATACTAGTGCTGAAAACAATCATATTTGTATCTTTCTAAAGTGTCGTCTTCCCTGTAACAGTTTTTATTTAAATCTGTCTTGAGGATTTATTTACCATAATACTGACTACATTGTGAAACATTTTCTTTTGTCAAACAGTTTCTATGACAATAAGAATATTTTTCGTTTGCAAATTACCTCCTGCCATTCATTTTCTGCAAGACAAGCCAGTCGCCGAATGTCTGGACACAGAATAGCACGCTTCTGTGCGTTTAGCTGATCGGTTAGTTCTTTTCTTACATTTTCCTCCAGATCATTACCTTTCCTACATAACGCCCCTAACATATGAATTATTTCATATTTCTTGGAAGTTTTGATGAAGAAATCATACATCTCTGTTGACGTTTGCCAAAGATTCACAGCATTTCTTATTTTTTCACATTTGGCGAACACACTTGGTCCCTCCTGCAATAGAACATCTATAACATCACAGAGTTTTGCGCACGTAGATGGTCCTGATCTGTTTCCTTGAGCAAATATATCAATTAAAAGATTTCTTTCTGATATCATATAACTTGGTAGATGCCTAGCCTTCAAACATCCATTAAGGAACATTAAGGCCGCTTGAAGGGTTGAAAATAAGTTATACTCAGTAAAAAACTGAGGAGGGTTTAACTCTGCAACCCAAAATACAACATTCTTCATCACGTAGCTTGTCATTTCCTTACAGACAGGTTTTAAGCTATCTTTGGCAATCGCCTTTAGCAGAATTATCAGTTTTATTTGACAGTCATTAAAGCCTTGAATTAACCTCATTTCTGCCCTAGTGAAACAAATCCTCCACTCCAGAAATGCTGTTGGGCTGCCTTTGAAACCAACAGGCACAACATGTGCTTCCATGTTACATATTTCAGCAATAATTTCAGCAGATGGCCAGGCGTATCTTCTATATCTATTTAACCATGGCTGAAGAATATCTGGACAATCACATACAATTCCTGCTACAGAGTCTTTACAAACGCATAGTTCTGTAAGCGAGCTAGGTAGTGATGGTCCTTTATATGGATAGTGTGTTACCCGGGCATTTCCAGATCTTTGGATTTTCTTTTTGTAGTTATTTCCCAATTTTTCTCTCCAGACGTCACTTGACATGTAAATTCTACTTCCTATAGGTTCAGTTAATGATTCAACTAAAGCGGAAGTAAGATATAACCCCGTTTTAACTAAAATCAACCTCGTATAACCTGGTGATGTGTTTGTTCTGTCTAAACGTAATACAGTAAGATTTTCTGCTTTGTTATATAACACAGGGTTTCTGCTTGTACTTAAGATAAAAAGATGTGCACTTAAATGGTCAGTATCATTCTCTAAAAGCCTAGTCAGCCCCTCACCCTTGCTGCCTGCACAGAAACAATAAAAAGTTTCGTTTAAGCTTTCCTGCCTCTTCCAAAACCGTTGTCTTAATTTGACCATCTGCTGATTGTACCCAAGGTCATCCAATATCCTCGACACTAACATAGAACTAGCTGATCGAACATCCATAATTAAACCTATCAAGACCTGTCACAAGAATTCTGAGTTTTGCGTTTCTTCTTTCAATTACTTTAATGTTTGATTGTTTATCTGAGAGATTTAGCTGCAATATGATTCAAACGTAAATACCATATATCCTGTCTTTTTAAATGCTGATGCAACATTTCAGTTACTGTCATCGACGAGGTCTTTTCATATATCAGTTTCTTTTTACTTGTGTCACATTTTGTCCCTTTCTTTATTTTAAATTCCAGCCGTTTTACTATCCATTTTTGAAAAAAAAAACTTGTTCACTTTATCTATTTTCAGACAACAATTATTCATGTCAGAAACCTGAAAGAAAAATAAAATAAACAATAATTTCCATTAATCAAGTTGTTTCATTTGAATAATAATTTGTTTGATCCTACAGTTACATAACATGAAATTGCTCTAATAATGATATTTAGTAGAAGACAGACTGTTCTTAATGCATGATGAAATACAAAGCTATCAAACAGAATAATTATATAAGCAATTATTCATAAGGTAAAGGTTATCTTTGTCATATCAAAAAAGTGCATTTCATATTTTGTACGTATCACCCCTTGATCCGTTTGAACTTGACCTTTTCTTTTCATTTTTTTATATTCTGCTAACGGAGGGGGTGGGGGGGGGGGGGGTTGAAGAGAATAAAGTAAAAAAACTCAAGTTCGAATATAATATTTCTCTCATATGGTCGAACGATTCCAGTGTCAGCTGACAAAAAAGGCTTCTACATTTGCATACCGTCACCAGCTGAGCAATGTAGTCAAAACAATATAGCAGGTTGTTTAAGATGAGTACAAAAATACTTTTGAAATAAAAACCCCAAATCTCTGCTGCTACAAAATTTGTCCACTTAGATTTACAACTGCAAAAGGTTCCGTGTAATTCAATTGTTGTACAGAGATTAAGGACTTCGTAAATATCTTCAGTAAAAATGATGTTTCCTTTAGTTTTTGACATTTCTTCCTTTTAAATCCAAATTTAGGAATTACATTAAAAACATACTTCCCGGTTTGTATATATTCAGTACAAGATAAATTGCATTCTATTTTTTGACATACACTTTACGAAGGTGAAAGTGACAAAATTAATAAACAAATGAAATGAAGATCATATGTTTCCGTTTTAAGCCTTTTTTCATCAAAAATAGTAGAATTATAGAACATAATTCTATTAAGTTCAGAAATCGTTTGTAAAGTCTATATTTCAAAGGGTTTCAGACTGAATAATTAATTGTATGCGAGTTGAGATATTGTGTATTTTTTTTGCATGGGTCAATATCTCTGCTCGTGATAGCAAGATTCTGACCCAAAACAAAAATATATCATAATATGCTCAAGACGTCGCTTGAACTATTTTAGCTAAATATATAACATGTGTACAACGTTACCAACTGAACAATGCAACCAATGCAAATTAGTAGCATGTAAAATATATGTTTAAAAATACGTTAAAGATATAACGTCAGCACGCTATTACTAGTACGAATTTTTACAACAGCAAAAGGAATCCGTAATACAGGACTTGATTACTTTGTAATGAAAAAAAGTTAAATGCAAAGTCTGCTTATTCGACATTCTTTCCTAGAAATCTAAATCTTGTTAACCCTTTGAATTGTACTTTCTGTTTCAGTATTATATTAGTTGTATTCTATTTTTAACATTCTTTTTTGAATAAAAAAATGGCAAAATTAAATAATAATAATTCAAACAAATGAAATACAGAACCTATTTATCAGTTGTAACTGCTATTCAATAAAAGAAAACCCGTAGAATTATACAAATTAGTTTAAAAAGGCATAAATTTTACATATCTTTCGTTTAGTTTAGATTTCAGGAAATCTTCTTACAATACTGTGGAGCAGTTTATGTCTATACTTAAGCAGTGTACAACTTTATGAGATAGCAATACATCAAAATAAATTTTACCTCCGAACTTTTTAACTGATGTCCTCACTTTGCTTTTTTCATTCCCTCAAAACCCGTTTCTTTTATTTTTCATTCCATTAATAGAAGGTAAGGTTTTTCCTACTTCTCGTATTCTACGTGTATACTATATTTAGTGTCAGATTAGATGTGCACTATTTTTAGTTCTATACAGATTACGTGCCTAGACTCCAATTTGCCTTGGTAATACTTCTGTATTTAAAGGCTGTAATGGAAGTTAAGTGATCTTGTCTTGTTAACAAAGTTCATGACTGCTATATTTGAGTTATGACTGATTAAAATTAATATAACGTCATGATTCAATATTATAACTTTGGAAATCTTTGTGTGCTACGGTGCTTGATAGAGAAAACAGATGATTTTGCATTAGGTTTCATTAAGTAACGCTGTTTTGGTCAAAGTAACAATCCCAGTTAGCAAATAAGCTAGGATAATAGAGCTAGGATTTAGCGTTTACTGTCAATGAAACACGAACATTTGCCCCTATGGCAAATTGATCTGAATAGCAAATTGTCGGGTCCCAGGTTTTACCGGAATCAGCCTCGATTACCGAAATTGACCTGAATCGACTTACCATTACCGGAATCGACCTATATAGCTTAACAACATTATTTTTCAGTACTTTATATAACTTATTTATTTACAGAAGGAATTGAAAGTATCTTCGAGTTGTATGTTTTTTATACGAGACCGAAAACGGGCAATTATGTATACGAAGATACACCGCAATCACCCCGTATTTTATAGGAAACCTGTAGTCTAGTAACGAATATGGTATTATTTGTTAATATACATCACAAATAATGAATTTCAAAAGGAATTTTAATTCTCTTCCGGTGTTATGTTTTATATGAAACTGAAACCCGGCGATTTACGGAAAAAATTCGCAAACGTTGATGTACCACAATCGACTTAATCATCGCTTAACTTTGATATTGCAGAAATGAATATTTACACCAAATTAAATAGCATATTTGTACCTGTAAAGGCAGCGATTTACCCTACAAACATCGGCGGAACAAAGGAAATATAGCTAATAAATCATTAGGCACAGGTACCAGTCGTGTAATTGTAATACACAAAATGTCATCGTATTAATGAAAAGTATCATATAATTTGGCGATTTAGACAAACGTTTAGCTATAGTTTATAATGACCTACACCAGTTCAATTTTAGTTATTTTTGTTATCAAATTTTAACCGTAGGGAAATGATGATATTTAAAAGAAAGTTTTGTAAGGAATAAAGTAAACTACGCAATTTCAAATACAGATTATTTTTTTCAAATGGTCGAGCAATTGCAGTGTCAGCTCACGACAAAAAAAAAACAAAAAAAAAAACAAAAAAACAAAAACAAAAAACAAAAAAAAAAAGAAAACTATTGTATGTATTTATTGTTACCAAATAGGCAATGCTGTCTATAGCAGCATGTTTAAGATATGATTAAAATAACGTCTAACGTGTAAACCAAAACGTTGTTACAAGTACGTACGTATTTTGCCCATGTTAATGAGGGACATTCCTGATAACAAATTATCTCCCTACTCAGATAACATCAAATTTAGACAAAATAGCATATTGGGGAATCCTCTAACTATACCCTTGTTTCTCTTTGTGGTAGTCTTGACTTTTAGTTGTTGAAATTGTCACTTTTATAAAATAAAAAGTAAGTATTATCAAAAAAACAAAAAAATCAAAACAAACATAATGGTGTTAACAAAACTTGTGGCTAAACTAAATGTGTAATCTGACTACCATTGTTGCAAATAATTAGGCTTAATTATCACCGTACCAAAAAAGAAAATAGCGATGGAAGCAGAGGAATCCAAATGGAATGTCCAAGGTAATATCAGAGAATATTTAGGGTAGATAATCTGCAAATGTCACCCATTTACATCAAAAGACGGAGATTTGTTATAATTTCCTGATAATACATCTAGGTCTTACAGGTAATTTCACCGTGATACAAGTCTTGAGGACTTGATAAATACCTGTAAATTTAGCCTACTACTCTTTCGACTTTTCCCCTACAAATTATAGTTTTATTCATTAAACTTTACTTCCTGTTAGTTTATTCAGGATTAAATTTGTAATAAATTATCTTTGACATATCCCTGTTGAAGGTGAAAGGTAAAAAAAGTAATATCGAGTAGCTTTGGAAAAAAAGAATTAACAGTGAAACACATGAAGAATAGAAAAATCTTTTCTGTATGTGTCAAAAATGATAGTATATAGACATGAACTTGTGAACTGAATGCCAATTAAAAAGTTTTATTTAATAATATATTGTTTAGGGTGAAACGAACTGCAGTAACTCAAGTTGTGAAAAAAGTAAGACAGAAAACAACAGCTGTTACTGGAAATTGACATATGCCCCCGAAATGTAGCTTTGGAACCGGTGTAAATATAAAACTGAATATCCCTGTGGAAAAGAGATCAGAAAAAATAGAGCATGAACTGAAGGTAAATGGTAAAGTAATGTTTTTCTGCTTCAGATTCTTATATGAAGGTTGAAGACAATTAGTCAATGAAATAGAAAGCTGTGAGTTTGGCCTTGAATACGAACAATATTGTTTTATTACCAACCCCTACTGATGTTTCTTTTATATAACATGGCTTGGTGACAAACATTCTGGTTTGAATAAAATCCTCCAAGCGCTTTTGGAGATGTAGCTTGGACAAGATTTTGATATAGAAGTTATAGTTAAAAATGACCAAGGGTCCATAACACTGCCAAAAATAACCCGTCCAGAAACTCCTGACAATATGCACAGCTAGGTTTGGTGACAAACATTTCTGTGTAGTTTCATTGAAATCCTCAAGTGATTTTGGAGGTGAAGCGTGGAAAAACTTTTAATGTAGAGATTAGACTAAAAAACGACTAGGTGCCCATAACTCTGCCAAAATAATCTGAGCAGAAACTCCTGACGATATGCACAACAAGGCTTGGTGACACACATTTCTGTGAAATTTCAATGAAATCCTCCAAGCGGTTTTGGAGATGAAGAGTGGAGAAGATTTTAATATAGAATTTATAGAAAAATGACTAAGTGCCCATAACTCTGCCAAAAAATAAATAGAGCGGAATCTCCTGACGATATGCACAACAAGGCGCTTGGTGACAGACACTCCTATTAAGTTTCACTGAAATCCCTCAAGCGGTTTTGGAGATGAAGCGAGGACAAGATTTTACCGGACAGACGGACGGACGGATGGACAGACAGTGCGATTACTATATGCCTCCCTTCGGGGCATAAAAATTGATTCATACATATGAAAAAATAATGTAATAAACAGTTGCTCATTTAAATGAAATAGGTAGGGTTATACAAAATAATTTCAAAAGTGTTAAGTTTACAAACCTTTAGAAAAGTGTAGTTTTCAGAATAGTTGCACGTTATACCGTTGAGCAGTTATTATCTATACTTGAGCAGATATATGTTCAAGATGTAGCTAAAAATAACAGATATTTTACCTCAAAACTGTTTTATTGATGTCATTATTTCATTGTTCATTCCTTCTTAATAACGGTTATTCCTATTACTCATATATTACGTATATTCTATATTTAATGTGATATACTAAGTATGTACGATATTTAGTTTCATGTTCTACGTGTATGTTATATTTAGTGTTATATTTGATGTGCACTTTTTTGGTTTGCATAAAGATTAGGAGACAGTCAAAAGTATTGTGTCCTAGATTCTAATTTGCCCTTGTCAAGTTTCTGTATCAAAGGCAGTGGCCTGGTTCTAAAAAGAAGCATTAGTATTTTTATTTTCGAGATTGGACTTCTTAATCTTATATTTCTATACATGGCTATAGATAGCTCTGGGCGGATCAGTGCTTGATAGCGAAAAAAAAACGCGATTTTATATTCATTTGCACGGGGAATTACTTGTAAGCTAATAATCTGAATAGATAAGTTCAGGATTTGGACTGTTACTGAAACATGCAACATAGCCTTTATGTAGAACTGAACTTGACAGAAAATAGTCTTTTAAATATCAAAATCTAGTCAGTTCAGTAGTAATACAGATTTTGTTTTTCCTGTACTGAAAAGGTTGCTTCCTTATCTTGTCTTTTGCATCTACTGATCTGGTACCATTTTACTTAAAGGCTGGACAGCTTTTTTCTTGTTCTGAGTATGTTAATCAGATCTGATCCTACGAGTTTATTAAGGATAAAAGAAAGCAGTAAAATATATTTTGCGTTCTCGGGAATTGCACAGAACAATAAGCACTGGACTTGTTGCGGTTTTAGACATTCTTCAGACAGTGTACTTTTTTCCACATATGGTTACCAGCGACTTGATTATCGTTGCGGTACCTGTTAGATAATGTTTTCCACTTATGGTCATCAGCGACTTGATTATCGTTGCGGTACCTGTTAGATAATGTTTTCCACTTATGGTCACCAGCGACTTGACTATTGTTGCGGTACCTGTAAGATAATGTTTTCCACTTATGGTCACCAGCGACTTGACTATTGTTGCGGTACCTGTAAGATAATGTTTTCCACTTATGGTCACCAGCGACTTGACTATTGTTGCGGTACCTGTAAGATAATGTTTTCCACTTATGGTCACCAGCGACTTGACTATTGTTGCGGTACCTGTAAGATAATGTTTTCCACTTATGGTCACCAGCGACTTGACTATTGTTGCGGTACCTGTAAGATAATGTTTTCCACTTATGGTCACCAGCGACTTGACTATTGTTGCGGTACCTGTAAGATAATGTTTTCCACTTATGGTCACCAGCGACTTGACTATTGTTGCGGTACCTGTAAGATAATGTTTTCCACTTATGGTCACCAGCGACTTGACTATTGTTGCGGTACCTGTAAGATAATGTTTTCCACTTATGGTCACCAGCGACTTGACTATTGTTGCGGTACCTGTAAGATAATGTTCTCCACTTATGGTCACCAGCGACTTGACTATTGTTGCGGTACCTGTAAGATAATGTTTTCCACTTATGGTCACCAGCGACTTGACTATTGTTACGGTACCTGTTAGATAATGTTTTCCACTTATGGTCACCAGTGACTTGTCTATTGTTGCGGTACCTGTAAGATAATGCTTTCCTTATGGTCCCCAGCGACTTGACTATTGTTGCGGTACCTGTAAGATAATGTTTTCCACTTATTGTCACCAGCGACTTGACTATTGTTGCGGTACCTGTTAGATAATGTTTTCCACTTATGGTCACCAGCGACTTGACTATTGTTGCGGTACCTGTTAGATAATGTTTTCCCCTTATGGTCACCAGTGACTTGACTATTGTTGCGGTACCTGTTAGATAATGTTTTCCACTTATGGTCACCAGCAACTTGACTATTGTTGCGGTAGCTGTTGTATATTGTTTTAGTTGATCTTTAAATTTAACTTTATTGAACGTACAATGGAAATATTACTTTTTCCTTTTGAACATTTTACTACAATACACTATCATACCCGGGAATTATATACTCGAAAGGAGACTTCTAGAAATGCCATTGGCCAATTATAAAGTTTCTAATGTTCCTTGTATAAAGACCAAATCCTGAATTCTGGTTCCTATGGCAACTTTTACAATCTTTTTGTCTGACGCAAATTGACTTATAGCTAAGATATTTTGCATGCAAATTCACGTTGAGGTCATCTACCAAACATTTTTAAATAATGCCCCTCGGGCCATTAATGGTTCTGCCCCGGGAGTGATTTGAATTTACATAAGCATATATAGGTAAAAAACGTGAAAACACATACAAGGTAAAAACCCTAGTCAGAAAACACAGCCTCCCCACACAGTAAAAAAAGTAGAAAATAAAGGGAAGCATCAATTTATATATTGATCAATTAAAAAAGACATCACAAACACTTAACGAAAATGAGTACCCGCGGGGTTACCACCTTGGAATGAATTTAACTTTAAGCTTGATTCTTGAAGAAAATATTCGCTCGGACATCCTAAAGTGTGCTAAATATACTGGAGAAATAGCGAAACTAACATTATGGCTTGTATTAATATCATGTGAAGTTTTTAAAAAAACGCTGCACATAAATTCATGTGGCAGACGCCTGGAACCGCCCCTGTCCAAGAAGTAAACCTAGTATGTTGCAATGTTTTATACCGGGCACGTTTAAAAGTCCAGGGATCTACTCGCAAAGAATCGGGTTTCTTTGGTGCCTCTTTATTTTTCTGTTCACTGGTTCGCTCCTGTGAGACAGTGTTCGGAAATAATTTGTCACATTATTTATTCTATTATTACAATCAAACTGATTACTCAGATTTATTCAGATACACTGAACATAGCCGTTCTACAATAGAACTACTAGAGACTATCAGTTAATGTTGAGTTGAATTTTACGCTTAAATGATGGACATTTTACTTCGCTCTGATTTTACACTCACCATTATACTAAGCACTACGCTCCCTAAGCAGCTAAATGAATACACTACCGTTTCTTCACACCGCTGCTTTAAAACCAGTAGATTTATGATATTGACCTTTACAATGAACTTTTAAACAACCAATGAAAGTGCACAAATATCCCCAAAACCTAAAAATCTTTAAAGCATTTTTCATTGGTTTAAACGATCATGTGATTCCAAAAATTATAAATAGACGGGTGTTTTCTGACAATTTTGTAAACACATTTTAACTACGCATTTACGTTAACATCTTAATACAGCAATTAAACGTCTAAAAACAACCATACCATCATGATTTTAACCTTTTTGATAGTTTGATTGGTTTATTTACGTATACATATTAAAAAACACTTTCAAAAGTGATATACGTAAGTAACTTGCAGACATGCATTGTTTATTTACATTTTGGGTTTTCAATTGTATGTATGGACATTTCGTTGTAAGCTAGTCACTGATAGGCTGAAAAGTAACCGTGGTTTTCCCTGTCTAAAAATAAAAATATCGTTCTGAAAATTGAATTTTAGCAGAGGTAAGAAAGTGAAACATTCGACCGATGCGCAGGAGAGTAACTAAGCACGTAATTAATTGCACATCCGTTAACACGTTTTCTTTTCAAGCTATATAATAAATAATGTATAATATGACTCTGTTTCAACAAATAAAAAGCATTTTCATATCAAATGATGAATCAACATATCAGCCTCTAAGCAAGTGCTGGATCTTCAAGAAGAAAAAAAACAACGCCAATTAAAAGAAACGCTTTTTATATAAAAGAATCCCTTTATTAGAGGGGGTTGCAAATACTCCGAAGAAGGTATTGTACAGGATAGATAACTTATAACCAGCGTGGCTCTGACCCATGCTTTAAATTTGCTGTCAAAATAGATGAGGCCTTGGAGGGCAAAAAATTGGTTCCTTTAGTAATACTGTAAGAGGACAGAAAATACTTGTGTGTAAAAGATAGCTTACCTATATCATTACTATAAACATGTGTAAAGAAAAAGTAATAGCTTAATCATCAAGACTAAACATTATTCTACTTCACAGGACAATTAACATTTCAACCATTTACTATTATTTGTCAGAAACTTATTCAAAACAAAATCACTCACCAGTGCCAGGATTCCCAGCCATTTTTGGACTGTACTAATCACTGGTTTTGCCTCTATTAAGTAGTATAAATATAAATTTTTATTATAACTGAGTAATATAGGCCATATTGGGTATATAGGACATTATTGGAACTTTATCTTTACAGTAACTTTGCAGTATTTGCACTTTTTCCTTACCTTCCTGTCTGACAGTATTGTCTCCCCTGATCCCAGACTTTGAAGGCTTTTCCCTTATGTACTACTTACTTGTCCCCAGTAAATTATATATCTAAAGAAAGCTATTAGTATGTACTTACCTAGGGTACACATGATATTTTGGCTTCTTTTGTAGTTTTTCTGTAATTTTTAAGAATAGTTGTGCTGCAATGACCTCTAAAGTTTGCAGGCGGGAAATTTCAAAATCCTGACAACTAGGAATCATTGTTTAGTCATTTTTCTGTTACTACATTATAGATCATCAAGTAACCTTGTCTTACATTAAGATATATTGTTAAGGTTCATGTTTAATGCTGTTTTAAGAGTTCTATGTATTTTGTTGATCTGATAATGCATATTTTCTGAATTAATCCTGGCAAACATGGCCGCCATTCCTGCAGTTCCTGTCTTTCCTGCCAGGATCCCAGCAAGAAAGGACCTTTCTGATTGGCTCACAGTGACAGTGCTGGCTCTCTAAGAGCCTACAAAAGTAGCAATTCCTGGCTTCTGGCATTCTTCTGTCAGACTTAGAACAGAGTAGGGCGTGTAAACATATTGCATTTGGTTGGTAATGAAATTTTTACAAAGTTAGAACTGTCTGATTTAAAATAATATTAAAGTTTGTACAACTGCCTTGAACTGGTGCTCTGCATAAAAATGAATGAAACTCTATAAACTGTGTTGTCTTATTCTGTTACAAGTGGTGTCAGAAAACAGGGGAATAAAAGAACTCATGTAGCACTGAAATGTTTACAACTCATGTTGACAGTAAATAAAACAATAGAACAGTAAATACCAGAAAGTTAAAAAAATTAAGCAAAAGTAAAAAAAAAAAAAAAACCACCAACAATAAGAACATATTTTTTCAAACACCAAATTGGAAGAATTTAAAACTAACTTTGGAAAACTTAAAAGTACTAAACTCTGTAATAATAAGACTTATCTAATGTCAACTTAGTAATCACCAGATAGAAAAAATGTCTGACTCTGAAAGTGAGGTTGTGTTTAACAATGATAGACATAATAGAACAAGTACGCCAATGAATGAATCGCGTCATGTTGTAATAGATCAGCTTAATGAAAGTCGGGACTACCAGGGTCATGACGATCGTGCACAAGATAAAAGTACCAGTCCAGGCGCGAGACAAGTAAATTACACAGGCTTTCCTATTGACACCCGGAACCGCTTGCACTCACCTATCAGAAGACCATACTTAGAACCTACTGCTACCGCTAGTATGAAACCAGAGTCATTCACAGGTTCAGAAGACTGGGAATCTTTCATAGCTCAGTTTGAGGTTTGCGCAACACTAGGCAATTGGAACCGTCGCACTAAGGCTCTCGTGTTAGCAGGTTCTCTACGCAGCAAAGCACTAGAGTTCTATACTCACCTTGCACCCGAGATAAGAGAACGCTATGATTTGCTAACTACTAGGCTAGAACAACGGTTTGGAGGTAATAACCAGCGATCCAAATGGCTCTCAGCGTTAGAGACACGTTCGCGACAACCTGATGAGAGTGCTGATGATATCCAGCAGATGATCAGAAGGGCTTACACTTAGATACAAATGCTCAAGAGCTGATGGCATTGCACACCATCTACCGCAGCTTAGGTCAAGATCTTAAATATAAATGCATTGTGGATAACTGTAAAACTGTAAGTCATGCTGTGGAAATCATTGAAACATATGAAGGCATCTTTGGCACAGGCCCTGACAGGAAGAAGATACGTATGACACAAGGCCAGGATACTGGCTATATGGCAGATCAGGATATAAAAACCACTCTCAAGCAAATCTTGGATCGCATTTCTGTTTTAGAACAAGGCAGGTCGATGCACACGCCATAACCCAGGCAAGGATATAGGCCAAAGTCTCAGCCTGGCCAAGACAGACGATGTTACATTTGTAATTCCCCCAGTCACTTCCGTAAGGACTGTCCTAGGCTACGTAAGCCTGAGCCCTATAATGAAAATACGGAAAACATGAGACCATCTTCCCAGTAGGCAGAGGGTTGATGGACGGCCAAAGGCCTGAAAACGACCAACAGGCCGACTGCTTGGACAATAATGAAAACTATTATAAAACAGTGACTCAAAATAGTTCAGACAATGGGTTTTATGTATATTTCTACATAGAAAATTATGACATTGAGTGTTTAATTGACAATGGCTCTACATCTTCCATACTGTCACTAAAAGCATACAAGGCCCTTGAAGATAACACAAATCTCAGTAATGTAAATGACTCAGTGTTTGATGTAAATGGCAAACAGTTAAGTACTTATGGAAAAACTAACTTCTTGGTTGAATTTGACAATGGGTTGAAATATTATGTTCCCATGTTAGTTTGTGACATTGAAACTGATTGCATTTTAGGACAAGACTTTCTCTGCTCTAATGCTAAATACATAGACTATGAAAGTCATCAGTTAGTCCTGAGAAATGACTTTGTAAGATTACAACAAGGGAAAGGGCCTCATCGGACATGTAGAATATTAGTTAAGGAAAATTGTACAGTACCAGCAAACAGAAGTTGTTGGGTTGATGTTGAAATTCCCAGGAAAGAACAGTTTTCAAAAAACATTTTGGTAGAAAGCATTGCAGAAACATATGATAAGAAATTCACTGTTGTCCAAGGAGTTTTTGATGTTGAAAATTCAAGTTCAGTGAACTTAGTAAACTTTGGTGACTTTCCTGTTTCTCTGAGGGTGAATACCGTAGTAGGTTGTTGCTCTTCCATCGCTGATGTTGAGAAAAGTGAAAATGCACATTCTTGTAGACGTACATTTACAAACAATAGTACTGACTTGCCTGAATATTTGATTGACTGTTTTGAAAAAAGTTCGGTTAATCTAAATATAGAAGAGAAACAGATATTCAAGGATCTGCTCATTAAGTACCAATCTATTTTTGCCAAGACTTCATATGACCTTGGGTTCACTGACCGAGTCCAGCATCACATTGATACTCAAGGGGCGGAACTAGTCAAACAGCCAATGCGGAAAATTCCGTTGTCACAGCGGGAAGCTGAGAGAGAGGAAGTGCAAAAACTTCTTGATCACAACATTATTGAACCATCCATTTCGCCGTGGAGTAGTAACACTGTACTCGTACGCAAATCTTCAGGGGCTTGGCGTCTTTGTGTAGATTTCCGCTCTGTCAACGCACTTTGTAAGCGTGATGCATTCCCTCTGCCAAATATTGGGCAATGTCTTGACAGTTTAGCAAACAATTCGTGGTTTTCGGTGATGGATTTGAATATGGGCTTCCACCAAATGAGCATGGCACCTGAAGATAGAGAAAAAACGTCATTTTCAACTAGTTTAGGTTTGTTCCAGTTCACCAGATTACCGATGGGTTTGGCTGGGGCACCGTCGGAATTTTCAAGGCTTATGGGGGATACACTGCGTGGTTTACAGTACGAAGAATGCTGCCTATACATGGATGACATAATCTGTCCCAGTAAGACTTTTCAAGAGCAAATTACAAGATAAGAGCACATATTTCAACGCTTACTAGAAGCCAATCTAAAACTTAAACCATCCAAGTGTCTGTTTTTTTCAGAAATCATGCACATTTTTAGGTCATGTGGTAAGTGAAACTGGTGTTCAAACGGATCCTCGGAAAACAGCTGTTATAGACAATTATCCACGTCCAGCTTGCAAAAAGGACTTAAAAAGTTTTCTAGGACTTACCTCATACTATTCAAGATTTGTGAAAAATTATGGTGAAATTGCCAAGCCACTTTATCGTCTTACTAATAAGTACTGTGCCTTTAAGTGGACAGATGAATGCCAAAAAGCTTTTAGGACGCTGAAAGAATGCCTTGTCTCCAGTCCCATACTCGCATACCCCAAATTGGGAGAAACAATGATTCTCTATACGGACAGTTCAGGTTATGCTTCGGGGGCTGTTCTATCACAGATACAGGATGGCCAAGAGCGCGTACTAGCATACTATAGCAAGACATTGAACAAACATGAGTTGAACTATTGTACCATGCGTAAAGAACTTCAGCAGTAGTAGTGGCCTTAAAACACTTTCATCACTACTTATTCGGACACAAAGTACTTCTCAGAACTGACAATTCAGCAGTTAGTTGGCTCAAAAAGCTGAAAAACCCTACAGGCCAAACAGCAAGATGGTTACAGGTTGTTGAGACATTACAATCACACATCGTCCAGGTACCCAGCACCTAAACGCTGATTTTGTCAGTAGGCCATTGTGTAAGGTGTGTACCAAACAAGAAATTAATGGCATTGTTAGTGACGATGACAAAGAAAGCTATGAGGTTAGCAATGAGAAGACTGAACAACTGCTGGGAAATGAAAACTTACCGGAGAGTGTGCCCTTGAGTGTTTGGTCACCGCATCAGTTGGGTTCTGAAAGGTCCACACCTGAAACAGAACAAAATGGTTCAGCAAATTCAGACATCGTACGCCTGGTTACTAGAGGGAAGTCAAATGTGCAGAATAACCAGCAATGCCTACTTGAAGGTTGGTCAGCATCTGATATTCGATTAAAACAGTTGGAAGATGAAGATATTAGTCCCATTCTTATCTCAGTAGAAGACCAAAGTAGTCTAGAGTGAAGAGACATTTCTGCATGTTCATCAGTGGCTAAGAAACTGGTCAATGAAGGACAGGTTGGAATGCAAAAACGGCATGTTATTTAGGAAATGGTTAGAAAATGACACTGTATCTTTCCAGCTAATAGTTCCGAAGGAATTACAAAGTGATGTATTAAAGTTTTTATCATGACATTCCTACCGCGGCTCACCTTGCAACTGAGAAAATGCTCAGTCGTGTACGTCAAACATTTTATTGGCCCCAGATGACTGAAACCATAAAGAAGTATGTAAGAAACTGCGACAAATGTACATCACGCAAAAAGTCATTAGAAACTCGTGCACCACTGGGTCAAAGCCATACTGGTGAACCGATGGAGAAAGTGTCCTTGGATATTCTAGGTCCTTTACCATTAACTGAACGGGGAAATCGGTATATACTGGTCATTAATGACTGTTTCACGAAATAGTGTGAAGCAATAGCAATTCCTGATCAAGAAGCAAAGACAATAGCAAATGTATTTGTGAATGAATTCATAGTACGATTTGGTACACCAATGACAGTCCTAACCGATGGTGGTTTGAACTTTAATTCAAAGTTATTTAAAGAAGTTTGTGAACTTTTACATGTAAACAAGGTCAAAACTTCAGTGTCGCGTCCCCAAGCTAATGGAGTGACGGAACGTATGAACAGATGCCTTTCAGAAATGTTATCAACGACTGTGCTGAAAGTCAAAGACATTGGGACATCTATTTAGGTCAAGTCATGATGGCTTACCGGTCTTCCGTCCATTCAAGCACTGGCAGAACGCCAAACATGATGACATTTGGTAGAGAAATCCAACTACCAATGACAGCAGTGATAGGGCTTCCTCCACAAGATAAAATGCAGTCAGCTGATGAACATGTTCAAGACATTCAGCATCATTTAGTTCTTGCCCATCAGGCTGCGCGCAAGTCTCTGAAAAAGAATGCAATATATAGGAAGCAGTACTATGATCAAAAGTCGAATGCCAGAACATTTGCAGAAAATGATCTTGTGTGGCTGTATAATACACAACACAAACTTGGGGTCTGCTCTAAACTCGCACCAAAATGGATAGGGCCATGTTTGATCACTAAGAAGATTGACCAAACAACCTATGTTGTCAAAAAGTCAGCCAGAGATGTTCCAAAGGTTCATCACATTGATAAACTTAGAAGTTACCATGGAAATTCAATTCCTGCTTGGATTAAGAGGCAATGTGCTAAGTGACTAAGTGATGGTCAAGGGAGCGAGTGACTGAACTAAATAAGTAACTGTTCTAGTGTTAGAAAAAATGTTACCCGTTATTGTTTCCACTTCAAAAAAAAAAGAAAAGAAAAAAAAGAAAACACTTTAACTGTTAAACTTACTGTTTGAAGCAGAGCACCAGACATTTAAATGTATTTTACTTTATATGTAGTTGAACATTTGAACAGTAGCGATGTCATCCACTTGATGCAAGGACAGTATCCAATTATTACTGTAAGACTGTAACAAGGCTATGCGTTATATACTGAAGTAATATGGAATGTACAAGTAACAATTTTACAGAGCTCTGCTTAGATTAAAATTTCATAGTTGAAAATGGACTGATCAACCATGTTTCGCTATGGTGGATAGAGACGGTTACAAGCGAACTGTTTTGCAATAGTCATTGCTTCGCATAACCTAGGAACAAATGGCAATCAGGTCTTAAATTGTGAATTTACCATTTTCAGTGATGGTTGACCGTGATTTCCATGGTATTTCGTTTTCTTCAGTATATTGTGCTAGTTGTGGACAGTGGTCTGAAAAAAAAATAGGGTTAAAGTATCTGTCTTACTAATGAGAGTTTCTGACATTGGTAGGAAGGCAAAATACTGTCAAATTGTGAAGTTTC
The DNA here is from genome assembly GCA_012932295.1 of Cyclina sinensis. Lineage (NCBI taxonomy): Eukaryota > Metazoa > Mollusca > Bivalvia > Venerida > Veneridae > Cyclina > Cyclina sinensis. The sequence goes on along the minus strand of JAAONU010000008.1, from coordinate 5,075,113 downwards.
ACAACAGAATAACTTTTGATGTTAAATTTTGAGGATTCCTAAAATCAACTGACTTGAATAGAGACCATCCTAAAAGTTATCTAAGCTTTCCTAGTTAAGATTACAAAACCATTGACTATTCCTCATTTATCTACAGACTATGGCTCATCAATGTAGGACCTGCGGGATTTATAGCGATTCAAAGAAAAATTTGAAGAATCATGGTGCTTCAGAACACCGACATCTCGCGGTTATGTGCATGTATTGCAGGCCTAAGCAGCATACGTTGGGCAGGATAAATGACCTTAAGAAGCATGTTGCTACTAAACACTCAAGCTTAGTGGATAGTCATAAGAATACATTCTTCACAGAAGGTAATGGGTTCTACTTAGCTATACACCCATATGATTATGTCAGACATGTTAAGCCAGCACCAGTTGACTCTGAAGGTGCAAAACAAGCAATGAATGCCATTCGTTTACTTGTACCCTCACTTGAGAAACCGAGTCGTACTTTACCTCACTAGGAAACGGGATGGTTGCAAGCCATTGGGACACCTCTTCGGGATGACACACCACGTCCAGTAAATGAAGTACCGCGATTGTCTAGCATAAGATTGGCTCCCAGTCTGTTTATCACGCCGCCGGTCTCTCCACTGCCACAGTCACCATTTAGAGCACTGACTTCACCGTCCATTCCAGCTGCTCGTGAGGCTTATTCACCAATGAGTCCGGAAATCAGCGCTCCAAGTCCACAGATTTTGTATCTGAAAAAGAAAGATGGAAATGTCATGTTCATTCATGATAATGACCATTTTTGTGCTAAAATTTGTCACCCCCAGCTAGGTTTAGTGAAACTGAGAGAGAGTGCTTTGACTGTTATGAGGGTCACAAAAAGGCAATTTTAGGACGTGAGTATTACGACGTAAGCCAAGCCCTATGTTCACTCTTAGCATTAACTGAAAGTGACATTGGAGAACTAAGTAAGATATCCAAGCTGGCAATCCAAGCTGTCTCTAGTCTGAAAACTGGGCACATGCCTCTATTTCCACCAGGTTTAAGGGACTGGAATTCTGTAAAGGAACCGATAAAGTTCAAGAATGTGACCACAGGTCAATGTTTGAGGTGTCCACCAACCAACTGGAAGGACCAGACTCCAGAAAGAAAAAGGCTCAACTTCATTGCTGCATGTATTAAACTGGATGAAGGGGAAGAGGGACTTCCTGTTACAGAAGAAGATCTACTGTATGATCAGTATAACTTCTTAATTCTCCCCGGATCGCTGCCTCCAATGCAGAATAGTGAAAATGCAAAAAGACGTTTCTTAAACTTTAAGGCAGTCAGAAATTTAATTAGAACTGGTAAAGACTCTCACCTGGTAGAGATGCTATTGTCAGGTAGGGCTGACTGTAAAAACATTCACATAAACAAGATTCAGCATGTTCCTTTGAGAATCTGACTTCCAGTCTGCAAAGGAAAGGTACTCTATGAAACACCTAAGAATACATACATGATAAATGACATAGTTACAGATATTTGTTAATATCTTTTTTTTAAGGGGAGGAGAGTGTAAGAGGACAGAAAATACTTGTGTGTAAAAGATAGCTTACCTATATCATTACTATAAACATGTGTAAAGAAAAAGTAATAGCTTAATCATCAAGACTAAACATTATTCTACTTCACAGGACAATTAACATTTCAACCATTTACTATTATTTGTCAGAAACTTATTCAAAACAAAATCACTCACCAGTGCCAGGATTCCCAGCCATTTTTGGACTGTACTAATCACTGGTTTTGCCTCTATTAAGTAGTATAAATATAAATTTTTATTATAACTGAGTAATATAGGCCATATGGGGTATATAGGACATTATTGGAACTTTATCTTTACAGTAACTTTGCAGTATTTGCACTTTTTCCTTACCTTCCTGTCTGACAGTATTGTCTCCCCTGATCCCAGACTTTGAAGGCTTTTCCCTTATGTACTACTTACTTGTCCCCAGTAAATTATATATATCTAAAGAAAACTATTAGTATGTACTTACCTAGGGTAAACATGATATTTTGGCTTCTTTTGTAGTTTTTCTGTAATTTTTAAGAATAGTTGTGCTGCAATGACCTCTAAAGTTTGCAGGCGGGAAATTTCAAAATCCTGACAACTAGGAATCATTGTTTAGTCATTTTTCTGTTACTACATTATAGATCATCAAGTAACCTTGTCTTACATTAAGATATATTGTTAAGGTTTATGTTGAATGCTGTTTTAAGAGTTCTATGTATTTTGTTGATCTGATAATGCATATTTTCTGAATTATTCCTGGCAAACATTTTTACAAAGTTAGAACTGTCTGATTTAAAATAATATTAAAGTTTGTACAACTGCCTTGAACTGGTGCTCTGCATAAAAATGAATGAAACTCTATAAACTGTGTTGTCTTATTCTGTTACAATACTTGTGCTTTTAAAAATTGTGATAAAAAAAAACAACGAATGAATCCACCACTGTAACACCATTGTTCAACTTTAACAACATTAACATTATGTTCTTTTACACAGTACTTAGTTTGTATGAATAGGTCACCTCTCTTTCAGTACATGTAGCTATTCATTGGTAAATTATATGTCATCCAAAGAAAAATGAAGTAGTTTGATTTTAATGTATACTGTTTGCATGGTTACACAATTATTTCACAATATTAGACAGAGATTCTGTTCCAAAGTACAGGACATAGATATCTCTGTTACAAATTTCTATAACAAATTAGGGAGATGACATATGATATAATGATAGTGTCCTGACCTTTTTCTACAATGTTTATTATTTTTGTGATATCAGAGTGGAGTCTGTGGAGGCTTTTAATGACAAGCTAAACTTGGTTCTGATATTTTAATTGAGTAAGCAAACTTAAATTGAAAAATGTCCTAAGACACGCAATTATAGTAATTTGTCTCAGTTCAAAATTGTCATCTTTCCCATAATATAACAATTTTATCAACAAACTATTGGATAGAAAAAACGATTCCTGAATTATTTAGCTAAATTCATATTCCCGGCAGACATAAAACAGTGATATTGTTAAACTTGTCAAGATCAAAGACGGCCTTGTGTAAATAAGTTTAGTGGAAGAAGGGGTCTGTTACAATGAGTATGATTTATAGAATGTACAAATGAAAATGTGAAGACATATTCTTTAAACAATCAAGTGTTACTACGTCGTCTAGTAGCATGATAATAGAGCGAACACAGTTTTATTTTGCAGTTTATTGACATGTCAACTTTTTTTGTATGATGTGACTCAACATTTTAAAGAATACATGCACTTACTTGCAGTTTTTAACCTATGATACGGGGTATTTGCATTTATTTTTCACATCAATATACTTCCTAGCTCATTTACATATTTCTTATTTCATCTGATTTTACTGCAATTATTAGCTTTATTGACATCATTTCATACGTGGTGAAAAAACATGGCGGAAAATAGTCGGTGATAAATTTGGTGGTGATAAAAATTAGAATTCTGACAATAGTTTTGGATACTTTTTGGAGTTGACAGTAGTAAACATTTAAGGAAATTATTACTGGATGTTGTTATGTTGTGTTGTGATTCATCAACAACTTCATGAAACGGATACTTTATAAATTATGAGCTTTTGTTTGGCAACAAAGAACAGGTTTGAAATTTTGCAAGAGCGGGAAAACTGTAATGATAGAAAATTGGATAAAATGGAGATATAACGGGAGCGATTTATCAATGGATCTGCGGATGACAAACTGATATGTATCTTTGATGAATTACGAGAGATCAGGGTTGAGCAGAAATACGGTAATGAGAAACTAAGAAAAATTGAGAAGTCACTAATAGGTGTAGGTGAGAAGGTAGGACAGGTTGTGCAAATAACATATATGCATACTGAGTTTCTAAAGACACTCGCATACAGATCTGTCGATATGGAGGCCCGCTCTAGAAGAAACAATTTGATTATCTGTGGAATTTCAGAAAATAAAGGTAAAAATTGTTTTCAGCTGGTGAGAGACTTCCTGTCGTTCCATCTTGACACTGATCCTAGGAGAATATATCTCGCAAGGGCCCACAGGTTAGGCAAAATTGATAGAAATAAACCGTTTCAACGTGGCCCAATTATAGTGAACCTACGTGATTATTGTGATATTGAAATGATCATGGATAGAGCCAAGATGCTGAGAGACACAGAGTTCTCAATAAACTGATTTCCCTAAAGAGATCTAAGAAGCACGTTTGCGCTTGTGGCCTCTGTACAAACAAATGAAAAAAGAATCTCCCAGGGATGCAACAATACGGATAGTCTACCCTGCTAAATTGATTAAAAATAGTCGTTTGGTACGGGACGAACTCCCTGAATGGTCCAAATATACAAGTGCTAGTAGGCTAGCACAACTCAAACAAATCAACATCGACCTTAGTGAATATATTCCGGATGAGAATACCACAGCCGGACCTAATGAGACCGATGGCAGATTAATAAGTAGGGTAAACCAAACTAATTTACTGTCGTCGCAAGACCGCAAACTGGAGAACCCGCAGGCTCAATTTCCTGTCCCCCAGACTCCAACTTCAGCTACTCAAGTACAGTCACTTGTGCAGACGCCTACTCAATATCTAGTGCAGGCACCATTCTATGGACCATTACAGCCATTTCCAAGTCCCCCAGACAACGTGAATGAGAGTCTTATCCAAAGTGATCCAATGTTTACTCCACTTCAGCAGGCATTTACTGGCATAGTGCCCACTATGTCGATGAACGTTCCTTGTCCAAGGTCATCGATACCCATACCCGTCCCAGTGTTAAACACAAATCCTATTCCAGGCACAGTGCCGATTATTAATCAAATTCCTATGTCTACTACTCTAATGGAAACACAAGAATGCGGGCAGCACCAGGACAATAAACTGTCACGGTGACAACGACAGTACAAGTACACAATCCCCTAGTAGATTCAATTTTTAACCTGCATGTACAATGACCACTGACCCAAATATTGCGTGTAGTTCGCCGGCAGACCTTCGCTCGAGCCATGCTGCTGATAATAGCGAAACTATACCAAAATGTGTCTCCCAGTGCGTGGACGCTCGCGGTTGGCACGGGTTAATGCTAGGTCAGAAAAGAGATTACATCTTGTGCACACCTAATCTTTTTCAATGTATAGATTATTTTAATGTGTGTGACCCGAATATTTTATCGGATCATTGTTTGATTAACTTTACATTGAAATTTAATGGAAAATTGCCTAACACTGTTCATTGTGAACTTTCTGAAAATGGACATGCTTATTATAAATATGTATGGAAAGCAGATAAGGCCCAGTTGTTTAAAGATAGATTAGCTTCGCAATGTATTACTGAATGGTTGGACGGGTTTAAATCAAATATCTATAACGTTACATGTTCAGCTGATATTGATAACTGTGTAACGGAACTGGCTAATATTTTTGATGAAGTTGTATCACCTGAATTTAAACATTTTGTGAAAGATAAACAGGTTAATAACTTTGAAAGTAATGTCTTCTCACAAAACAAATGGTATACTGCTGAATGCGAAAAAAAAGACATAATTTTTATCAGGCTTTAAATATATATAGATCAAACAGAACTGATGCTAACAGAATAAACATGACAAATAAGCGTTCACAGTATAAAACTTGTTTGCGCAATGCCAGATATAATTTTGAAAGAAATGAAACCCAAAAGTTGTTAAATGTTAGACATACGAAAACTGTATTGGAAAATGTTAAAGCAATCTGTTAATGTTAAAGAATCCAATATAACGTTGTCGGAATTCGAAAGATATTTTAAATGTGTCGATAATCCAGAAGATAGATTTTTTTACCCCAGATGAAGATATTTCACACTTTATTGAAAGGTATGACAATGATGAATTCAATATTATGTTTGATGAATTGAATATACCTTTTAGTGAAGACGAAATTTTGCTATCTTTGAAACAGCTCAATAACAATAAAAGTGCTGGTCCAGGTTTATATATAAATGAATTTTTTAAATGCGGTAAAGACTTTGTCGTTAAGTATGCACTTCCTTTATTTAATAAGATTTATGACTTTGGTTATTTTCCAACCGCTTGGTCCGAGGGTTATATAATTCCACTTCAGAAAAAAAGGTAGCATAAATGACGTTAATAATTACAGAGGAATAACGCCACTTAGTACTCTTGGTAAATTGTTCACTAGAACCTTAAATAGTAGGCTTTGTCCTGGTCAGAAGATTATGGAGTTTAGATAGAACCTCAAGCTGGTTTTAGAGCCAAAATGAACACTGTAGATAATGTTTTTGTGCTGAACGGGCTTATAAATCATATTTTAAGCAAGAACAGGCAACTCTTTGTGCTTTTATAGATTTCAGTAAAACATTCGACTGTATGATTCATTATTGCCTTTTTTTTTTTTTGAAGTTGTATGTATATTATTTGTAATAAACCGTCAGTGGTTTCTTCTGTTTAAAAGCATAGTAGAATTGCGTATTACAAGTTTTGGTATACTTTTATTCAACATCAGTAGCACATTTTATTCTTTATAACTTGCTTTGTCTTATCTAACAAGAATGAATTCAATTGGTATCGTCGGTGTTGACTTTAAAATAATTCAAGCAAGTAAATATCTTAACAAATTCATTGAATGCATAATTCCATCGGCAAAAGGTTAAACATCAAATCTTTGCCTATGTTATTCTAAGCCTTTGGCTTTAGACAAGGGACCACAAAAAAGCAAAAATTCTTTATGGCATTTTCGTTTTAATTATCAGATTTATTTATAAGAGAAGGTAAAGCAGATTTAAGGCAAGATTAACAAAATGGATGCAACCAATTCTAGCAAATATTTATTTTCATTAAACATGAAGCAGCGAGTGAAAATCTCGGATAAATTCCGTTTGTCATATATTTCGCGACCCCGTCGTATTTTATTATTTATAGAAAGCACTGTCTTGGAGACTTTTACAAGGCAAACTTACAACATTCAATTGACTGATTAAGTTAAGTGGTCATGCTTTTATTATAAGTACCAGTTTTTTTTCAATGAAAAATGTTCCTTTTCTCTAAGACTTGAATATTTCTGTCGTATTTACTTTTGAAGGCATAATTAGAATAAATCAACATCACTTTACATCTTAAAAATTTTGTAACTTGTTCACATAAAATTCTGGGGAAACTGGAAACACATCCCCTAGGTAACCAGACATCCACCAAAAAGTCACTGAATTTTGATGCCAGAAGTACATGAGTTTAAAACAATAAATTGAATAACAACCAGTCCACATATTTGCTGTCTGTAATAGTCTTTTAAAGTGAACTCAATTTATGTTGAGAAGTTTGGGGTATCTTTTTTAAGATCCGTGAAAGAATCCTTCATTTTAAAAGTGTTTCTAATTATTTTTTAAATTGACTTTGTAAAATAAAAAGCCCAATTAACTAAATTAAATAATGCTTATCGAAAACGTTACACTTGTCACTCGGACATCTGACTTTGTTTTTTTGGACAACTCTGTTTTGTCATGGTCAGTTGTCCTGGACAACTCAATTTCAAAGAAATTTGTACAGCCCTGAATTGGATGATAAAAATATATGCAGTTGTATTCAATATATGCGTATATAGATAGTTAGATTAGATTGATTGATTTTATTCAAGAAATAAGATAAGCTGCCTATCATTCTACATGTATACAACAACAAAATGTCATCTAATTACAAGTCAATTTTGCAGTAGTAGATTATATAAAACAAGGGAAACAATTCATTATATACACATTGCAAAAAATTATAGGGTAACATCCCTTAAACTGTATCGTATTTATCAAAAGCATGTCGAAATAAGTATTTGCACAGATCTAATGCTTCAAACTTAGTAAAGTTAAATGTAATAGATATAATATATGTCAAGTGATGTTTATATAACAGAGTGTCGGTTTGTATACGTTATATTGTATTAACTTATGTTATAACATTAATTAAGAGGTTTGCTTAAGTATTTACCTTGACACCATGTGTTTTTATTATGCTTGTATTGCCACACGGGTCGCAGACCTACAGGAAATAATGAAATAAAACTGTTGTTGAAAACTGTTTCAAATATTTCACTGCAAAATTATAAAACAGGTCAGTGAAACCTTGCCGAAAAACTGCATTTTCCCGTCGTTTTTGCTAAGCTAGCTGAATTTTAGTCTTATGCTTTATCGAGTGCACTTTTACCAAGATTCGAACTTAGTCACTCAGATCATTTTGGCTTTGTCTTAGTGTCACACGCTACACATGATATATGTAAGAGAAATCTCAAACTTATTATAGTTATATATAGTATTGCAGAAAAACAAATTAGTATCTTTCTTAAGTATCATTTAACCTACAGTACATAATTTTTTTTGATTTTTGATGGTTCAAATAACATTATACCGATAACATTGTGAAACGGTTTATTTTGTCGGACAGTTTCTATGATAGTGATATTTTATTATGATTATTATGATATGATATTTTAGTCGTTTGCAAACCTCCCTGCACCTTTCATATTCACTTAGATGAAGCAGTTTCTTCATGTCTGGACACAAAATAGCATAATGAACTGTTAACAGCAGATTGATCAGTTGTTTCCTGACATATTCATCCAGTTCATCAGTATCCGCACATAACATCCATAACATGAATGTTATTTCCAAAATCCTAGAATTGTTGACAAAGAGATTATACTCCTCTGTAGATGATTGCCGAAGAATGAGCGCACTTCTTATTTTTTCACATCTGACAAACACACTTGGTCCCTCTTGCAATATGACATCACAAAGTTTTGCCCAAGCAGAACTATTTCCTTGAGCATTTACATGAATCAAAAGATTTCTTTCTGGTATCATGTAACTTGGTAGATTCCTCGCCTTCAAACATTCTTTCAGGAACCTTAAAGCCGCTTGAAGTGACAAAAGTAAGTTTTACCCATTGAAGAACTCTGGAGGGTATATCTCTGCAACCCACAGTACAGCATTTTTCATAACGTAGGTTGTCATTTCCTTACAGATAGGTATATTATACTGACTAGCATGTAATAGGGTCTTTGGCTATCGCCTTTTGCAGAATTTTCAGTTTTATTTGGCAGTCATTAAGACCTTGCATTAACCTCATTTCCGCCCCCTAAGCGTTGTAGATATTGAAAACTTTATAATGGCACTTAAATGCTCTTGGATTAGGAGGTACTTGAAAGACAAGTCTCAATATTACATGCTAGTCAGTATAATATGCCCAGCCTTAGACTCTATTGGAAAATATGGTGCAAATTTTGTACAAAAACAACTTTCAGAAGTTAGCAATCCCTTCTAGAAAGATATATTACAAGCATTATATAGCATTCTTTATGTAAAGAGTCCAAAATCTTGGGAGGAATTCTTATCTGTGCCAGTTTTCTATAACCCTAATATTAAAATAGGTGGCAAGTCTTTTTATAGTAGTAATTACACAAAGAGAGGTATCTACTTCATTAATGATTTTATAGGTGAAAATGGTAGTCTGTATTCCTTTGAAAGATTCCAGCAGATAAACAATGTTCAAAATACTATTTTTTGTTTTATAACAGTGTTATTACTTCAATCAGAACGTAATTAAGTACCCTTAATATTGCTCACAAATCCAAAAAGGAAAAAACACCTTTACAACCCCTGATAGCTGAGGTAATTTTTAAACAAGAAAAGGGTTGCAGGGTTACATATGACATACTCATTGAATCTGGTGTCAAGCCCACCTTCCAACAGAAATGGACAAATATTTTGAAACTGAATAATTTCAACTGGAAAGATGTTTATATCCTACCATTCAAATGTACAAAAGACTCAAGGCTTCAGTGGCTGCAGTTTAGAATTAACCACAGAATTTTGGGAACTAATTACCTAACAGCTAAAATGGGGCTTATCAACAACAATTCATGCTCTTTTTGTAAAAGGTCTCCAGAAACTATAACTCATTTATTTTACGAGTGTTATATGATAAATTCTTTTTTGGCAAAATGTTTAATTCTGGATTCAAAGAAAATGTGAAAATATAAATACAGATTGGACACCCACAGATATTCTGTTTGGTAATATTACTTTTCCAAAGGTTTTGAACAAAATTCTCTTAACCTACAAGTCTTATATTTATTCATGTAAAATGAAAATGGGATCACCAAACTTAGAAGGCTTGAAAAAGAGTATCATATATTTATATTAGATTGAAAGATTGAATGCATTGCCAAATAAAACAATGAATATCCATAATTTTGACAAAGAAAGGAGACAATTTCAAGTTTTAGTACAATGAGTATTCTTTTAGAAAGTTGTTCATCAGTTCTTAATTTTTTTTTGTTAAACTCACTTTTTGTTTGTTTTCTTATTGCTTTTTTGTTTGACTTGCACTTCTAACCCGTCCCCTCTCCCTCCTCCCAATCCCACTATTTTTTCTTTTATCCCCTTTCTTAGAAAGAAAAACTCACTGAGCTCATTTTGTCCTTTTTAAATTTTTCTTTTCAATCTAGCATTATTCCAGGTTTCAAAATACTTGCAAAAAGATTGTATAAAGGGAGACAAATGAGCATTATAACTAAATAATTGACTTAAATGGATAATTTTGTGATTTTTTTTTCTTCTTTTCCATCTAGTAGGGCTGAATTATGAAGTTGCTAGAATGTACATTCAAATATATACAGATAAGTCTATGGTAGAAGTTTAATTGTTAACAACAAACACTTATATTAATTTTACATATATATATATTATATTATACACAGTACTTGTATATGTGAAACTCTGGACATAAAATATAAATTACAAAAAAAACCCTCATTTCCGCATCAGTGAAACAAATTCTCCACTCTAGAAATGCTGTTGGGCTGCCTTTGAAACCAACAGGGACAACATGTGCCCTCATTTTGCGTATTTCAGCAATAATTTGAGCGCGCCCCTTAAAATACCCTGACGATAGGTGTTATTGTAGGTCTATTTAGAATATGATTTAAATAATGTATACTTTATTGTTCAACATTGAATTAAATAATCAGAGGCACATTTGAACCGTTAAAATGAGGTAGAAAACGGACATAAATTTTCCGAACATTCTGCGCCCCCCACAACCTGAAATCCTGGAATCGCCCCTGTATTATCGTTCTCTCAATTAATAAGCCGCCATCTTTGACGAAGTCGTCAAGGTAATTGGTAAGTTATATGATAGCTATGGTTGCTAATTTTGAGAAAAATATCGTTGGCTAAAAACTAGGGATGTCAACGAGTATCCGAGTACTCGGATATCCGGATACTATGTTGGTATCCGGATAAAAATTTGGTATCCGAATATTCGTACACAAAATGAAAAAAAAAAAACAATTGTGAAATTTAACTTTGATAAAAAAAATTCATACACTGGCAAAATTAATTTTTCAATTTCATAACGCTAAACATAATCGCGTCTATCTACCGCCGACGGCATATCCTTTGATTGGTTTATTGATAAAGCGTCTATCTGTCACACGCCATTTAATGTGTTTATTCGTCTTGCAAACTGCTGGGACCTAACGCGACATCCCATTGTGTAGCAATTACTTTTATCCATGGTGTTTATATAGCCTATACTAGAGTATCTTGCCCCTTTTTTAATCAATTAGCAGTGTCAAACATGCCAATTAAGAGTTTCACGGTAAATTCTATGATAGTTTTAACGCAAGACTAATAAAAGAATGTCCTATCAGAATGTGATTTATGATGTATCCAATCAACGATTTGCTAAAACAAGCATTATGATTTTAATATGTCAAACAATCATTCTTTGCTAAAGCATTCGCATTAAAAACGTTGAACCATTCAAAAATATTAAACCCATTTAAAACTTCTGACACATTTGAAATCATTGTGTTTTTGTTATTTGTTGGCGCTCACATAATCACGTAAGCTGTATAAACACATGTTCCGGTATATTTATTTATTATTATTATTATAGTCTGATCTATACATACATATACAATTAAAACAATACACAAACAGTTAATTGTATAGCCATTCTTTTAAGAATTATAACAGACTGTTCTAGTTTATAAGAGGGGCAACTCCACAGTCCATATTACAGAAATCTATAAAATCTACTGTAGATTTACCTCCCTTATTTTCATAATTATACACACTTACATGTCAATATAAACACATCGTAATTAATATCTCTAAGACAAGTAAAACAGCATATTCCAAGCATTGAATGTTATACTTAAAATACTTAAATTGTACTATTATTTATACCTACAACATAACTATATGAGTAATTACATTAGGGTTGTTAATATTAAAATAGAAGAATGAAATCTCTTTACTGTACTAAACCCTAAATGATGGTCTCTTTATAAATGTACTAAAATCATCTATACATATTTATTATATTTTGTCTTTATACATTCTAAAAGTTTGATAACAACCACTGACCTCAACTTAAAATCTGCCATAAGAAATTTATCAATAAAATTATGAATTTTGTAAATGTGGCACTATTGCGCATAATAAAAAGGTCTTACAAAATCATGTATTACTCATGGTCAGACCATGGATGAACTGGTCAGTGGTGATTATCAAAACAGGAAGATACAATATTCTAGTTGGTTTAAAATACATTTATAACATTTATACAATAAAAGTTCTTTTGCTATTAAAGTGTTCATTTTTAGGCAGGAGGTGAGACACACACATCATCAACTTCAAATTTTTTGAAATTAATAATGTGTATCCCCACCCTCCACCTAAAATGAAGCAAATAAAATATATATTTATTGGTACAAAAAATCTCTTCTAACATTAAGTATATCGTAGCAGGATTTTGCAGTATATTTGACAATATCATCATTTGACAAGAGGAAGCAAAGCTTGGCAATATCATTATAGGAATTAAACAAAGTACAATTTTCAGCAGCATTTTCAAATAATTTATTGCGAATATCAGTATACTGGGGGCAGTGCAATAATACGTGCATCTCATCTTCGATGCCATTATTACAAATAGGACATACTCTATCGTTAACATTTAATCTTTCGTATCTGCCAATCTCCAATCTAATTGGTGCAACACCACATCTAAATTTAGCCAATGCTGATCTATGGCGATAAGACATAATTTTATTGACATAGTGTTCCTGTTCAAAATCAAACTTAAATTTCTGATATAACCTTAACTTGTTTCTACCATCACCAGATTTACTAAATATACAATGAACTGATCTTGTCCATTCATCTATCAATTCATCCATTGCATTCTTCACAATTGTATCAACAACTAGATTTTTATTCAGTGGTAATGTACAGTCACTAAAATCTACACAACCAAATTTTATAAAGAGGTTTTTAGCCCTAAAATGCCAGTTGCTACAATTTCTACTTGCAAGGTTATAACAGTATTTTGATATCTTGAAATTTACTCTGTTTTGATCCATATTTGACAATTTACACCAAAAGTTACCAACACATTTCAATTGTTTAACATAAACTGGATCCCAGCCCATATCACCGGCTACAGCAGAGCTTGGAGTGTATTTTCCTGTACCTAAGAAAAATCTCATAGCGCGATTTTCCACAGCTTCTATACAAGAGAATTTCATAGTCCCCCAAATGGCAGCACCATATGCTATAACTGGCCACACCATTGAGTCATAAAGCTTTTTATATACATGATGAGGCATGCCACCTAAAACCTTAAATTTTGCTATTAAAACACCCAATGCTCTACTAGCAGCCTGTGATACAAATTTGGCAGTAATATTATAATTCAAATGTTCAGTAAGAACCAAGCCAAGATAGACATATTTATCTATAATATCCAATCTAGCATTACCACATAAAAATTGAAAATCTGTCTTACTAGTAGATATGTTTCTAAAATGAACAATATTACTTTTCTTATCATTTATAGTCATCTTATTTTCATTACACCAATTTGATAGGCAATTTAACATTTCTTGGAGGTCACGTTCATTAGAGGCTAATAATACTATATCATCAGCAAAGAGTAAAATTGACAATTTTTCACCATCTTCTATGTCAATACCCATTCCCAAAGCCTTGATTTGATAGCTAAATCATTGATAAAACAATTAAACAATATTGGAGATAAAATACACCCCTGTCTTAAACCAAGATTCACATTGAACCAATCAGAAAAGTTTTCATTTACTTTCACACAACAAGAAACATTACTATAAACTGACTGTATAGCATTGTACATCTTTCCTTTAACACCAATATTGTTAAGTTTTTCAAATAATATAGTTCGATTGACACAATCGTAAGCCTTTCTGAAATCTATAAAGGCTGCAAACGTGGATTGTTTTTTCTTTATACGTGATTCAATGATGGAAGAAAGAGATGATATATGATCAACCGTACTACGCTTCTTTCGAAAGCCATTTTGTTCATCTACAATTTTCTCATTTTCATCAAGCCACATTGACAGCCTTTCATTTAGTATAGAACAATACAATTTATACATGGTTGATGATAGATTTATCCCTCTATAATTCAATGGTTGTCGTAGACATGCCACACCAGGCTTAGGTATTGGGTTTAACACACCTTTACCCCAATCTGACGGTGTCTTTCCAGATTGATAACATACATTAAAAAGTATATGTAAAAAGGAGATGGCAATATCATTCTTGAACACTTCATATGGAATATTGTCAAAACCTGGAGCTTTGTTTCTTTTACTTTTTTCAACTGCTTTTATTACTTCTAAAACAGAAATGTTATTTTCAAAAGTACTCTCTGAAGTATCATTATTTGGAGTGTAACAAAAATTTGTACATGAATCATCATTCAAAAGGTTACTAAAGGTACATTTCCAATGGTTTAAAACTTTATAAGTATCATTTTCTATAGACCCATCATCTTTTACATACTCCATGGGTATCTTGTTAATTTTCTTACTAGCTACCCCATTTTTACCTATGCTTTTCCAAAATTTATTGGGATCAGTTTCAACTGATTGAAGTAAATCATGTTGTAATGTAAACCAATATTGACGTTTGCATTTTTGAACAGCTTTATCAAATGTTTTACGTTTATTACAGTATAAAGTTTTAAAAGCTGATTTATTTGCTCTACCACATGCTTTTACCCATTGTTTCTCATTATAACAAACATCATTCCACAAAACTGTAAGGCTATCATTCCACCAAGGTTTATAAACCCTTCTACGTTTATTGTTCGAGCAACTTACAGACACTGGCTTTTTGTGAGGTATTTTATTATACATTTCATCTTTAATCAAAGAACATAATGATGTGTAGGCATCATCAATATTTTCTTGTGTTCGGAACCCTTGTTCCAGTGAGCTTACTGTTTCTAAAAGGCTATTACATACTTCACCAGAAAAAAGGTCTGATGGAATGTTTTTTACTTGAAACCTGACATTACTTGCACCTGACCGAACCGGACTCAAAGGAGTCAGATTGTCACAATATACAAAAACAGTAAAAAACGGTATACAAAAACAGCGTTTTGATCTACGGTGATTTTAAATGATATTTTTAAATTACATAGTTTATCTTTTTAAAAAACAAAGACAGACCATGCCAAAAAAAAAAAAAAACAGAAAAAAGACGAAAAAAACCCGGACGATAATCGTTTTCGTTAGACACTTATACTTAATGCACGTGCGTACTGGCGGGAAAATATACTTCAAGAGGCACGAGGAAAATAAAAACAGTAAACAACATGTCTTTGTTTTATTAACTTTACTTACACGTAATGACAGTTATTATTTTTGTAAAACTGTCTTAACACATATAATAGGATTACCGGAACAATATGTAAAACAGACGTCTAATGTAATGTTTGGCATAGGAATTGGACCATTGAGGTCGTATAGTCGTCGATTGTATACGAGTATCCGGATAGTATCCGAATAGTCTATACGGATATCCGGATACCGATTTAGGTATTCGTTGACATCCCTAATTTACTTACATTTTTTTTCAGTTTGAAATGATGTATACAGTCTAACCTGTTGTTGTTGTTCAAGGGCTATGTGCAAAACTATTGTAACATTAGTTATTTAGGATCATTGCATGTTTTGGTGTTAGATCGAGATATACTTCACAGAGTGAGCACTAATGTGATATTTCCATATGTAGTGAAGTCACAAGTGAAAATAACCTCTTTTAGTGTTAAAAAATGAAATGTGCTGAAACTTTCATGGAACCCAACAATTGTTCTATTTCTTTTTGTCTTGAAAGCAGTGTTATTAATAAATTTGGCATATTCTTAAGACTGCACAGGGTGTTGTAACTGTATTGTTACACGAAGAAAATAGTGTGTCTTTAAAAGACTGTTTAACCAGTTTCATGCCAAATAAAACAAAGGTTTCTATTCTATAAATTTTACCCAGGCAGTTTGATAATAGAAGGCTTGAAAGAAACACCAGTTTTGCATAATCCTTGTATAATCATCGTATCAAACATTTTAATGTTTGCGCTACCAAGAACAGTGGACTTGAAAAAAATGTACTGGTTTAGTACTTCGGATAGATCTGATTATTACATTAGGCATGGTTATACTATGTACTTGCAGTCATGTTCACACTGGATGGAATTTTTCATTTCAATCCAGCAGTTACAGCTAGTGTAGCTAGGTATGTCTTTATCAAATTTTATCAGCTGATGATCGTGCCCTAACCAGATAATAAAAGTTTGTATATCTGTTGCAAAATCATTTATATTTATTTGGTCATTTATTTTGATACAGTTCATTGTGTAAGCAAAGATCTTTCAGAGAAAAATAATTGATTAAAATTACTTGTATTAACAGCTTTAATCTTTGAAAATTTAATGGTGGCATGAATGAACAAACCTAACAGGCTGGCTATTTACAGGACGAATAATGCCTCTTTGATCTTTAGATAAGGGGAAAAGTTTATCAGAACTGAGGAATTAATTTTGTGATGAATCTACTGATGTCCTACAACTGCTTCATAATTCTTTGAATTATCTAGTTTTAGCTCAACTAGATGTTAGGACTTTCGGTTCTTTGATTTTTATGATCTAAAAAGCCTGTAGATGCTTTCAGTACTTCAGCTTACAGGTTCTTAGATAATACATTCTATATATATATACTGATGGAAAAAAGTTTATCAAGTTCAGAGAGGATTGACTCCTAGGGAAAGGGTAAGTATGAAATCATCAAATGAAATACATTTTCTGATATTTGATTCTTAACACAAATGACTCGCATCAATGTTATTCCATAATTTTGTCAAGTTTGGTCTCCGGCATTCCTGAAATGAGCCTTGGGGTCAGGGGTAAAAACTCGGACACGGCTCAATACCTAGTGTGCCCACCATTTGCAACCAAGACTGCCAGACAACGACGTCTCATGCTGCAAATCAGTTTTCTTATGACGTGCAATGGGATCCTGACCCATTGAGCTTGCAGGGTACGTTGAAGATCATGGACGTTGTTGACGTCATGGCGCTCTCTCACCGGACGACCTAAATGGTCCCATAAGTGCTCAATGGGAGAGAGATCCGGTGATCTTGCAGGCCACTGCAACACATTGAAGTTATGGATGCGTAAAATGTTCTGAGTATGCCTCGCAGTGTGTGGACGGGCATTATCATGTTGGGAAAATCCCAACGTTACGTTGTTGCATATATACGGTACAACAACAGGTTCGATGATTGCGTCACAGTACCTTTGAGCAGTGAGATTACCAGGCACTATGACAAGATCTGTCTTCCCATCATGATGTATGCCTGCCTAAACCATCACGCTACCACCCCCATAACGGTCACGTTCAACGACATTGTGTTGGTCCAGCTTCTCCAAGTTCGAACCCTGCCATCAGCAAATGACAAGTTAAACCTCGATTCGTCCGAGAACAGAACGTCGCGCCATTGCCTGCGAGTCCAGTTCTAATGAACCCTGGCCCATTGGCGTCTTTTTTCACGGTGTCTCAACGTCAGCGGAATGCCAAAGTAGGGTCGGCACGCTTTCAATCCAGCGGCGCGTAGCATATTTCTTACCGTCCTGTCGCAAACTCTTGTGCCAGTAGTATTCCTCAGCAAGCGACATAACTTCCGACTAGAAAAAAATCTATTGCGTCGAAATGACGTTGTGAGAAAACGGTCTTCCCACGGCGTGGTTTTACGAGGTCTGCCTGATCTGGGTCGGTCCGCGACGTACCCAGTTTGCTGAAATCAGTTCCTCAGTCGTCATATTGTCGATTCGTGGCAATGGAAATGCCGAGCAACGTCTCTTGCTGACATGCCTGCGGTAAGCATACCGATGGCTCTCTCACGTTGCTCTAACGTCATTCCAGGCCGACGTCCCATCATTGATTTTCAAAGATTTTTTTTCAGTTTTTGTGCTTACGATAAGAAAGCTATCGAATTGTGTACTTTGTGACCCGCGGAGGATAGTCCGTTTTGCTGTGTAAATACTGCACGTGATTTTCGTGAAAGTTACGTTTCACGCTTACATAATGGTGTAGTTTAAAAAAAGTGAAATCATGCTGTCAATGGATGGGCACAATTGGTCAATACAAAAACGTTTTAGTCACATATATATGTATTTCGAGGAGAGTAATTTTGTCCAGCTTAAAAGTTGGCTATCGCCTTGTTGACATGCCCTGTTAACTATACCTTTCTTCTGGGCCTTGCAAGTGGATTGAAGGGAATAAATCTAGCGACTGAAGCCAATCTACTGAGGCCCGTTACAAGCTAAAACAAGAGCAATGTTACACATGGTTAATCTCCCCGCTGTGAAGAAGTTACCTGAAGGTTGTACTTTCAAAAACTAAATGTAATAATGCGCTTATGCAGTTTGAAGAAAATCTCTCAAAAATAGGCAAGGTACAGTTATTGTTCTTGCACACTACACCTCCTACCAATGTCCTATGTCAGTGTATTAAGTTTAAAGAAAATCCTTTAAGTACTTTTAGAGTTATGCTCCGGATTGTTTAAGTAAATCTGATAAAGGGGAATAAGTCTTTAAGTAGGCAGGGTTGAGTTATTGTTCTTGCACACTGTACTTTCTACTAATGTGCTATGTCAGTGTATGAAGTTTAAAGAAAATCCCTCAAATACGTTTGGAGTTATACTTCGGACAAAGTTTTTCAAGTAAATCTGACAAAGGGGAATAACTCTAAAAGTAGGCGAGATAGAGTTATTTTGTTCTTACACTCTGCACTTCTCCCAATTTGCTCGGTCAGTGTATGAAGTTTGAAGAAAATCCTCAAAAATAGGCAAGGTACAGTTATTGTTCTTGCACACTGCACTTCCTACCAATGTGCTATGTCAGTGTGTTAAGTTTAAAGGAAATCCCTCAAGTACTTTTGGAGTTATGCACTGGATTTTCAAGTTAATCTGATAAAGGGGAATAACTCTAAAATTAGGCGAGATAGAGTTATTTTGTTCTTACACTCTGCACTTCTCCCAATTTGCTCGGTCAGTGTATGAAGTTTGAAGAAAATCCTCAAAAATAGGCAAGGTACAGTTATTGTTCTTGCACACTGCACTTCCTACCAATGTGCTATGTCAGTGTGTTAAGTTTAAAGGAAATCCCTCAAGTACTTTTGGAGTTATGCACTGGATTTTCAAGTTAATCTGATAAAGGGGAATAACTCTAAAATTAGGAAAGGTTGAGTTATTATTCTTACACACTGCGCTTCCTACCAATGTACTATGTCAGTGTATTAAGTTTGAAGTAAATCTCTCAAGTACTTTTGGAGTTATGCTTTTGACAAAAGTTTTAAAGTAAGTCTAAAAAAGAGAAATAACTCTAAAAGTAGGCAAGATAGAGTTATTATTTTTGCACACTGCACTTCCTACTAATGTGCTATGTCAGTGTACTAAGTTTGAAGAACATCCCTCAAGTACTTTTGGAGTTAAACTTCGCACAAAGTTTTTCAAGTAAATTTGATAAATGGGAATAACTCTGAAAGTAGATAATACAGGGTTATTGTTCTTAATAATGCACTTTCTCTCAATGTGCTCGGTCAATGTATAAAGTTTGAAGAAAATTGCTCAAGCACTTTTGGAGTTATGCTCCGGACAAAATTGGGACGGATGCACGGACGGAGACCATTTCTAATATCCCATTCGCCTTTGGCGGTGGGATAAATAGAAGTCGTGAATGCAACATGCAAACATTCGTACGCTATTGTGTCGAATAGTCTATTGACTAGAACATGTTTTGTGGACACATTGGACGTCTACACATAGTTTTAAGTCCAAGCAGTGGCCTTTTGTCCGTCACATACTATATCATTTAAGTCTCAGTATATCATCGATGTGAAAAATAAATTTACTGATAGGATAATGATTGAACCATGTTCTATTCACCCTAAAACAATCAAAATATATGTCTTCCTTTCGTTTTCATGCCATTTTCTTCATGAAAAAGCCTTATTTGTTTGCAATTCCATTGTAAAAAACGTTAGCAGTATATTTCTTACATGTTCATTGATTTAAAAAGCAAGTTAAGAAAGACTTTGTTACAAATAATAATCATTTCCACCGGTAAGACATCATTCTTGGTATAATAAGAACTACTTGTAATTTTTACCCTGAGACTTTAACATGTTCATTTTGGTGTAAGAACTGGTTTGGACTCCAGGTAGAAATTACTTTAACCTTCTTAAGATGATAGAGGACATTGAGAGTAAGTGCAAGAACCATTACTCATTTTATCTAGTTTTCTCATCTCCCCATAGTACATTTTGCTTGTCCGGAGCAAAGCTCTTAAACCATGAAAGGCATTTAGTTGATAGTTGGCACATTGATAGAGGGAATAAGCAGAAAAGGCAATAACCAAGAACCATAACTCTAGCTACCCCTATTTTTTAGTCATTTCCCTTTATAAGTTCTGTTATAATTCTTGTCCAGAGTATAACTTCAAAATTATTAATCTGATTTAGCTGATGTTTAGGATATTAAAAAGAGTATATACATGAAGTGGAGTTTTGAATAATTGTAACTTTGCCTTGTCCCGTTTTTCAGTTTTCTCCCTTTATAACATTTTTTAATGCTTGTCGGATTTTGTCCGGAGTATAATTCAAAAACCAATGAAGGGATTTACCTATAACTTCATAAGATGATAAAGGACATTCAGAGTAATCGCAGTGCACAAGAACCGTTACTCATCTTGACTAGTTTTCTCATTATCTCCCCTTAGTGCATTTTGCTTGTCTGGGCACAACTCTAAAACTATTAAAGTGACTGACTTACAGATGGGCCGACGATGAAAAAAAAGGAAAACGTTTATACATCTTGAAATTCTTGCAGTAATTGTGAATAACATATCTAAACTAAGTTACAGACTCATTTGTTGTTACAGAAAAACA
The DNA here is from genome assembly GCA_012932295.1 of Cyclina sinensis. NCBI lineage: Eukaryota > Metazoa > Mollusca > Bivalvia > Venerida > Veneridae > Cyclina > Cyclina sinensis. The sequence continues at coordinate 5,053,761 of JAAONU010000008.1, read as the reverse complement.
TAAAATATAAAGTTTTACACACTTTTACCATGTTAGTCACGGGGTATAGATACTTTAGTTATAACATTAATTTTGACGAAATTTGATATCTGGTCTCCATGGCTCGGTGGTGTAGATCGTCACTGTATATTCTACCGACCGAAATATCATGGGTTAGAATCCTGGTTAAGTCATGGGGTATAGAAGTATGATATTATGTTTTTTTTCTAAAGTATATTAACTTCTCATAAATTTTAAAGAAAAAAATTCGGCTAAATTCTGTGTGTCAGTCGCTGTAAAGGCATTTAGTTAATATTGGGCACATAGATATAGGGGGAGTGGCAGGAAGTGGAGTGTCAAAGAACGAAAAAATTAGCTTCACAAATATTTAGCTCACCTGTTTTCGAAAAAAAATCGAACTATTATGGTCGCTGATGCAGCAGGTGGCGTCAAGGGCGGCGTTGTTATTTATTTCCAGAAGGTCATAGACCCATGTGGCATAACATACATACATAAGGTAAAATACCCAATTAATATGGCGGTAGTGTACGAAACATGTAGTAATGTTTTAAATTCATGTAACAATTTTCATATTTCATTAATACTCACACACACATAAATAATAAATACTACATGTAAATGTCTTCAACAGCTTTTTACTTGTGTAACAATTCTATTCTATATATCATCCATATTCAATTTAGAAATGTTTGTTAGAAAATCGTCTAAATATGTTCTAAATTTCAATCTCTACTCTAATCTCCATGTATGTTGTCACAAAGGGTTATATGATATTGATATTTGGTGTGTAGCATTTTCAAGTGTTTGTCTTCTGTTTTGTTTTGTTTTAAGCTCACCTGAGCACAAAGTGCTCAAAGGTGAGCTATTGGGATCGGGTCATTGATTGTCCGGTGTCCATCGGCGTGCATCATGCGTCGTCAACATTTTGACTTGAACGACTTCTCTTCCTAAACCGATAAGCCAGCTTTACGAAACATGCCTGGGGTATTCCTTCAAAGAATTGAATTCCATCAAGTACTCTGGTTGCTGTGGCAACAGAAAGGAAAAACGTTGAAAATTATCTTGTCTGAAACCAGAAGGCCCTGAGCCTTAAGATTTAGTATGTAGCATTGTCTCGTGGACCTCTACCAATTTTGTTCTAATTATACCCCTAGGGTCAAATTTGGCCCCCCCGCGGGGTCAATTTATTTTTCATAGACTTATATAGGGAAAACTTTGAAAATCTTCTTGTATGAAACCACAAGGCCCTGAGCCTTAAGATTTGGTATGTAGCATTGTCTGGTGGACCTCTACCAAGTTTGTTCAAATTATACCTCTAGGGTCAAATTTGGCCCCACCCCGGGGGTCAATTGATTTTACAAAGGCTTATATAGGCAAAAGTTTAAAAAGACTTCATGTCTGAAACCACAAAGCCTAGAACTTAGATATTTTTAATGGAGCATCAGCTAGAGGTTATCTACCAGGTTTGTTTAAATTATGCCCCTTGAGTGAAAATTGGCTCTACCCTGGGGCTCAATTAAAATCATATAAATTTATATAGGGAGAATCTTAAAAAAATCTTCTGATGTTTACTCAACAGCAGACGCAAAGGCACAGTATTCAGGTGAGTGATCTGGGCCATCATGGCCCTTTAGTTTTTTGTTTGTTGTTGTTTTGTTTGCTCTAAAAGGTTTCAAATTGCAGGTCCCTGTAAGCTTGACCTCTAAAACAATACAAAATAAATAAGGATCTTAAACCGACGAAACTGAACATACCAACCAAACATAGTCACTAAACCCATGGGTTTTCAGTTATTTTGTGGAAACATCTTGAAACCAGCACTGTTCAAACAAATGGAATGTGGAAAGTATCTGTAAAATCTTGCTCTTGGCGGAATTCAAACCAATGACCTCCAGCCTGGGAGTCCAGTGCTCTAACCCATCGACAAACGCTAACTTGAGGATTTGATCAAGAGTGCAAGGTTACGATTTGTTATGAAAACTCACAAGTATTACAGTAAGTAATGAAGAAAAACAAGAAATTCGGTAGAACCGATGGGTGCTCCCTATAGTAGCACTATTTCAAAATGGCTGTATTCTTTTGAACATTTTTCTAAGTTTAACAATCTCACACTCTCGTATGGCTAATTTCCTGGAATAGTGTCAAAGAAACGATTTCAAAATTGAAAATACGTTTATTCCTCTGCAGTCAAAATCAGAATGTACAATACAAATACAATGCAAAGTTTAAAATCAATGTTAACACATGTTATAGATATCAATGCATTTTATACTTGTAAAGCAATAAAATTCTGTCAAGAGTGAAAACTATTAAAGAATTAATCATTTGATTTTCAAAGCACAATATCAAAATAATTTCACTTTTATCCAAAATAAAATTTTATAGAATAATTACAGTTTCTAGAATAATATTAGTTTCTGATCATGATCAGGAGTTTAGAAAATAAAAGTTTTATAATAAGTCTTTCTTATCATTAAATATCTGGGGAAACAATATTTTAATTTAAAAAATCACGCTTAGCTTTGTAAGAGGTAGTGACAAAAAATGATACATAAATTCTAGATTTTAAAGATCAGTATGTGTCCTTATCATTACTTTGTACAAAAATTATTTATAAAGAAAATCTGTAATTTTCTTTTAAAAACAATAAAGAACATATATACAATATCCTGACTAAATATCAACTTCAAAAAGACCTTTTACAGAGACATTACACTGAACAATAAATTTTCATAAACAAATCTGTAATTTTCTTTAAAAAAAACATCAAAGAACATATTTACAATATCCTGACTAAACAACTACTTTAAAGAGACATGTTCCTTGATGACATTTAAAGAGACATGTTAATTTGATGAAATTTATACTCAAATATTTAATAGTAAATGCAGTGTATAATAAAGAGTTTTGGAAAGATTTACTTGAATAATTCTCAGTTCTTTTCCGAATTCTGGTTACATAAGAAAATTCTAATATAATTACTTAAAGAGACATTTAATAATAAATAAAAATGCATAAGCTGAAGGCATTAAGTTTTTCATACTTAAATATCATAAAAAGCATTTTATAAACAAATAGAATAATTCGAACAACAATTTAAGTGAAACAAATAAAATACACATACCTGGAATAGTGTCAAAGAAACGATTTCAAAGTTGAAAATACGTTTATTCCTCTGCAGTCAAAATAAGAATGACTTGCAGGGCCAACTCTTAGTTTATATTGTGACATTCCTTCCAGGTGGGATGAGACAAATTGCAATTAAAGTCAAGATATTAGAGTTTCAGACTTGATAAGTATTTGCTGAAAGGTTTGACATCTGCAAATAAATAGTGATTATGCATTTTAGTCTTCTTAGAAACAAAGAGACAAAGGGCTTTCTAGCTGGTCAAACCATAAAGATGATGTTAAGATGTACAAATAAAAACAATTAGGGAGTCCAGTGCTGGACTGATTTGAATAAAGTTGTGACATTTACAATCTTATTAGCATTTTGATAAAGATAACAAAGTTTAAAAGATCTTTCATTGCTAGCTAAGCAATAATGGTGATGATAAGTTGTTACAACTAAAATCAATTAGGCTAGTAGATTAAATACAGTTTTAATTCATAATCCAATGTTTGAAAAATAAACAAAATGAAAGTATTTTAAATCACCAATATATTCTCAAAAGTTAAATCACCTATATATTCTCAAAGGTTCTGCCCTTTATATCTGAAAATAATTTCATGAGTTTACTATGTACAAAGTTCACAATGTGATTCTTATATATTGTATATATACTGAATAATTTAACAATGTATTATTGCATAGAATTATGCAGTATGTTTTGGATCATAATATATAAGTATAGATTGGAGTATAGATTGGAGTAAAAATACTGTTATAAAATATAACTAAAGCTATCACTGAATGTGATCAATACCCCCACAATACCACCATGTCAGAGCCAAAAGAGGAAACTACAAAAAAGAACTAAATAAGCAAGGTTGAGTTATAGGTCTTGTCCTACTTGACTGTAGGATTTGTAGAGCCCTGCCTATTTTTAATCTTATAGCGAATAAAAAAAGATATGCTGTGTGTCATTGCTTAATTGTGAAGTAGGTCCTTTTAACATAATAGTGGGAGTAACATGCATCTTTTGTAGTACCCAATAATTTTCATTCAAGTGGTTAAAATAAAAATGGCGGTAGTTTGAAATTATCTGTGACATCAAAATAATTCCTAACTCATTTACATATTTATTCTGATTTCACTGCATGTGTTACATATTCTTCTTTAAACTATATATTAGCTTTCATATATTCAGATATTTCGCTGAAAAAAGGCTGCCTCGAAAACAAATTTGAGGGTAAAAAACACTGCCAAATAACTACATTTTTACTGCCTTTCTTTTCATTAAGCTATAATGTGAATTTTGGTTTGAAGCTTTATCTGGTGCATTTTTACAAAGATTTGAACATTGTCTCAAAGATCATTTGTGTTACACGTTTAACATAATTTATACAAGAAAACACTCACACTTATATATTTAATATTCATCAATATATTTTTATATAATACGAACTAGCTTGAACGCAGCATCAGAAGTTGCAATGAAGAACATGACTTCTTTAAATGAAAATAAACACAGCAAATGGAAAGTATTAGTAAGAAAGGTCATAACAACTAAAAGTAGGACTAGACTTAAGATCTTAAGACACAAATGTTAATAATCTTTCGTCTGACTTGTTTAGTCTTGTGCATAACATAAGGTGTATTTTCATAACACCTCTGGTATGCTAGTGCTGAAGACAATCATATTAGTATCTAAAGTGTCGTCTTCCCTGTAAAAGTTTTTATTTAAATCTGTCTTGAGGATTTATTTACCATAATACTGACTACATTGTGGAACATTTTCTTTCGTCAAACAGTTTCTATGATAATAAGAATATAATTCGTTTGACAAATACCTCATGAAGTTCATTTTCTGGTAGACAAATCAGTCGCCGAATGTCTGGACACACAATAGCACGCTCTAATGCGAATAGCCGATCGGTTAGTTGTTTTCTTACATTTTCCTCCAGATCATTACCATCCCAACATAACATCCCTAACATATAAATTATTTCAAATTTCTTGGAAGTTTTGATGAAGAAATCATACATCTCTGTTGACGTTTGCCAAAGATTCACGGCACTTCTTATTTTTTCACATTTGGCGAATACACTTGGTCCTTCCTGCAATAGAACATCTATAACATCACAGAGTTTCGCGCACGTAGATGGTCCCGATCTGTTTTCTTGAGCAAATATATCAATTAAAAGATTTCTTTCTGGTATCATATAACTTGGTAGATGCCTAGCCTTCAAACATCCATTAAGGAACATTAAGGCCGCTTGAAGGGTTGAAAATAAGTTATACTCAGTAAAAAACTGAGGAGGGTTTAACTCTGCAACCCAAAATACAACATTCTTCATCACGTAGCTTGTCATTTCCTTACAGACAGGTTTTAAGCTATCTTTGGCAATCGCCTTTAGCAGAATTATCAGTTTTATTTGACAGTCATTAAAGCCTTGAATTAACCTCATTTCTGCCCTAGTGAAACAAATCCTCCACTCCAGAAATGCTGTTGGGCTGCCTTTGAAACCAACAGGGACAACGTGTGCTTCCATGTTACATATTTCAGCAATACTTTCAGCAGATGGCCAGGCATATCTTCTGTATCTATTTAACCATGGCTGAAGAATATCTAGACAATCGCATACAATTCCAAAAACAAAGTCTCTATAAACGCCTAGTTCTGTAAATGAGTTAGGTTGTGATGGTCCTTTATATGGATAGTGTGTTATTTGGACATTTCCAGATCTTTGGATATTCTTTTTGCAGACATTTCCCATTTTTTCTCTCCAGACGTCACTTGACATGTAAATTCTACCTCCTATAGGTTCAGTTAATGATTCAACTAAAGCGGAAGCAAGATATAACCCCGTTTTAACTAAAATCAACCTCGTATAACCTGGTGATGTGTTTGTTCTGTCTAAACGTAATACAGTAAGATTTTCTGCTTTGTTATATAACATAGGGTTTCTACTTGTACTTAAGATAAAAAGACATGCATTTAAGAAGTCAGCATCATTCTCTAAAGGCCTAGTCAGCCCCTCACCCTTGCTGCCTGCAAAGAAAGTATAAGATTTTTCTTGTACGCTTTCCTTCTTCTTCCAAAACCGTTGTCTTAATTTGACAATCTCCTGATTGTACCCAAGGTCATCCAGTATCCTTGACACTAACATAGAACCAACTGATCGAACATCCATAATTAAACCTTTCAAGATCTGTCACAAAAATTCTGAGTTTTGCGTACCATATGTCCTGTATTTTTTCGCTATTTTAAATGCTGATGCAACATTTCAGTTACTGTCATCGACGAGGTCTCCTTCATATGTTAGTTTCTTTTCACCTGTGTCACATTACTGTCCCTTACTTCATTTTCAATTTCAGTCGTTTTACTATTCATTTTTGAAAAAAAAAATGTTCACTTTATCTATTTTTCAGACAACAATTATTCATGTCAGAAACCTGAAAGAAAAAATAAATAAAAATAACTTCCATTAATCAAGTTGTTTCATTTGAATAATATTTTGTTCGATCCTAAAGTTACATAACATGATATTGCTCTAATAATGATATTTAGTAGAAGACAGACTGTTCTTAATGCATGATGAAATACAAAGCTATCAAACAGAAAATATAAGCAATTATTCATTAGGTAAAGGTTATCTTGGTCATAACAAAAAAGTGCATTTCATATTTTGTACGTATCACCCCTTGATCCGTTTGAACTTGACCTTTTCTTTTCATTTTTTTATATTCTGCTAACGGGGGGAGGGGGGGGGGCATTGAAGAGAATAAAGTAAAAAAAATCAAGTTCGAATTTATTATTTCTCTCAAATGGTCGAACGATTCCAGTGTCAGCTGACAAAAACGGCTTCTACATTTGCATACCGTCACCAGCTGAGCAATGTAGTCGAAACAATATAGCAGGTTGTTTAAGATGAGTACAAAAATACTTTTAAGATAAAAAAACCCCAAATCTCTCCTTCTACAAAATTTGTCCACTTAGATTTACAACTGCAAAAGGTTCCGTGTAATTCAATTGTTGTACAGAGATTAAGGACTTCGTAAATATCTTCAGTAATTATGATGTTTCCTTTAGTTTTTGACATTTCTTCCTTTTAAATCTTAATTTAGCAATTACATTAAAAACATAATTCTCGGTTTGTATATATTCAGTACAAGATTAGTCGTATTCTATTTTGGACATACACTTTACAAAGGTGAAAGTGACAAAATTAATAAATATCTACTTCAAACAAATAGATCTAAATGAAGATCATATGTTTCCGTTTTAATAAGCCTTTTTTCATAAAAAAAAGTAGAATTATAGAAAATAATTCTATAAAGTTCCCAAATCGTTTGTAAAGTCTATATTTCAAAGGGCTTCTGGGTTTCAGTGTTTTCTTGCATATTAAACGTAAATCATTTTTCGGGTGGAAATTACGAAATTTAATATTTAATTTGGCACTGTTTTCTTACACTTCATTCATAACGGCGAAATGACATCATCCTAAGCACGTCATTCTTTCATATGCGAACGCGGTCATACTGCTGTATTTAAAGGCTGTGATGGAAGTTAAGTGACCTTGTCTTGTTTACAAAGTTTATTATTGCTATATTTGAGTTTTGACTGAATAAAATCAATATAACGTTATGATTCTATATATAACTATGGAAAGCTTTGTGTGCTTTGAAGTATCTTCGAGTTGTATGTTTTTTACGGGCGATTATGTATACGGAGATACACCGGAATCGACCTGCATTTCACAAAAAACTGGTATATTAGTAAGATATATGATATAAATCATTATTTACACCATAACTAATTTTTTACAAACATGTTTTGAAGTATCTTCGAGTAGTAAGTTTTAACAAGGGAAAGAAAACAGAAGATTTGCGAAAAATTTCACATATGGAATTATACTGCAATCATCACGCATTTCATAGAAAACCTGTATTTTAGTTATATACATAGAGGATATTCAAGTTTTTTCTATAAATACGGGATTTATTTTCATCGAGTGGTATGAAAATAAATATTTCATGAGTGGCGATAGCCACGAGTGAAATATGATAATTTTCATACCACGAGATGAAAATAAATCCTGTATTCAATGAAAAAACTTGAATTTTCTGTTTATTATATACTTTACTCTTTTTTGACCTTAAGATTCGAAAGAATTCCCCTTTAATTTAGTGTATTGGCTGAATTTAGAAGAAAGTAGTCCGGCAAGACACTAGTGAAAATACGGGAAAATATGTTTCACTGCAGTGAAAAATAAATTTTTACAGTGAAAATACGGAAAATGAAAATACGCAATTTATTTCATCAATATTTCTCAATATTTCATTTATAAGTATATAATAAATGGTATTATTCATTAATATACATCACAAATAATGAATTTACAAAAGGAGTTTCAAGTATCTTCTTACGGTATGTTTTATTCGAAACTGAAACCCGGCGATTTGCGGAAAATTTTCACACACGGTGATACACCACAATCGACATGTATTTCATAGAAAACTTGTGTTTTAGTGAGACGTATGGTATTATTCATTAACAAACATCACAAGTTCTGAATTTACATAAGGATTTTGAAGTTTCTTCGGGTCGCTTGTTTTTAATAAGAGACTGAAAACCGGCGATTTACGGAAAATTTTCGCATACGGAGAAACACCGCAATCGACATGTATTTAATAGAAAACTTGTATTTTATGCTGAACTGAAATGAAACAGTTTTAAAGTAACCTGTTAATCGGCGTAGGTGTATGATTTAAATGCCGATAATTTCTCCTTATATTCAATATTTTATGACACTTCTATCTCCCGAGAGTCTTTGAAATGCCGACGAATGATGTCCCTGGTTGTCGCTTAACTTTGAGATTGTCTCTGGTTGTCGCTTAACTTTGATATTGCAGAAATGAGTATTTACACCAAATTAAATAGAATCTTTGTACCTGCAACGATTTACGCTCCATGCATTGGCAGAACAAAGGAAATATAGCCGCACTAATAAATCATTGTGAACACGTACCAGTCGTTTATTATAATAATTGTAATACACAAAATGCCATCAAGTGTCTTCAATTGTTTAGTGTGACCGTTTTTTACCATTGAAGTAACATCGAATGATATGGCATAAGATATGGATACTTCAAATTTCTTTTGTAAATAAATTATTTATATTTTTTTAGAAATAATTAATGTCATTTGTCTCGTATGAAAACTTATCAATCGAACAGACTTCAATTTTGATTTGTAAATACGTTATTGATACCTATATTTTAACGAATAATGTGAAATAATATCTTACTAAATTACGATTAATATAGTTACTGCGATTAGTCGATTCCTGAGTATCTCTGTGTGCAAAAATTTAGTCTCTCATAAAAACTAACCGCTCGAAGGTACTTCAAATTCCCTCTGTACGTAAATTATTTGTAATGTATATTAATGTTATACCATATATCCTTCTAAAATAAACTTTTCCATGAAATACAAGTCGAGTCTTGCGTATCTCCCAGTACGAAGATTTTCCGCAAATCGCCGGTTTTCTATCTCGTATATAAGCATAACACTCGAATATACTTCAAATTCCTTTTGTAAAATGAAATAGTTATATTATGTCTTAATTAATAATGTTGTATATCTTTCAAAACTGTTGCTTATGTTTGAAATTTAGGTCGATTTCGGTAATGGTAAATCATTTTCGGTCACTTCGGTTAACGATGTCAATTCCGGTAAAACGTGTGACCGCAAATTGTCATCTAAATATCAAGAGATGGTTTAGTAAGAGTGTTGAATCTGATTTCTTTCAGGTTTGCTTTAAAATGAATTCCCAGAGGATTTTGTGACATTGATCGTACGCGACTTAACTGAAAAGCTAGAAACCGGTTGTGTGTCTCCTTATTTTGTCCTTCACAAGTTTATATTCAAATCTAATAAACATGTATAGGTACCTTATTACTGAAAATAGACTGGAAAGCTTTTTTCTTGTTGCTCTTAGCATGACAGATACAGAGACAGATCTCATTCTACGAACTAGTTATGATCGAAGAAAGAAGTTATAAGTGTTTGGCGTTGTTGAAAGTGGACAGAACAAAAATCATTGGACCTGTACGGTACATGAAGCTTCATGATTCTTTGTCTGTGGTGAAACATTTGTTTAAAAAAACGAGGCACATTAACAATGTTCAGTTTTTCCACATATGTTCGCTGACAAATTGACTTCTGTTGCGATAGCTTATAGATCTTCCTTTTATTTAAATACAATCGTGTCAAAATGTTTTCGTTTTAATGCGATCGAAGACCTAAAATGCCATTTTAAGTCATTGCTAGAAATGCCATTTGGCATAAATGAACTTTTTAAATCGCCCTTTCTTTTATCTTTTATTTAATTTTATATATTGGTACGGACAGTTCCGGATATAAAGGTTGGTTTTAAGACAAACTAGGGAATACAGTAATAAATTGCAGATCAGGTGAGCGTATTAATGAAAAGTATCATATAATTTGGTGATTTAGACAAACGTTTAGCCATCTTTTATATTGAACTACACCAGTTCAATTCCAGTTATTTCTTTTAAATCACACTTTACCGGTAGGAAAATGATGACATTCAAAAGGAAGTTGTGTAAGGAATAAAGTAAAATATGCAATTTCAAATTTAGATTTCTTTTCAAATGGTCGAACAATTGCAGTGTCAGCTCACGACAAAATAAGCTATTGTTTGTATTTATTGTTACCAGATACGCAATGCTGTCTATGGCAGCGTGTTTAAGATACGATTAAAATAACGTTTAACATGTAAGCCAAAACGTTGTTACAAGTACGTATTTTGCCCATGTTAATTTACAACAAAAAACCGAGATTTTTTTTATTATTTCCAGATAATACAGCTAGGTCTTACAGGTAATTTCACCGTGATACAAGTTTTGAGGACTTGATAAAAACATGTAAATTTAGCCTACTACTTTTTCGACTTTTCTTCCTACAAAATTTAATCAACTTTTTTATTCATTAAAACCTTTCCTGTTTGTTTATTTAGTACTAAATTTGTTGTAAATTATCTTTGATATATCCCTGTTGAAGATTAAAGGTGAAAAATGTAATATCAAGTGGCTTTGCAAAAAAGAATCAACAGTGAAACGCATGAAGAATAGAAAAATCTTTTCTGTATGTATCAAAAATGATAACATGTAGACTTGAACTTGACTTGTAAACTGAATGCCAATAAAAAAGATTTATTAAATAATATTACTGTTGTGGGTGAAACGAACTTCAGTAACTGAAGATGTGGATAAAGAAAGAAACAAACAAAATTGATTCATACATATGAAATAAATAATGTATTAATAAACAGTTGCTCATTTAAACAAAATAGGTAGCGTTATGCAAAATAATTTCAAAAGTGTTCACAAACCTTTAGAAAAGTGTAGATTTCAGAATAGTTTCACGCTATACTGTGAGCGGTTATTATCTATACTGCTGTATATATGTTCAAGATGTAGCTAAAAATAACGTGCATTTTACCTCAGAACTGTTTTATTGATGTCCTTATTTCATTGTTCAAAATTTTGGTAATTCCTATTACTCATATATTACGTATATTCTATATTTGATATCATATACTACGTATGCCAATATTTAGTTTCATATTCTAAAATGTCCTTATTTCATTGTTCATCTTTCAAAATAGTGGTAATTCCTTTTACTCATATATTACGTATATTCTATATTTAGTATCATATACTACGTATGTCAATATTTAGTTTCATATTCTAAAATGTCCTTATTTCATTGTTCATTCCTTCTTAATAATGGTAATTCCTATTACTCATATATTACGTATATTCTATATTTAATATCATATACTTCGTATATCAATATTTAGTTTCATATTCTAAAATGTCCTTATTTCATATTTCATTCCTTCAAAATAATGTTAATTCCTATTACTCATATATTAGGTACATTCTATATTTAGTGTCTTATACTACGTATGTACGATATTTAGTTTCATATTCTTCTTATATATAATATCTAGTGTTATATTAGATGTGCACTATTTTTGGCTTGCATAAACTTGAAACATTAGGAGGCAGTCAACAGTTTGTGTCCTAGATTCTAATTTGCCCTTGTGAAATTTCTGTATCAAAGGCAGTGACCTGGTCATGAAAAGAAACATAATATGTTATTTGGGTTTTTGAGTGATATATGTGGATATATTACCTGCCAAGATTTTATATCACCCGAGCCGTTAGGCGAGTGATATATGTGGATATATTACCTGCCAAGATTTTATATCACCCGATCCGTTAGGCGAGGGTGATATTTTATCTTGGCAGGTAATATATCCACATATATCACTCAAAAACCCAAATAATAATTTTATTAACCTTCCCCTGCCGAGTAAGACGATTTTAAAATAAATAATTGCTGTTTCAAATGAAACGTCGAAATAAGATTCCCTTTAGGGTACCCCTTCACCGCAAAATGACGTAATCACTTACTGTTTTCTACAAGTTATTTCGTGTGTATAACTTTGAATATTAAATTTAGATCTTTAATGAAAGCCATAAATTTGGGTTAATATTTCCGCCCATTCAGTACAGATTATTTCTTTTCTTTTTTTATTTTTATTTCAATAGTTCGTCCGTAGATCTACATGATGTATTTGCTTTCGTACCTAACGAATGTAAACAAGAGAAAAGGAGTAGTCTGTTGAAGACACCTTTTTTTGTTATTAATATCAAGCTTTGGCGAGGTCATATTTGTTTCAAATACTGATGAGAATATTTATCATTACTCTATCTTTGTAAATATTTTTTATTTGACAGTCAAAATGTGCTTGTATATCGGAATTTACACTTTACAACATCGAACCGTCACAGCGCATGTTGTTTACAACGTGGGGTACCCAAAGGGGAAATTTAATGTGTATATTACCTGTCTGGCTCGGTTATATCAATTTCTTTCGGCGGATCAATAGCCAATCAAAAAGCAGTAAAAAATCTGGACGGGTAATAATATGTTATATTCGAGATTTGCCTGATTAAAAAGAACCTTACATTTATATATTTTGCTAAAGATATCTCTTCAGTGCTTGAAATAGCGAAAAGACGTATTTTTATACTTATTTTCATTTAGTAACTATTTTTTGACAGGGCATACTTGTAAATAGAAAAAGCTAATAATGTGAACAGATGACATCAGGCTTCGGACGCGTTCTCTTGTCTTCCAGGGAATCTACAGACAGAGACTAGGTAGCCACTGTGACCCATAGTTCTGCAATGAAATGTCTGTGAAGTTTTGAAAGTTGGCAATTTAGCTACCTTAAACCAAGCTTGGGTTTGGCGCTTACTGCTACTGACACATGCATCATAGCCTTTATGTAGAAATGAACTTGACAGAAAATTGTCTTTTAAATATCAACATTTAGTCAGTTTAATAGTAATGCAGATTTTTATTGTACTGAACACCTGTTCAACTGTTGTTTACTTCCTTTCCTCGTCCCTCGAAAGTTTATATTCAAATCTACTGATCTGTTATCATATCACTGAAAGGCTGGAAAGCCTTTTCTTGTCGTGAGTATGTTAATCAAACTTCATTCTGTGCTACGAGTTAGTTTAGAATAAAAGAAAGCAGTAAAAGATATTTGCCTTCTCGGGAATTGCACATAACAAAAATCACTCACTGTCAGAAGAAAGTCCAAAACCGCAACAAGTCCATTTTAAAAACAGAATGTCTAATCATTCCCAATTAAAATGCAGAATTTTGCTTTTTTACCCTGTGAAAATATCACATTATTTTTAGATTTAAGACTTATGTCAAGCACAAAACAAAACAAACAACCCACATTCTTTTTTAAAAGATATATTTATGCGATCGTATTTTAGAAAATACAATCTCATTACTGTAGAATGATTCAATATTAAATAATAATATAAACATTCAATACATCAAAAATAAACTAAAAAATACTTAAAAGTTAAGCCAGCTTAACAAATTGTAGTGAAAAGAAACAAGTGTACAGAAACTTTCAAAAGGTTTGGTACATGAAATTGTTAAGCCGGCTTAACAAGTAGTGGTAAAAATGAAAAACTGTGCAGAACTTTTTCGAAAGGTTTGGTATCAGAAATTGTTAGGCCGGCTTAACAAATAGTACCAAAAGTGAGGAACTGTACAGAGACTTTTCAAGAGGTTTGTTATCAGAAATTGTTAAGCTGGCTTAACAAATATAGAATCATGGTATTGACAAGAGGTCTGAAAAGTTATGCCGTCTTTACAAATAGTAAAAAAATGTAGAACATTACTGAGACTGTTCTGGACTCTCTTCTGACAGTGTACTTTTTTACACCTATGGCCACCAGCGACTTGACTTTTGTTGCGGTACCTGTTAGATAATGTTTTCCACTTATGATCACCAGCGACTTGACTACTGTTACGGTACCTGTCACTGCGAAAAATATGTAGATATTCGGGAGTGTACGGAATTCCGTATATCATTAATATACGGGTAAAAATACGGAAAACATAAAATACGGAGATGTACGGTGTCGTATATCCAGCAAATCCGTATATGACCAAAATACGGTGTTCCGTATACTTACAAAATACGGAAAACTAGATATACGGTGTCCGTATTTTTCTAAAATACGGGAACGTCATAATAAGTCCGTATATTACTAAAATACGGCATCCCGTATTCTTACAAATACGTGAATCTAAAAAGACTGCATATTCATGAACAGTCGTATACTGCTAAACCACATATCTCCCTTTATTTGAAAGTTAAGAAAACAAGAATCAATATACTTTTCGTATATACTGAAATACGGGTGTCAGTATACTGCTCAAATCTGGTGTTCTATAAATTTGTAAGTAATGGGACCTATAACGTGTCTAAAACACGATAGTTTTTCCAAATATTACTCGAATGCGGCATTCCGTATGCTTAAAAATTTGGAAATATATAAAATGGTTCAGAGGTCATTATTTTCAAGAAGGAACATCTCTAGAAAACTACTGATTGAGAAGTCAACAAATAAAAAATGTATCTGTAAACTGGAAAAGTAATAATTATTATAACAATTATTAGATTATTTAGATTATGATTGAATAAAACGGTATATCAAATCAAGTCAGTATACTGCTCAAATAAGGGTTTCTGTATATTTACTAATAAGATTAACTTGAAATACTTTTCAGTATATTCCTGAAATACAGGAGTGTGCTTGCAAGTCCGTATATTACTCGAATACAGCATTCCGTATATTTGAAAATACGAAAATAATATCGGTCATTTACACAGTTACAGTTATATAGAGTTATAATTACTAGTTGAAACTAAGGCTCTTTATATAGCAAAATGTTTTCTTTTTGTAATAATGAATAATGTTTGTCTTTTTTTTCTTTTGTTTCTTTTTTTTTGGGGGGGGGGGGCGGCGGGGTTCTGTCAAAACTAAATTCCACTCTTGATTTTATGCCGGATATAGATAAAAATCCAATGCAGGCGTCTCAAACTTGAAAACGAAATTAAAATGAAACCGACTTAACTTTAATTAATCTACCTGTGTCTATTTTCTAATTTTTATCTCCAAGATGATCAGTGATGTGCTTTATTGTCTTAACCAATATTGCAGTATTGCAGTATTGGATTATTAAAGCCGGGTATGGATCATAGTTCACAGCAGGGTTGTCAAGTTTTTAACTAAATTTAATCAAACAGTGCCTCTCGTTAAAAAATTTCTTTGCTGGCTGATCTAATATTGCGTAACAATGATGTACTTTATTTTCTTAAAACAATATTGCGATTTAAAGGAAGTATTCTATGGTGATGTTATTTACACTTAAAATGTGCTCTTTCGTCTTAGGTCTGTTTGTGCTTCTGTCTTTTTGAAGGAAAATTAAACCATAATGACTTTTAAAAAATTAAACAAAAGTAGCGGGTCCAATTATTCTTAAAAAGACCTTTGTAGAAATAATTAGTTTGCCTTTCCATTGATTACATCGAACATGCAGATGTAAACTATCATGTTTTTGGTTAGAAATCTTTTTTTCACCTATTATGAAGCATGATTACTTATAAAAAGCAAAGAAATTTAAGCCAGTAATACAACATTTAAGATTTTGCTTCAGAAAGTTAAACAGCGTCATAACATTAAACTCGCTTAAACGGTTTGCTGTATGTTATAACAATAAACAAAAAGTTGTGTTTGTTATGAAATATCAATTATCAATTAACATATAGAACGAATAATCAATTTACAGTTACAATTTACTTAGACGAGTCATAGATAACATCTCAATCTGATGAACTGTTAAATTAAGCTCTTGTGATATTCTCCGGTAGATTAATTCTTTTTATTTTATCAAAATTTCACGAAAAACTGCTTTGAAGAAGTACATGTTTCTATCTTTAAAAGAAATCTGAATAAAAGGGTACAGTTACATGGGTGTCATAATTATTTTGTTTTCCGTAGTACATTAAATATACCAACAATAATATTAGAAATAAGAAAAAAGAAAGCAAACGTATTATTTGTAAGATCAATATCTCACAAACGTGTGCATTGAAGCTATTATTTTTTTCTGCATACATAAACTCGAATGCTGTACATATCAATATTTTGCTCATACAAAAATCCGAAATGCAAGAAATAAATATTAGAGAAAAGGTCCATTCAGCAGTAGATGCTAAATTTTACATAACAACCAGGAACAATTGAAGACCATGTGTTATAGCCTTCAGGCATTTTCTCAAGAGCAAAATTTGTTAACTAAAGTGTTTTACTGTGACTGATCAAGGAACACCGACAATGACAATTGACGGTGACTTATCAAAACAAAGCCAGTATGTCACCCCCATATTACGTAACTACATCCCTTCACCACAGGACACCGCGAAAGACAAAAGAGTGTGATAATAATAGAAGCGCTTAATAATGCACTTTTATTGTCAAGTATTGTTTGAAACTGTATCATAGAATAAAACAAGTTTTAGTTAACATTCAAAATCAACATGCGGTTGATGAGCGAAATGTTTAATTTTGTCCATTTTTTAAACTTTCAGAGGTGTGCAAATAATTGAAATCATATTTTCAACTTTTGAAAAGGAACAGTTATATATGTGTTTTACACAACTAAATCTTTAATTTTGAACGGTCGATGGTCTTTATTCACCGTCTTTCATGTTTTTAATAATTCAAGTTAATAATATGTTCAAGTCAGGAATAAAACATACAGAAAAGTAATAATAATACAATAAAATGCTGTCACAAAATTCTCGCGATAAAAGACAGCATGTCACCTTGAAATGTGCTAAAGTTATACAATGTTTTACGAGACTTAGGCATCACAGCAAAGTTAAGCAGCCTTTTAATGGCGGACAGTCACGTGACCTTCACAATGGCGGCGTTCAATTTATCAGTTATGGAACGGTCTGTATGTGCGCTATAACTTCAGAAGCAGATATAAGACCTTCGGTAATGATCAATATTCATACATTAAAAACAGCTTTTAAAGGCTAACAGTTTATATTGAAAGAGGTTCACTCAGTTATTATCATAATTTAGGCATCACACAAAGTCAGAGGTGTTTAAAGTCTTCGTTTTATTTTATTATTTGCAATGATAGATTGTTTTTTTCTCAAGACTAGCCATACAAGATAAATATTTTTGCGCAGGTGGATCGAGATACCAGGGTATTTATGCGACAACACCAACCAAGAAAACCATATTCATCAAGTTTCATTTATTATTATAAAAAATTATTTCCCCAAGACGAGAAAGAGAAAGATACTGTACCAGTCAGTGTAACAAGGCACATACCATGTGACCAGATCGCCCCAATCAAAGGTAGCGTGGGTTTATTCCATGTGATCAATGCCACCAATCAAAGGAAGCGTGGGTTTATTTCATGTGATCAGATTGCACCAATCAAGTGTAGCTTGTGTTCACCTATCCATCATTTCTTTGGGCGCGAAATGGAAGAAGCAGATTTCAGCAATTCATATCTCAAAAATTGCCTTTTATCGAAGACTTTGTCGTTTTGAAAGTAAAATGAGGTAAGTCAAAGTTTTTATATAATACTTTTCAGTTTTACTGAACTTATGCTTGGAATCAAATGCTTGATCATCCCCTGCAATGAATGGCTTATGATGATTTTTGTATCCTTCGTTTTTAAACGGGTGTAAGTTCGGTAAATTGCAAAGCCGGTAAATTGTTGTTCAACGTCAAAATTAAATTCCTTTTGCAGATATTAAACTGAATTTTGTTTTGAAAAAATATTTAGATGTATTCAAATGACAAGCTTCATTATGTTCACATACCTTAGAAATTGAATTAGGAAGGTATAATAATGTAGAAAGAGATTGTGTAAGGTATCTAATAAAGAAACAGTAGAATTAGAAGATAATTTTATATTATGTTGCTCAGGATACAGCTGTATAAGATCCAAACACTTAGGTCAATGTTCATGGTCTACTAAACAAAAGTTCAATGCATTAACGTCATCTCAAAGTAAAAAGATTTTGTAATGTTTACATGTATACTTGTACGTTAATGGATGTGATTGTCATTGCTATTAGTTTTGTTTATTGTGTGTGTGTGTATAAATGGCCAAAGGCAAATGTATTGCTTATTCGAGATACCTACCTCCCAAAATTTGCATGGCCCGATCTTAGAAAATTCACAAATCTTATGTTATCGAAAACATTTTAGGAATTTGTAAATTTTTGACAAAAGCGTATCATATAAGGAACACTATTTAATAAATACATATTTCGTTTATTACATTCCCATTATAAACTCAAATTACATGTTAATGGATACCATATCTATCTTTTTGTTTATATGGGTGTGTTGCACATGAACTATATTTGTTAAAATGTTTCACTGTGCATTAGCCAAAGACATGTGTTATGTCGATTTGCTAATAAAGTTTGTTGTTTTTGTTGTCGTGCTGCTGATTGCCAATAAACTGAAACTACTGTTGCATTGCGAATGCTTCTGTTATAAAATAGTTTTTAATAGAGATGAGTGATAATTTGATGATTGTTTTGATTTACTTTGTCATTCAAGAACATTCTCACTTACTTATCTTTGAAGTTCGAAGTCCACCATGTATTCGTGAAAAAATAATACATTTATCAGGAACGTGTACGTACATGATCTTTAAATATGAAAATTAGAAATTGATTTTATTTTTTGAAACAAGATAACTCTTTTGATTTATGTTTTGAATTGAATTCTATTACTTTTAAACAGAATATGATGATAAGAGTACTGCTGGTCATTAGATTTATATCAAATGATAAAATTTAAATGAAAAGAAGAATAGAAACAAGACTTTCTCTCTTGAATACCAAAATAATCAAATTATCGCTTTTTTATGACGGCAATTTTCTTTCATAATTGGTAACATGATTTTATATAGTAAAAAACCCAGAGAAATCGGTACCTAAAGAATATTGTTGGTAATTTTATATAGTTGAGATAGTGATAAAGTTGGTGTGAAAAGCGCCTTTGATGACCGATATTAATTGGTGTATTTGTGCAATTTCTATAAATATATAGTTGTGTATAAAATATATTAATTAGTGATGTATCGAGTGTTGATGTGTTGCGGTATATTGTAAAAGTTTGTATATTTTAAATGTGTTTTCATTTTAATACATTGCCGGTATTAGATCATAATCCGATTTAAATCAAAGATCAAGCCATAATCATTGAATACATTACTTCCTTCGGCGTCATTTTAAGTGCGAAAAAGTAACTATGATTATAAATTTTTGAATCAGTTATAATAATTTTTATAATGATAATTGCATGACAAACACATATTATATAATTACTTGCTGAGACAAATTTATAACCTATTTAACGACAGACACGTGTCGTTAGCACCTTTCTATGATCAGCAGTGTACCCCTGCATGCCTTTTCACACCTACTTCATCACCTTTATGGGTACATACAGTATTTTTATTGTTACAAATTTTCCCCTGTTGCTACTATATAAAATCATGTTACCGACATTTCGGTAAATCTTTTGCGTATTAAGAGATAAGTGAGACTGAATAATTCTGTAAATAAACCCTGATAGATAATTGATTATTTGGTTAAACATTCACAAATGTCGGCAATTAGATAAGTAACCACAGATTAGCGATTATTTCATGATCGAAATCAAAATTAAGAAAATTAAAGATTTTATTAATTAAAGACAAAATATGATTATATATGACGCACTGGTAATGAAATTATAAAATGTGTAACATCCTGTTCCTAGTTCCTTAACAAAACAAACAAACAACAAACAAACAATAGTAAGAATGAGAGTAATTAATTGATGAAATATACAACTCTTAATCATTCCAGCATCTTTCCATGATAATAACAATTTCAAAATAGGTAATACAATTTTTTATGCAAAAGCGATCAAACACGGACAGTAAATGTTTAAAAGTAATAATTGAAAATTAATCAAAATACGAAATCAATACTATCATTTTGTATTTTCAGACAAATGGACCTTCATGATGCCATTGCAGAGCTGCAGGAGCAGATGCGAGTCTTGCACGAGTCCCAGAAAAAGTCACAGCCACAAGACAATGAAGCAGAATAAAAGAAATAACTCACAATAATCCAATAATTTAGTATGTTTATCTGTGCACTTGAAACTGGGTCTTATATATAAGCTGTGATCGTAGCAAGTAAAAATGACACTTCCACATAGTTTTTATAAGATTTTAAAAAATATTTCTCATTTATATGTAGTACAGCTAAACAATGACCCGTGACTACATACACATACAGTGATACTTGGATTTCTATTGATTAACGATAACGTAAGAAACAATACCAATGGCATAATAAGCTGACAAATCTTTGATATTACATATGATATTGTAATTTGAATATATATTTATAAGAGGCCAAGGTTCAATACATAATTTATAAACACTCCTATGTAGAAATACTACTAGGAAAATTTTCAAAAACTCTGTTTTCAGCCATGACACCTTTTCGGATATAACTTTACTTTCTTTTTCAGTCCATTATTAAAATACGGTCAAGTGTCAACTGAAAACTATACTCACAATCATTCAAGCACATATTCCGATAATGAATTAAATAGCACTCATTAAATTCCAACTCTTTAATTATCCATAAAGTTGAATTTTGTTTCAAAAAATTTTGCTACATCCATCTTGTTTACATTCATTGAAGATCACGTGACAAGATTGGAATTTGCCAAACCATAAGGCGAAAAACGGATAGTAAACCTACAAATCACGGAGCTCGAAACAATTCGATTATCCAATCAGATCGCCTCTGACAATCGGCACTTCGTTCAAATTTTAAAGGTGCTTAGCCAGTTTTAACATAAAACATTATTCTTAAAGGTACATAACCTGTTTCGCTCTTTTTTTTATAAATGTTCTTAAACAAAATTTTTAATATAAAAACTACTGATTTAGATATTCATATTTACTACTCTTAATTTTTCGGCAGGTTATGTAAAACAGATATTATTACAGCAGTTGTCTCCTCTCTATATCTTTATCTTCCTTCGTGGTCGTGGGCTCCTTCCCCTAAAGCCCTTTTTTAATCTCTTGAGGTCCTGGACTCTTTCCCATAAAGTCCTTTTCTTTTTCTTTCCCCTCCAATACAAAATTTACGAACTGCTTGATAGTATATACGAGAGCCTTGCTATTACTAGTGCCAGCGGGTAAGATAAAAACATTTATACATAAATTTTATTTTTACTGTAAATATATACCCACAAATATTATATTTTAAATTGTCATTAAATGTTGTTTTAATAAAACTTCTTTTTAGTGGCCCTAAAAAGGTGACCGTTGTACAGTTAAAAAATTCTTTCAAACTCTATTTGTAAATATTAAATTTTTATGTGGGTATAATAAATAAGATTTTTTTTTACTTATTTGTCCATAACCCGAGAACGTTTTAATGGTCTTCTAGAGGGGGGGAAGCTTTTAGTACCTACTATAACAAATCTCCACACAATGTAAAAATAACCCCCATTAAGCAGCTGGCTGCTCAGTGCAGACCCCCGTATCCCGTGGAGTATAAGTTACCTCGGGTCTGCACTTGTTGAGATTTACTTATATAAATTAACAAAAGTATTTCTCAACATATAGTAGGTACATTAATAATTGATATTTAGCTGAAAGGGCCAAAATCATAAAAACTCTGTGAAAACGGAGTTTTAGTTCTAAAGAAAATTCTCCTGGTTTTCTTTACAACTTATAGTTCTCGGATAAATTTTTTATATAAGGAAATTTTTGTACTATACGGTAATTGGTTCGAAATTCTTTCATTTTTAAGACAAAATTTCTTTTATTTAAGCATAACTCTCTGGAACTATTATTTAAGTTAAGTAAATAACAACATAGTATTAAGACACGATAATATACTAAGTAAGTCTTGCTTGTTGTTACTAATATAGATCACTAAATAACAAAGAGAAATTTTGAATATTAAGACCTATGTTTCTAAACGATAATTTACGAAAATTCAGAAAATTCAGAATATAGAATTTAATTAATCTTTATGCCACTTTACTAAAAAAGTTAAAATATATGAGAACATTAAATGCTCTCTTTTAAGATCTGATGAGGTTTGATCAACGTAGTTGACCACCTCTATTTGATCATATAACGATAATCTACACGCGACAATAATTATCATAAGTATTTTTAAAAAATGAGTTATAACTATTTTATGTCGTGCTCGGCCATATGGCTTAGGCCGGTGCCGAGGGTAAACAACCCCAAATTCTGTTCTGTTCTGTTCAATAGTCATTGTTTGCATAACTTCAAGATTGATTTCAGTTATGTTCTTATCATTGCAATATGATTGGTTTTATTATTGATTGTTACTCTTTTATGATCATATTACATTTATTGATAAACTTGTTTATAAAATACTATTCATTAAATTCAGAACTAATTTGAATTACTTTTGTTTGTGCAATTCCTCATCCTTAACAAGTTACTCGGTTATTTTTTATCATGCTGATGGCATATCTCGTGAACGCCAAAGTAAACTTACTGTCAGTATATCTAGTTAAAAAAGGTATGTTTCCTACCGTTCAGACATTGCAGGTCTATATTTTTTCGTATGCTTCAAGTAGATACGATGAGGATCTTAACTAATCCGTTATGGAAATGAGTAGTAACTGCATATAATGATCACGCACATCATGTACATGTATATTATCAGTCTATATTTGGTTCCCGTATCCTGTAATATATCATGTCCTTATTCTTGATCCGTACATGTAATATAATAAGTCCGTATATGTGTCATGTACGGTTTTTAGCTTTCCCGTATTCATTGAAAATACAATTCCGTATTTCCTATGTATATCTACAGTATATAAAATCCGTATTCTTGCCCCGTATATGTGTCATATACGCTTTAAAGCATGTCCGTATTCTATGAAAATACATTTCCGTATATTCGTCGTATATCTCTAGTATACATAGTCCGTATTCTATCCCGTATATGCATCATGTACGATTTTTAGCTTTCCCGTATTCTATAAAAATACAAGTCCGTATATCCTCCGTATACTAGTAAACTATATGTTGTTATAGCCCGTATATGGTTGAAATACGGGTTTTTACTGTGCGTATATAACAAATATACGGACACATATACATACATGTATATTGAAAGAATACGGAAATCCGTATTTGTAGTGACAAATATACGGAGTTCCCGTATACCCGATGTTCCGAATACGGATTAGTATATTATGTCCGTATATTATGCGAATACGTCCCGTATATGTCCGTATATCTAAAAATTACGGGATCGTACACTTCCGTATATTGGTGTATTTTTCGGAGTGTGTTAGATAATGTTTTTCACTTATGGTCACCAGTGACTTGACTACTGTTGCGGTGCCTGTACGTTAGATTATGTTTTCCACTTATGGTCACCAGCGACTTGACTTTTGTTTCGGTACCTGTTAGATAATGTTTTCCACTTATGGTCACCAGCGACTTGACTTTTGTTGCGATACCTGTTACATAATGTTTTCCACTTATGGTCACCAGCGACTTGACTACTGTTGCGGTACCTGTTAGATAATGCTTTTCACTTATGGTCACCAGTGACTTGACTACTGTTGCGGTGCCTGTACATAAGATATTGTTTTCCACTTATGGTTACCAGCGACTTGACCTTTGTTGCGGTACCTGTTAGATAATGTTTTCCACTTATGATCACCAGCGACTATACTATTATTGCGGTACCTGTTACATAATGTTTTCCACTTATGGTCACCAGCGACTTGACTTTTGTTTCGGTACCTGTTAGATAATGTTTTCCACTATTGGTCACCAGCGACTTGACTATTATTGCAATACCTGTTACATAATGTTTTCCACTTATGGTCACCAGCGACTTGACTTTTGTTGCGATACCTGTTACATAATGTTTTCCACTTATGGTCACCAGCGACTTGACTTTTGTTGCGGTACCTGTCGCATAATGTTTTCCACTTATGGTCACCAGCGACTTGACTTTTGTTGCGATACCTGTTACATAATGTTTTCCACTTATGATCACCAGCGACTTGACTTTTGTTGCGATACCTGTCACATAAAGTTTTCCACTTATGGTCACCAGCGACTTGACTACTGTTGCGGTACCTGTTACATTATGTTTTCCTCTTATGATCACCAGCGACTTGACTTTTGTTGCGATACCTGTTACATAAAGTTTTCCACTTATGGTCACCAGCGACTTGACTACTGTTGCGGTACCTGTTAGATTATGTTTTCCACTTATGATCACCAGCGACTTGACTTTTGTTGCGGTACCTGTTAGATTATGTTTTCCACTTATGGTCACCAGCGTCTTGACTTTTGTTGCGATACCTGTTACATAAAGTTTTCCACTTATGGTCACCAGCGACTTGACTACTGTTGCGGTACCTGTTAGATTATGTTTTCCACTTATGATCACCAGCGACTTGACTTTTGTTGCGGTACCTGTTAGATTATGTTTTCCACTTATGGTCACCAGCGTCTTGACTTTTGTTGCGGTACCTGTTAGATTATGTTTTCCACTTATGGTCACCAGCGACTTGACTTTTGTTGCGGTACCTGTTACATTATGGTTTCCACTTATGGTCACCAGCGTCTTGACTTTTGTTGCGGTACCTGTTAGATTATGTTTTCCACTTATGGTCACCAGCGACTTGACTTTTGTTGCGATACCTGTTACATAAAGTTTTCCACTTATGGTCACCAGCGACTTGACTACTGTTGCGGTACCTGTTAGATTATGTTTTCCACTTATGATCACCAGCGACTTGACTTTTGTTGCGGTACCTGTTAGATTATGTTTTCCACTTATGGTCACCAGCGTCTTGACTTTTGTTGCGGTACCTGTTAGATTATGTTTTCCACTTATGGTCACCAGCGACTTGACTTTTGTTGCGGTACCTGTTACATTATGGTTTCCACTTATGGTCACCAGCGTCTTGACTTTTGTTGCGGTACCTGTTAGATTATGTTTTCCACTTATGATCACCAGCGACTTGACTTTTGTTGCGGTACCTGTTAGATTATGTTTTCCACTTATGGTCACCAGCGACTTGACTTTTGTTGCGGTACCTGTTACATTATGGTTTCCACTTATGGTCACCAGCGTCTTGACTTTTGTTGCGGTACCTGTTACATTATGTTTTGCACTTATGATCACCAGCGACTTGACTATTATTGCGGTACCTGTTAGAAAATGTTTTATTTGGTCTTCTTTTTATTTAATTTTATTTAACTTACAGTCGAGACATAACTTTTTCCTTTTGAACTTTTTACTACAATAAACTATCATACCCGGCAATAACACACTCCAAAGGAGACATCTAGAAATTCAATTGACCATTAGTAAAGTTTCTGATGTTTCTTGTATAAAGAGTTACTAAAATTGTTCAAATCAAGAAGCCTGATTCCTAGGGCAACTTTAACAATCTTCTTGTCTGCTGTAAAAACTTGACCTAGAGCTAAGATATTTTGCATGAAAGTTCTCGTTAATCGGGTTTCCGCCTTGGAACGGTCAGTGGCTTATATTTGCCACTGGGGATTTAAACCAGGTTCCAGGGTTGACCAACCTCACATTTGCCCAACAGATTTTCTTAAAACAAGTTGTCTTGGTGAATTATCTCCAATCCACCCATCAACTCGACAATATTGCAAAAGCACACAAATATATAAAATATGAAAAGCTAATGGCATTGTTGAGCGAAAAGGTTAGGTCCTCAAATACCTCACTGAGACCAGACCACTTTAAGTCAAATCAACAAGAACACGAAGGCAGGAATAAAAGAAACTGATCTAGTTTCTACGTTCTTTTCAAGACGTCCCTAGAAACCTTTATAAACTCTCAAAACCCTGCCACCGTCGTAAGACTTTCAACAATATTTTGCCTTAAGTCACACAGCCTAGAGATTAGATATTACGTATGGAGCATCATCTAGAAGTCTTCTACCAAATGTTTTCAAGTTAGCCTCTAGGGTCAAAATTGATCCCGCCCCGGGGGTCTTATTTGTGTAAAATATAAAATCTTTTTAAGCCTTTCTGTCAGAAACCATCGGCCATTGGCCCTTCACATTAGATATTTAGTATATAGCATTGTATAGCTTACCACTGCAAAGACTGTTTAAATTATTTCCCTAGAGTCGATATCGACCTCGCTCGGGGGTTACGTGTTCTACATTTGGTTGCGTATGAAATACTTTGAAATATCCTTTTCTAAAACTGTATGCCTTGGAGCGTAGAAAATTTATTTGTAGTATTCTTTGATAGACCTCCATCAGGTTTCTTCAAATTATGTCCCTAGGGTCAAATTTGGCCCTAAGGTGCTATTTATGTAAAACGCAAAATGTCTTAAAGTCTTGTAAAAATCGTACGACGTAGAACTTAGATATTTGGCAGGTAGCATAGTATTGTTGACCTTTACAAAGAATGTTCAGATTATCTCCTTGGGGTCACTTAATTTATACAGACTTATATAGAAAAAGCAAATGTATCCCTTAATAATTTTTCAAGGCATCTTCATGTAAACAAATTAAAATTAGTCCTTGACCATTATGCGATTTTGACTTTTATCTTGACCTACATTGTAGTGTTTACTGCTATAGTACAGAAGTTTTAACTATACTAATAATTTTGCCCGCAGATTGCGACTTTGACCTAGACCTGCTGACCTACTTTCTTTTCTTTCTTTTTTTGTCTTTAGTATAGACATATTAACTATACTTATGATTCTGCTTGCAGATTCTGACTTCGACTTAAGTCGACATTGACTGTGACGTTCTGACCTACTTTCTTGTTTTTGCCTCAAAGTATGAACATTTGAACTATACTTTAAAATTTGCATGTGGAATTCAACTTTGACCTGAGCCTACATTCAGTCAGTAATTTTTAAGCAGGGGAAGTAAAAACCAGTTTTCATAGGAAGATTTATGTTGAAATTTACCTTTGTTTTGGCGAAATCGTCCGGTATCCGGAATACAGGGCTATGCGGTTTGTGGGGGTAAATTTTATAGAGAAAAAACTGGGACTGGCCAACTTATCCGATTAAGATGCGCATCCGGTTTAGAGAGGGTCCGTTTTCGAAAGGTTCTACTGTAATGAGCTCAGACCATTTTATTTTCAATAAGAACTCGTGTGACCGGCAAAGGGTTATCAAGGCTCTTTTGTTACATTTACACCTTAGGTTATGGAATAAACTTCCGCTATGACCAATCTCACGTGATCTTTGAATAAAACAGACTAGATAGCTAACCTTAATTGATCTCAGAGTAAGACTCAATTGGTTCTTTCAAACAGCTTTATTTCGTATGAAGTTTTAGTAATGACAGTAATTTTGCGCAACTTTACTGTTATTTTATATCACACCATCATGCAAATAAGACACTGGCTATTCCTACATTCGATGATATCATCTTCTATTTAGCAAGCTTTTCTTTTTCACAAAGCACACATAGCTAATAAAAGAAATGAATGAAAAGCGTTTTCACGACATAATGCTGAGAATAGAAACTTCAAATATGAGTACATATATTTTAAATACACTGCTTTGAATCAAAGCAACCAGTGACAAAGATGAGCCCTTTAAGAAGTTTGTGAAATAAAGAAAACGCACACCCTTTAATTAACAGTCATACTCTATGCTTTTGACGATCAGTTTTGATCCTACCTGGAAAACTTTAGATCAAAATCAGGTGAATAGGCCATCAGCCCTTTACTTCTCATCAAAGAGTTTGTCGTCTGAGTACAGTTGTATATTAAAGTGTATTTAAAGAATTGTTAACACTTATTTTCGTGGACAGTTTGAATCTTTAAACTCAAAATTTGCATTAATTGCAAAGCCTTTTGCTAAGTAGATAAGCTGGGAAAAGATACAAATCTGTATCTACTCTGAAGTAAGTACTTCCGGTTGTATATTTGTATTCTTATTGACCTTCGAAATCATACAATCTGTTTATACATATTAAAATCTACCATTAATATGCTGATTAAATTTTCCAGTTTGTCATATCTTTTTAACTTCTGAAAAGTTTTCAAAACCTTACTAAAGAAAATGTTTATTTTCAGGAAAAGGAACGGATATCCGGTTATTTGGAACTTAGAATTGTGTTAAAACATCCAAATATTGATTACGATTCCAAATATCAACTTCACAACAAAGCTAAAACAAAATATTAATTCAACTATTTTAAAATATTAAATCAAACATTTTTCTTATTGCAAAGATACCTAAATAATTGTCTCTGCATAATATGACATTATATACACAACTATATACACAACTAGCGGATGAAAGACGTTACTTGCGTAACTACATTTGAACTGTTCTGTGTAGATAGTGAAATGTTTTGACTTGTAGTCATGTCCCTCTTTCTTGAGATATGCCTTGAAAACATTTTCCTGCAGGCAAGTCTAAATCGTGTATCAAAAAGACTGTATATGACTGGATTTACTGCACAATTCAAAAAGTAGGATCGAGTCAAAATCCTGTAAACAGCATTCCCCGAACCTGAGCTGTCGTCCATAAATTCACTTTTAAATTGCCTTACTATAAGATGAGGGAGAAAGCAAAGAATAAATGCTAATGTAACTAAGAACATAATAAAAGTCGTCTTCCTCACACCTGTTTGATTTCCGGTTTGCCCTTTCTGTTGCCTTCCAAGAGCTTCCGTCATTCGTTTAGCATGGCATCTCAGTCTGTGCCCAATCAAGCAGTACAAGATCACCAGCAATGATATTCCAATTATGAACAAGATTCCAAACAAAAGGGTATATACAGACGGAAATGACGTTTCTTTCATTGCGTCATCCGTTGAGCATTCACTTCCTGTCAGGTTGTATTCTGGGATAGCAAACGTTTCTTTTCCGTACACGACAATGGCAGGCCACGAAAGTGTCATAGCAATGAAAATGGACAAAACCGCTGAAAATTTCGCTGCGCTAGCATTAATTTGCCATCCAGTTGGGTTCCAGATTCTCCTAAAACGATCTATAGCTATGAAAATTAATAAAAACGTTGACGCGTTTGTGCAAATGGCGTTTACACAACGCGACAGTTTACACAGCCAACCGAGTTCAAACGTATATTGATCCAGGAATGTAACCATTTCCAGCGGAATCGCCACACAGCAGGTAAACAGATCCACAGCGCTTAGACTTAGTATAAAACATTTTATGTTCGAAAATTTGTACCTTGTTCTATAAATATGAATGACCAGGCTGTTGCCTAGCAACCCAACCAGTCCAACTATAGCCAAGAAGATGAAAGTTGGTATCAGTCGTGCCATTTCTTCTAGATTCAGGTCATCCAACGTAGTGTATTTTTCGGAAACATTTTTTGTTTCTTCCATCGTTGCCAACCGAAAATGTGGCAATCGTCTGTTATTGCAAACGTCTTTATTTCTGAAAAAGAAATACAAAAACAATTACTTTTTGAAAAGCACACGAATTATGAATCGTTAAGACATAAATAAGTTACTTTGTTCAGCATCTTAAATAAAGCATATCTCATGTTCTAATGTACTAACCAGATTTTCATCGTTGTGAACTGCAGGTCGTCCCCACTGAGGGATACTATTTGTATGATATATTTACCAAACATTTTCTAAACTTGTTAAGTGTTGGTATAGTCTCCCACGTGACCGGAACATGTCCTTTGGTACACTTGTGAACCATGATGAACTAATTTGCAGCGATAGGTACATGATGTCCGGAAACATGATGTGTTGTGAGAAAACAGTATATTCCTGTGTTCCTGTCAGTTTAAGGTCTTGCATATAAATTCATCTGAATCACAATGTCTTTCTTCATATAAAAAAGAGAAAAAAAGTGAGGCTTACATCGTGAAATTAAGCCTGAAATAATAAAACTAAAGCTTAAATCCGGACATTTCGTCTGACATAGTGAAACTAAAACTTACATCGTGGTATTTCGCCTGACATATTAAAACTTAAGCTAACATCGTGCCCTTACGTCTGAAGTAGAGAAACTAAAGCTTACATAGTGACATTACACCTGACGCAGAGACACTTAGGCTTACAATGTGACATTTTCTCTGACATAGTGTAACTAATGCTTAAATAAATGGTAACATTTCGTCTGACATAGTGTCTCTAAAGCTTACATCGTTATGTTACGTCTGACATAGTGAAACTAAGACTTGTACATCGTGTCGTTACGTCTGACTCAGTAAAACTAAGGCGTACTTCGTAGATCTTCGTCTGACATGGTGAAACTAAGACTTGTACATCGTGACGTTACGTCTGACTCAGTAAAACAAAGGCGTACTTCGTGGAACTTCGTCTGACATGGTGAAACTAAGGCTTGTACATCGTGACGTTACGTCTCACTCAGTAAAACTAAGGCGTACTTCGTAGTACTTCGTCTGACATGGTGAAACTAAGACTTGTACATCGTGACGTTACATCTGACGCAGTAAAACTAAGGCGTACGTTGTGGTACTTCGTCTGACATAGTGAAACTAAGACTTACGTCGTGACGTTTCGTCTGACAAAGTGAATTTCAACTTTTCACCGCGAAATCACATCTGACATAGTGGAACTAACGCTTGCATCATGATTTAAATCTAACAAAGTGAAACAAAGGCTTTACATCGTGACATTACGTCAGACATAATGGCACTTTCCCTTATATCTGAAAAGCGTGTTGTTACGGTCTAGTGTTACTTATAATTGTATAAATACAACCTCTGACAACTGCGTCAGGGAATCGAATATTTGGCTCAGTGGTTAGAGTGTTAGTTTTCGATGCGCAAAGTTCGGAGTTCGAATCCCACTCTGCGTTGCGTATTCTAAGATGCATTGCATCCTTCTGTTACGGACTTCTTTGTTCGTAAGAAGGTATGAACGTGTGACTCTGTGACATTTTTCTGATATATATCCATAACGTCTGATATTGTCAGATATAGTCTGACATTACGGTATTTATATTATAACTTTATAACACTACCCCTGACATTTTGACACTATGAGATACTGGATCTCACTTGACAATATGACACAACTTCTGATAGTTTGACAATAGTCTGGCATCATATTACCACGCACAAAATTGGGTGGACATGTTGCGTTGACCTTTAATATTATTTTTCGTGTTCGTACCGTAAGAACGGTCTCCACAAAGCCTTTGCTTACACCTGTCAAACATTTATTTGTTTCTCTAGTGGTTCCGAAGTGACATTTATTTATATTCTTGTGGTTAGGTCCGGTATGGTAGGAGCTTTTGTTTAAGGGCTAGAAAAGGCGTCTAAGAATGTCCATTCCGTACTTTTTTGGGAATACGAAATGGTGTAATAATTTCCCGTGAAGTAGCAACAGAAGAACTGAATACCGAACTCAGAAAGTTTATCGTAGGATGCTGTTCTGGTTCTTCCGCTGTAGGTCTTGCTACTTGAAGTCTCGAAATGAAGATGTTCTTTCTTTAATTCCTCAGATGATAAAGGAGATTCATTCCAGACAAAAATTCTCTCAGTCTTTGATATTTCATAGTAAAAAACTGTTCACCCATGATCATTTTTTTGTCACAACAAATAAGTTTTCTTGTAAAATTGTAATTCTTTTCTTTCATGTTAGTATGGTCAAGAGCTTGTTCCTGATGATATCATTAACTAAATGAAATAAATAATTGACAAATGCTCACATATTTACGAAAATGAAAGTTCGTAACAGAATGATGCAATGAATCTTGGAAAAGACCACCAAAATTGAGATTCGAACTCGTGTACTCCCGCATCGAAGACCAACGTTCTAGACCACGGAGCAAAAGGATGGTGCAGCTGTGAGGGGTTGTATTTACACAATTATAGGCCTGTGCACTCTGGACCATAACAGACCCCTCTTGAGGAAGTCATCATTTATGATGATCATGGTGTGATCTATTTTTATATCAGATTCATTGAAACGGACATGAAAGTACGTAACAGAAAAATGCAACGAATCCTGGAAAAGACCATACAGAGCGGGATTTGAACGCAGGTCCTCTCGCATTGAAAACAACGCTCTTGACCACTGAGCCAGGGAATTCCTATTTGAGAGAATCGATTCTCTGACTCAATTTTATAC
Organism: Cyclina sinensis; assembly: GCA_012932295.1. Lineage (NCBI taxonomy): Eukaryota > Metazoa > Mollusca > Bivalvia > Venerida > Veneridae > Cyclina > Cyclina sinensis. The sequence continues at coordinate 5,021,003 of JAAONU010000008.1, read as the reverse complement.
AATTATTGGCCGGTGTTCGCTAAACCATAACATTTTATATTCTTAACATTTCCTACATCTTGAAGCAGTGTGTAAGTACAAGAAACGTGGCAATATCAATCCAAATGGTTGCAAAGAGAACCAAAATTTTATGAAGGTTTTAACGGTCTCATAACTTTGAATTTAAGAAACCTTATACAGGTTTCGTTAGTGATATATTTTGGTCATTTTCAACAGTATACATGTATTAGATGTTCAAACAAATCAGCAGTCATGTTTTATGTTTGTGGTCATTCAGCTATTATACAGACCAAGATGGTTCAATAAATTTTAAGGGGTCAATGAAGAAGCAGATAGCACTCTCTTAGTTCTTACTTCTCGCATGGTAAAGGCGTTAACAAAACGTAAATTAACTTCCAAAACACAGTTAAACACTAGGGGCCCGTTTTATCAATAATGCGTAAGTTACGCACAAAATTCTGCGTAACTGAAATTTAAAATTTACGTTTTGCGTAAAGCGTTTTATGAAAATGCGTACGATTGTGCGTAAATCAAACTGTGCGTAACTTAGACGTAACTGGGAAAAATCTGTAACACAGTCAAAAAGCACCTGTTTCCGGTGACGTCCATTTACCGCCAAAGTGTCAGTTTACAATGACATGGCTGCGTCAAAGACATCTAGTGGACAGGATTCCCTTAAAATAAGCTGACATTTAACGTCAATAAAGGAAATGTCTCCGTTTAAGGGTAGTTCACCCTTTCTTATATTTTCTCTGCTGTAGTTTATAAGGTATTTACATACGCTCTCAAAACAGAGCAAATAAAAAATGTACCGATTTTGACTGTCCTTTACCATCAATACGAGTAAACAGCTACGTGAAGTCGCATGAGAATTTAGATGGACAGTTGTAATCATCGCCTCCATGGCTCTATATTCTGGTAAAAGCTTGTAGTAAGTATCCATAGCATTGTGAGAAAGGCAGAGGTAAAATATTAATAATGTTCTGTAAAGCATTTCAAATCTGATCTTGAGAATGTTTACTGTGGTGATAAGGTGGGTCTGAGAAGTCTTCTTTTATGGCTGAGCAATCTTTTTGTTTAAGTATGATTTGCTTACCAACACGTGACTGTACAGTTTTGAAAACATAAATGACAGTGCAATTGAAAGTATTGTAATAATATAGATATAACATGTGTAATGAATTCAACTTCAGTAAAAAGAGTAAATGTAACGAACTTCGTCTTTAAAGTGAAAAACAGGTATGTTCTTAAAACATTTTGCTTTTAAACAATGCCAAAACTTACGCACTTAACTATACACACAGCCTGTAAATATATGGTCACTAATTCATAAGTACAGCGCATGTTTAATATTTTTCAGAGATGTTAATTGTCAGGGAAACATAAAAGCGGACATACAGATGTTGACTGAATAATTGAAGAATCTTAAGAAGTTTCAATGGGTGATTCAAATTTTTACTTACATAAGTACTTTGTCGAGTAAAACGATACTGCACTAGGCTATGCTCGTATCATTGTTAGGATCTATACAAGTCTAAGTTGACGTTGATGTATCATTAAAGCTGTTTAATTAACAGGCGTTTAACATCGCGGAAACAGAATACAGATGCAAAATACGTAATCTTAGTGGAAAATGCAAAGTGAAATTACCATTTGCAGCAAACGTTAATCATTAGATATTTAGTGTGAACGTACAATCGACTCAAATTCTGTTGACAGAGATGCTGGAAACTGTAGTTAGCAATATTTTGTTGATTGCGTTAACTTTTCCGTCTACTTCCGCATTTTGGTACCCGTAATAGTGTTATATTGTAAAAAAGAAATAATTCAGGGTATCAAACCATTGCCCACATAACACTCGGTTGTTTCTTTTGCCGATTTTCACTTTTTATCGACGACGGCGGCCATTTTAATTTTTTATTACGAAAAAGTTACGCATGGTCAAGAAGTGGTGTAAAGTTTACGTCATTTTTACGCACATTTCGTTACGTCAAGTTTTGATAAAACGCTACTTACGCTATTTTTGTCAGTTACGCACAAAGTTACGCACTAAACTATGCGTAAGTACGTCGATAAAACGGGCCCCAGATCATCTTGAAACAAAAGTCATAGGTTTATTATTGATACATATGCATCCGACAGGCGAAAAAGGGTCAAAGCAGAAATCAGCAACAATAAAAAGTAAAACAGTTTCATATTACAAATAGACCATTGCCTAGCTATCAATAAGGAAATGTGTAAGAGTTTAATGTTTAGGACCCATTGTTCAGATGCAATTCTTAATTAATGAAATATTTCAACTGAGTCACCCTGCGTTGGTAGATTGCACGCTCTGAACTTCTTAGTTTTAGTCACTCCCAGTAATTAAACGTTAATGATCAAATCGCGACAAGCTGAATAAAACTTTTTCCGCCTCAAAACAAATCAAATAAGATGGAAAGAAACTTCAAGCAGCATGAAAACATCACCACCAACATCATCATCATCATTATCATCACCACTACGATAATCATCATTGTTGTCAAGCTGTATATTCAACATCATTAAAATCACACTTCTTCATCAGTATCACATACATTACCACTTAAATAAGCATCATAATCATCACATTGTAATCATCATCATCATAATGACACAACTAAAACCGGGATCATAGTCATCACCTGTAAAATCAGCATCATAGTCATTACCTCTAAAATCAGCATCATAGTCATCATCTCTAAAATAAGCATCAAAGTCATCACCTCTAAAATCAGAATCATAGTCATCACCTCTAAAATAAGCATCATAGTCATCACCTCTAAACTAAGCATCATAGTCATCACCTCTAAAATCAGCATCATGGTCATCACCTCTAAAATCAGCATCATAGTCATCACCTCTAAAATAAGCATCATAGTCATCTCCTCTGAAAATAAGTATCATAGTCATCCCACTAAAATCGGCTTCATAGTCATCCCACTAAAATAAGCATCATAGTCATCACCTCTAAAATCAGCATCATAGTCATCACCTCTAAAATAAGCATCATAGTCATCACCTCTAAAATACGCATCATAGTCATCACCTTTAAAATCAGCATCATAGTCATCACATCTAAAATAAGCATCATAGTCATCACCTCTAAAATCAGCATCATAGTCATCTCCTCTAAAATCAGCATCATAGTCATCACCTCTAAAATCAGCATCAAAGTCATCCCACTACATTAAGCATCAAAGTCATCACCTCTAAAATCAGCATCATAGTCATCACCTCTAAAATCAGCATCATAGTCATCCCACTACATTAAGCATCAAAGTCATCACCTCTAAAATCAGCATCATAGTCATCCCACTAGAATAAGCATCATTGTTATCACCTCTAAAATAAGCATCATAGTCATCACCTCTGAAATAAGTATCATAGTCGTCCCACTAAAATAAGCATCATAGTTATCACCTCTGAAATCAGCATCATAGTCATCCCACTAGAATAAGCATCATAGTTATCACCTCTAAAATAAGCATCATAGTCATCCTACTAAAGTAAGCATCATAGTCATCACCTCTGAAATAAGCATCATAGTCATCACCACTGAAATAAGCATCACAGTCATCACCTCTAAAATAAGCATCATAGTCATCACCACTGAAATAAGCATCATAGTCATCACATCTAAAATAAGCATCATAGTCATCACCTCAGAAATAAGCATCATAATCGTCCCACTAAAATAAGCATCATAGTCATCACCTCTGAAATCAGCATCGTAGTCATCACCTTTAAAATCAGCATCATAGTCATCACATCTAAAATAAGCATCATAGTCATCCTACTACAATAAGCATCATAGTTATCACCTCTACCTCTAAAATAAGCATCATAGTCTTCCTACTAAAATAAGCATCATAGTCATCACCTCAGAAATAAGCATCATAATCGTCCCACTAAAATAAGCATCATAGTCATCACCTCTAAAATAAGCATCATTGTCGTCACCTCTAAAATAAGCATCATAGTCATCACCTCTAAAATCAGCATCATAGTCATCACCTCTAAAATCAGCATCATAGTCATCACCTATAAAATAAGCATCATAGTCTTCACCTCTAAAATAAGCATCATAGTCATCCCACTAGAATAAGCATCATAGTCATCCCACTAGAATAAGCATCATAGTTATCACCTCTAAAATCAGCATCATAGACATCACCTCTAAAATCAGCATCATAGTCATCACCTCTAAAATCAGCATCATAGTCATCACCTCTAAAATAAGCATCATAGTCTTCACCTCTAAAATAAGCATCATAGTCATCCCACTAGAATAAGCATCATAGTCATCCCACTAGAATAAGCATCATGTTATCACCTCTAAAATCAGCATCATAGACATCACCTCTAAAATCAGAATCATAGTCATCATCTCTAAAATCAGCATCATGGTCATCCCACTTAAATAAGCATCATAGTCATCTCCTCTAAAATAAGCATCATAGTCATCCAACTAGAATAAGCATCATAGTCATCCCACTAGAATAAGCATCATAGTTATCACCTCTAAAATCAGCATCATAGACATCACCTCTAAAATCAGCATCATAGTCATCACCTCTAAAATAAGCATCATAGTCATCACCTCTAAAATAAGCATCATAGTCATCCCACTAAAATAAGCCTCATAGTCATCACCTCTAAAATCACCATCATAGTCATCTCCTCTATGAGCAGCATAATGATAATACCACTGTGAGCAGCATCATGATCATACCTCTGAGAGCAGCATTATGATAATACCTCTATGGGCAGCATTATGATTATACCTCAGTGAGCAGCATCATGATCATACCTCTGTAAGCATCATGATCATACCTCTGTGAGCAGCATCATGATCATACCTCTGTGAGCAGCATAATCATACCTCTGTGAGCAGCATCATGATCATACCTCTGTGAGCATCATAATCATACCTCTGTAAGCAGCATCATGATCATACCTCTGTGAGCAGCAGCATAATCATACCTCTGTGAGCAGCATCATGATCATACCTCTGTGAGCATTATAATCATACCTCTGTGAGCAGCATCATGATCATACCTCTGTGAGCAGCATCATGATCATACCTCTTTGAGCAGCCTCATGATCATCCCTCTGTGATCAGCATCATAATCATACCATTGTGAGCAGCCTCATGATCATACCTCTGTGTGCAGCATCATGATCATACCTCTGTGAGCAGCATCATGATCATACCTCTGTGAGCAGCATCATGATCATACCTCTATGAGCAGCATCATGATCATACCTCTGTGAGCAGCATCATGATCATACCTCTGTGAGCAGCATCATGATCATACCTCTGTGAGTAGCATTGTCTAGTGGATGTCTACCAAGTTTGTTCAAATTATGTCCCCTGGGTCAAAATTGGCCACGCCCCAGGGTTCTCTTGGTTTACATATAGTTATATAGGAAATACATGAAAAATCATTTTTCTCCGAAACTAATAGGACTAGACCTTAGATATTTGGTGTGGAGTATTGTGTAGAGAACCTTTACCAGTACTGTTTATATTTTTGCCTCGGGGTCAAAATTGGCCCCGCCCCGGGGGCCCTTAAATTGTAAAAAAGGCAATCTTTAACAATCTTCTTACTGGAAACCTCAATGCCTACAGCTTAGATATTTGGTATGTAACATTGTCTAGTGGATGTCTACCAAGTTTGTTCAAATTATGTTCCCTGGGTCAAATTGGCCACGCCCCAGGGTTCTCTTGGTTTAGATATAGTTTTATAGGAAATACATGAAAAATCATTTTTCTCCGAAACTAATTGGACTAGACCTTAGACATTTTGCGTGGAGTATTGTGTAGAAAATCTTTACCAAAATTGTTTATATTTTGGCTCCGGGGTCAAAATTGGCCCCGCCCCGGGGGCCCTTAATATCTAAAAAACGGCAATCTTTAACAATCTTCTTACTGGAAACCTCAATGCCTACAGCTTAGATATTTGGTATGTAGCATTGTCTAGTGGATGTCTACCAAGTTTGTTCAAATTATGTCCCCTGGGTCAAAATTGGCCACGCCCCAGGGTTCTCTTGGTTTACAAAGATTTATAAAGGAAAAACATGAAAAATAATTTTTTCTCCGAAACTAATAGGAATAGGCCTTAGATATTTGGTGTGGAGTATTGTGTAGAGAACCTTTACCAGTACTGTTTATATGTTTGCCTCCGGGGGCCCTTAAATTGTAAAAAAGGCAATCTTTAACAATCTTCTTACTGGAAACCTCAATGCCTACAGCTTAGATATTTGGTATGTAGCATTGTCTAGTGGATGTCTACCAAGTTTGTTCAAATTATGTTCTCTGGGTCAAAATTGGCCACGCCCCAGGGTTCTCTTGGTTTACATAGATTTTTATAGGAAAAACATGAAAAATAATTTTTCTCCAAAACTAATCGATCTAGACCTTAGATATTTGGTGTTGAGTATTGTAATGAAAATTTACCAATGTTGTTTAAATGTTGGCCCTGGGGTCAAAATTTGCCCTGCCCTCCCCGGGGACCCTTATTATGTAAAAAGGGAAATCTTTAAAATCTTCTTGTCTGAAACCACAAGGCCTAGAATTTTAAAATTTGGCATGGCGCAAGTCTTAATCAAGCTTTGTCAAATTATTAGATTAGGTTAAAGGTCATGGAGGCTAAAAATAGATTTATCTACTGTACCTTGTAGAGCCTTCATTTATAGACCAATATCTTTGATATTCAATATATAGGTTCCTTGCATGGACCTCTACACATGGGTAGGGTTTGAGGTTACTGGGTCAAGGTAAAGGTCACCATAGCTTATACTAGATATTTCTACTTTCTGTCATAGAGCCTTTATTTATTGATTGATATTTTACATATTTGGTTTGTAGGCACTTATATATTTTCAATTAAAAAATGAAATAACCTACAGCCAAAATAATCAGGTGAGCGATCCAGGGCCATCATGGCCCTCTTGTTTTTTTCGGAAATGTTAAACAGACCTTGAAAACAGGTGTGCCGGCCCGGATAGCTCAATTGGTAAAGCATCGGATTGTCAGTCTTGAAGAACCCGGTTCAGACCCCATCAGGGCCACCAAAATTTTTCCATAATTGATCTCAGACAATGCGCGTCTATTGTCCCTCACCTCTGCAGTAAGTGCGAAAAAAGTCAGTCACTTGTGGAGAAATTTGGTTAATAAACTGGTTGGAAACCCAGGAAAACTGGTTTAGGTGGACTGACAACCGGGATAGAACCTTAGCTGTTAAAACTGGCGTTAAACCTATATTAGCCAAACTAAACCAAACCCAAAACAGGGGTGGTCAATTTGAAAACAAATTTTCTTCTTTGTGTTGCTTAAGTGTTGAAATCTGCACTATTTTATGCTTTCTCATATAAATTTAGTTTTTAAACGCAATGCGAAAATACAACAGATAAATCGTAAAATCACAGAAAATTCAGGATATTGTAGATATCAAGCAAAGTGAAGTGCTAGTTAATATAGAAGTTAAAGGGAACGCATTTTCGAGTATATACTTTGTACTTTATCATAAATATAATTTAAAAATATGTTTTCAGCCTGTCTGTTCTAAAAATGATCAAAATAAGTTTAAAAACACACTAGCTTTATTTGTTGCAAGTACGGAATTACAAATTAAGCGTTATTTTGAAAAGAAGCAATTTGAATGCTTTTTGGTAAACTCAGCCGAAAATTTAGTCAGTGATATGCTGTATCCAGAAGAATACAGTAATAAAATGCTAAGTCTGAGTACGGATGGATATCATGAAGGCTCTGTGCCTCAATGGGGAACATTAGTGGATTATCTACCCTGAATACTCTCTGATATTACGTTGGCCCTTCCATTTGGATTTCACTGCTTTTATCCCTTTTTTCTCTTTTGGTATGGTGATAATTAAGCCTAATTATTTGCAACAGTGGTAGTCAGATTACACAATAAGTTGAGCAACATGTTTTGTTAACAAAAGTATCTTTGTTTTTTGATAATCCTAACGTTCTATTAAATATTTAAGTGACAGTTTTCACAACTAAATGTCAAGACCATCACAATTAGAAGGATAAAGTCAGAGAAATCCAACTGAAAGGACCAATGTGCTATTTGGTCTACCTTTGATGTTATCTGACTAAGGGAGAAAATTTGTTATCAGGAATGTCCCTCATTTCGATAAAAGGGGTATAAAAAAAAACAACAACAACAACAACAAAAAATCAGAAACAAAAAACGCAAGATGAATGCTTCAGAAATCTATTATTTCAATATATAAAATTTGCTCAAATGTTTATTACGTCTATGTCAGAAAAGTGCAAAGGTTATATAAATACAAACCATTATAGCTGATTCAAAAAAAGGTAACTAATGAAATGCAACAGGAGATATTTCTGTTTTTCTACGGCCGTCAGGGCGCCATGTTGACAGTCAATTTTATCCAAAACACATGTAACAGAAAATATGCAAAAAATGTTTGTTTAGGAGTAACAGTGGTACATCTATGTGCTTATAGGCTGTCCATCTCTTTATTTTAGAAGTGGCCTAGCAGATTACTGAACATCAATTAATTCAGTAGTTCTCCATTTTTGGAGGGAGTGGGGTAAATAAATAGTTCAGTTTGTGCAACACAGGCGCAATATGCATCTTTAAACATCTGAAATTCATTCTTCTCCAGTCAAAAGCGACTAAAAAGTAAACGTGTTTTAAGCTCCCGGACGGAGCATATTGTTTTTGGTCTGTCTGTCTGTTGTCTGTCTGTTTGTCACAAAACTTTAACCTTGACCATAACACGGAAGTCCTTCCACCTACAGCCTCCAAACGTCATAGGTTCATACACTTCGATGAGCTCTACCCGCCAGACCCATTTAGAGGTCACGGGGTCAAAGGTCAACATCCCCCATCAGAGGGCATGGCGTTCATTCGAACGTAGCGCTTGTTTTATCCTTGCGCTGTATACGATTATTGACGAATGAAATAATTAAGATTATATCAATAAGAATTGATTCGGTTCATTCGTAAACCGAAAATAACGAGTTTAAACAAACTATACTACAGCTGCATTACCTTGTACATAGTAAACATGTGATTCAGATCATGTGATACGGCTGTATGCTTTTAATCAGTACACACTTTAAACTTGCCACTGATCTGAAATAAAGCGAGGATAATCATGAGATTTTCGTTTATGATTTTGTTTACTGTTTTCTTGTATGATCACTGCACTGCGGACACACCAGCTAACTGTACATACGAGGATATTAGAGGAACATGGATATTTTCCTATACACAGGTAACATGATCCTTATCTTCTTTTTTTCTTTTAGATACTTATTCGTTTCAGTTCTTGTAAGATATGGATTTTCAAATCTACTTTGATACATGATGATATATATGTTTCAATACAGGTTTTGGGATCGATGTTTGACTTTTTTTTCAAACTTCACAAAGAGTTACTTCCCCTATCATGTCGGTAAAGTAACGGAGCTTGACGTAACTGGTGTGATCAGTTTGGTGAAATTTCAACTTTCAATTTTACAAATAAAGTAAATATATCTAAAATACATAAATATGAAATAATAACTAATTGCCATTGTGTTCTGAAAGTAATAATTTACTTAGAGGAACGATTTTAGAACTACACACTTACTTAGATCTACGCGTTTTAATTGAAAAGAAAAATAAATAGGTATCGTATCACTCACTGCACGTTCTGAGTGATGGCATATTTCTGCCAACACTTAACAGTTTAACTCATATGAACTATATTATTTCATATTTCTAGTTGACCATTCAAGTTTTTTGAAAATTACCTTGCTTACATGAAAAAAGAATGCCATCAAAAGATATAATTATATGTAAATTTCATCAACATATAACTGAACTGCACCCCTCCCCACACCCACTCCCCCACTCCACTGGTTTTTGGGCGAAAAGACTTTCTTGAATGTCTATTTCTGAAGCAGTTTTCGCGAAAAAGTGGCATGGCAGCTAATTGTATAAAAATAGTTTTCATGTTGTATTTCGTTCTGCGCAAATGTCATTTTTCATTCTACTATTTAGTTATAGCATTTCGTTCTGTGTATTTGCCATAATTATACTTTGTAGTGAAGTCAATTAAGGCCCTGATCTAAGTAAGCTGGAATTTTAAACTTTTCTTTCGGGCATAAATCTAACATTTTATCACGTATATATTACATTAATTAAGACAGACTCATGGATTGTAATCGGACAAAATAGCAGTAATCACATGAACGAAAATAAACAAACAAACAAAACATTGACATTACGATTCTACTTTGAAATTTTTATTGATTAAGTAAAGTACAAGTACCTCACTGGTAGTGGTACAACGACTCGACATTTTGGCTACACTTTTTTAAAAGTGCATCTTCGTCACTTATAGAATTTTTGCTCAATTTATTCTTTTAAACAAAACGGATGCTATATAAGTAGATTAAAGGGACAAAAATGCTGCACTCTACTTGATTTTATATATTTCTGATTGCTGTTCCATTTGTTATTATGTTCAGCATGTACGCACTAACTTCTTTACGTTCTGTGGGTTCTTTAGCTGTGACTGTTTTAGCTGACGCCGAATGACGTATTAATTTCATTTTTTATGACTGCTGAATGTCTTAGGCCCTGCGTACAAGGCAAAGTCTAAAATAGAGGAAATCGATACCTAATAGACATGCCAAAATCTTACCGATGCCATCGTCGGATACCCACGGTTGTTGGTCTTCATATATATCAACAAACGTTGGTATCCTACGATGACTGATGTTGACTTGACTCGAAGTGACCCTGTGCAACACAATAACCCTTAACGTTTTAGACTGCATATCATTAAGTTAATACAAAGCAAAGTGTAGTATGTTACTCTTAACTATTTGTTCGCAACATTCCTCCAAAATACACTGGCCCTGTCTGGGCTTTAGAAATTTGTTCACCATCATGTTTTTTTTCCTAATAAGGTTGTAAGGCTGTTGTGAAGATTCCCTTTTCTCTTCAGAACAAACAAGCAAACAAACAAACGATCAAACCGAACAGATGATAAGGGAGTATATGAATTGAGTATTATGTAGAAAAGTAGAAGTTTCTTGGAGGTTATATAAGAACTTGCCTCTACTGAAGAAGGGACATTAAATGAGAAAGGGCTTTTGACTTCAATATTCTTTTTTCTTATTATTTTGTTTTAAGATTGGCGGTGATAACAAAATCAACTGTACTGCCGAAACCAGTTATGTCTCCACTATTAAACTTACTTTGGACTTTCCTGACTTCGCTATGGACGAATACGGCAATACAGGTACGTACCCAAATACACACAACAACAACAATGTATGTATTTTTATATATTAAAGAAAAAGTCCTTACAAATTTTGATAGGAATCCACATGCAAAACCAGCGCCCAATATTTTATTGTCTTGCAAACTACAAATTCACTGTTCATGGGCGGATTCAATGATCTTTGTCAGCCATAACGATTGCTTTCAGTCTTGTCATAACAATTACCATTTTGCATCAAAACAATACTTGCTATAGTGCATAGAATTTGAATGAAGGACTCAACACGGAGATCTGAAATAACCAATTCAGTCTATCAAAACTAAACAGAACCTACCGCACAATGGAAGCTATAAATAGTTCAGAACTATTTAGGGCTGTTTTTTAATGCTCCCCGAAGGTCGAGCATATAGTTGCCGCTTTGTCCGCCCGTCCGTCCCGTCCGTTTGTCCGTCCGTCATAATTTTGTCCGGAGCATAACACAATAACAATGAGAGATATCAAGACCAAACTTCATAGGTAGTTAGATCTCATTAAGAAGCAGTGCAGTGCACAAGAACCATAACTCTTGCTTTATTAATTTTTGAGTTATTGCCCTTTGAAATTTATCATACTTATTTTTTGTCCGGGGCATATCTCACAAAGTATAAGAGTTATCAACTTGAAACTTTATGAGTAGATAGATCTCATTGATGAGCAGTGCATTGCTTAAGAACCATAACTATTGCTTATTTATTTTTGAGTTATTGCCTTTTGAAATTTCTCATACTTATTTTTTGTCCGGGTAATATCTCACAAAGTATAAGAGATATTAACATGAAACTTTATTGGTAGATAGATCTCTATGAGGAGAAGTGCAGCGTGCAAGAACCGTAACTCTATTTTGCATAATTTAGGAGTTATTGCCCTTTGATATTTTTCATACTTAAAAAAATACATATTAAACAACTGCCCTTTTGGAATTGGCATTTATTCGGGTAGCATCCATTGGTTCTACCGATTTCTTGTTTTTCAATTTTTTGTCTTAATATGTGGATTTGTTTTTTCTGGAATCATTTTTCTTGACTATTTTTAAATTAACGTTTTGAATTTTATGTTCAGTGACATTATGTGTAGAATTCATGATTTCTTGTTGTTTCACATACACCAATCCGTAAATTGGGAAAGACTCTTCTGTAATTTTATCGGTATGTTTACATGAGCAGTAATATCGTTTTTTTTCGTTTTTTTTTCTTTCATTTTTTCTAAAGAATATACAAGTTAAAGCCATTTAAAACGGTCTTTCCTGTGATTTTATAGCTATGTTAACTAAATGAATTTTTATACAGAATAAAGAAAGATTTTCGATGGTTTCACACCAGAAGTATCAAATTTCCTGAACTAATCTACGCCTATTTACTTGGCAGTTAGATGAAACTAAATAAAAGGATAACTTTAATTGTATATGGTTCATGTATTTATCAACAGTACTTACCATAAAAAGGTTTAATCACTGATACTTTATGTTGTGACAATGTAGGTTACTGGACAATGATATATAATCAAGGATTTGAAATTGTCGTTGGCGGGACAAAGTACTTCGCCTTTTCCAAGTACAAGGTAGATGGAACTACGGTGGAGAGTTTGTGCCATCTTACATTTCCTGGCTGGGTTCATAACATCGATGGTCGTTCCTGGAACTGTTACGTTGGCGAAAAGCAGATGACGTCATCTGTTCCAAAAGTGACGTCTGGCGACAAGAAACGAGAGCAGCTGGTATTCAGTAATTCACAAGCCTTCATAAATGGTGATTATTTTGCGCAGAGGCGTCGCCTTGAAAAGTCTTCAAATAGTCAATACTGGGCATATAGGTCCATCTTGAACATCTAAGTTATTAAAAACAATCTTATTTTTCGTCGGTAAATAAGGAGCAGCTAAATATATACTTCTAGTTAAAACAGCTCAGTTCTTCAGATAACTTTGGTGTAAATGTTAATAATAAAGATCTGTGCAATCTGTCAGTATCGAGCGATGCAACAAACGTCGTAATGCTGTACCTAAGTCAGTGTTTAATGTGTTTTTCCTCATTGTTCTAGCTATAAACACAAACCAGACACACTGGAAGGCAACAAGTTATAAAATGTTTCAAGGAAGAAGGATGACAGAGATTATCCGCATGGCTGGCGGGAAAAGGTCAGCTAGGACGTTTCCGAAATGCGCGCCAGTGACAAAGGAGCATTTACAACGTATATAAATAACACAGTATCAAAGGCTTATAATTTACCGTTTCATAAATGCATATAGATTAAGAAAGGTAAAAGTAATGTTTTAAGAAGATTCATAAAAATATTCACATAAAGATTTTTAGCAATAATTATTTTTCAGTTGTAAAAGTAAATCTGACTTTCTACACCGTCAGCTTTCGCTTATAATTTGTTCAAATAAAATGCTTTTAAACATTTATCAAAATGAGTCTTATTTTCAGTCGCCAGCACACTCCCAAAGCAGTTTGACTGGCGAGACAGAGATGGCGTCAATTTCGTTTCCCCTGTGAGAAACCAAGGCTCTTGTGGCAGTTGCTACGCCTTTGGTTCGATGGCACTTTATGAGGCCCGTCTTCGTATTGCAACAAACAACACTGTACAGAAAGTCTTTTCGACACAAGATATTGTTAGCTGTTCCGAATATTCTCAGGGATGTGACGGAGGTTTTCCATATCTTATTGCTGGTAAGTTTTGCAAGCAACAAATTAAAAGTCCCTTATCTCAGTTCTGTTGCCAAGGGCATCGTCATTTTTACATTTTTACAGAGCCTTTTAAAGTGTTGCTTTCAGGGCGCTTACTAACTTTTTACTTGTTGTCTGGAATAGTTTTCTAAAGGCAATAACAGGAACTGTCTTAAAATGGCGAAAGAGCCTTATAATATTCTACATGTACAAAGCTGGCAACTTTCTAGCTTACCTTCTCGTACAGCAGGTTCTAGCCGAATATTCCGAATATTGACAGAGCGTTTTCTGTTGTTTTTTTTCCCACTATTTCCAAGAAGTAAAATTTGGATTTTTTGGAACTTTTGTTTAAAATCTCTTTCAATATTTTTTTTTTTTTTATAACCAGGCAGCTTTTCCCTTTTTGTTTGTTTTGTTTCTCAAGATAAGATATGGTGTCTTTAAATTTCTTGTACAGCAAGTTGTGGAGATTCCTACAATAGCACACTTTTTTAATTAATACTAACTGAGTAGAAAATTTTCGTACATCCCTGCTGATGACTAGGAAAGCTTCAACGAAGCCTATTGTTATCAGGAATTACAATTTATTTATTTATTTCAGGAAAATATGGCCAGGACTTCGGTCTTATTGAAGAAAAATGCTTCAAATATACCGGCAAAGATTCTCCGTGCAAAAAGACATCATGTAAACGATACTTTACACGAGATTATTACTATGTGGGCGGGTTTTACGGGGCGTGTAACGAGCCAGTCATGAGAGCGGAGCTTGTCAAAAACGGACCAGTCGCTATAAGTTTTGAAGTTTACGGTGATTTCATGCAGTATAAGGTTTTTATTATTATTATTATTATTATTATTATTACTATTATTATTATTATTATTATAGTAATTATTAATATCATTATTGTCATTTCGTATGTCAGTTATTTCAACTTATATATGAGTTTATTAAATTAGTGATGACTGTGATGTTATTGCAAAGCAAATACCTAAAAGTTCCTAGATAAGAAATATATTCAGTTAATAATTCAGATCATTTGCCTCTTCCTCGTCATGATCGCATTAACGGTTTTCGTACAACACTATCAAAAATAAAAGCAAACATTTTATCTGTTGTCGAATTATAATAGTTTTTTTCGACTTCTTTGCAAAAAAAATTTTTACTTACATTTCAATGTTTTAGAGTGGAGTTTACCATCATATTGACTTGCTCGAAAAGTTTAATCCGTGGGAGATAACTAATCACGTTGTCTTGGTTGTGGGCTACGGTGAAGACCAAGGTATACCGTACTGGATTGTGAAAAATTCCTGGGGCCCCGAGTGGGGAGAAGATGGTTACTTCCGGATCCGGCGTGGAAATGACGAATGTAGTATGGAGAGTATGGCAGTGGGCATTGAAATCGATCCGGTCATGTGATCTTAATATACTCTACTCATCTGTAAACTTTCCTTTACATGGATACATGCTTGATTTATGCTGTGGTGTTAGCGTTGTGTTGTGTATTTTCAGTTTCACTGCTAAGTTGCTTGAAGCGAACAAAAGATTACTGGATGTTACTCTTAGAACAATAATCTATATTTGTCATTATTAAAAAGGTGTGGTCAGGGCAAACTCCTATCTACAATTTGACTTTTTCTTAAAAGAAAGACATAATCAGTCTCTTCTCATCCTTAATTGTTTCTTTTATTGCTTAAGACTTGTCCATCTTAACACTGATGTTATATTAATTTGTTTCGATATAAAATTCACACTATAATAAAAAATATTGAAAATGCTGAACAATTGTTGAGTTCTTTTAGCTTTTGTTTGACCAAAAAAAAGTAGGAAACTGTAGTGGATAAAAAACATTATTTAAAAGAATTGAGCGAGGCTTTCCTTTGAACAATTAGAGAATGTGTGAGTAAGCTAGGCGCTCATTAAAGAACGTGTCCTCTATACGTCTTTCCGCCCTTAAAACATATATCGTCATTTCAGTAGCAATGTATGACTATAAATCTTTATGCAAGACACATAGGCTACTAACAATTCAACAAAACAGCCAGAGACAGACCTTTACATTACAAACGCATGGTCTAGTAATGATGCTATTTTTTTGCGAACGATGTCTACACCAATCGTCAACAAGTCACAAAACTCATCGTAGACTGGTTGGTGATCATTTATTTCTTCCAAATATTGGCAGAAAATGGCTGCAATGGTCTCAGAGATCGCAGGAAAGTCGCAAATCAAACCAAAGTCTTAAAAAGATCATATCACTATCTCAATGATTTTTTTATGGTCGTGTAGTCATTCTAGTGAGCCTTGAATAATCCTTATTGTCCTAATGCTTGTAACAAGAGTCGATATTCAACCTATGCACGACCTCAGCTCGTGGTTCTACCAAAATGATGCTACTCTTGTTATCAGTATTTCATCAGCCAAAGTTTAAGCAAACTAATCGAAGTCTTACAGTATTGTGATTCCTGTATATAGATCTGTTTTTGAGTCTTGGTGAATTGTTATGCTCGCAGATGAAAGTTACAAGTGCAAAGCCCTGAAGCAACTGCGATGAAATAAAGTACAGTGCTCTACTTCTACCAAAGTAGGCTAATCGTCAAAACACGCAGACACGAAACAATTTAGTACATTTCAGAGTGTTTAAAAATTAAGAATTATAAACTATCACTTTATTTCGCCGGTAAAAAACGATTCTATGATTTGGAGTGAAATGATATATGGAGAAAAAAAACGATATTTGGGGGAAAGAAAACAACAACAACAACAACAAAATTTGGAGGGGACGGAGGGGGGGGGGAGGCGTGCGGCGGGGACATATTTAGGGTAAAAACGATATTTTGGGGGAAAACGATATTTGAAAAAAAAACGATATTTGGAAAAAAAAACAATATTCAGATTTAGGAATTTTGCAGTGATTTATGATCTGGTTCAAATAATATTTTTCTTGTCTGATTGAGGTCTGTCATGCATTATTGTGTGATATCATAATAAAAACGTAACTAGAATGTAAATGAAATGATAATTAAAAACGTAACAAATTCAAATCAAAGTTTTTACTTTTTATTTTTTTTACAATATAATAGACTAACGCATTGATCTACGCGTGATATATTGAAAAGTCCCAAGAGTAAACACATCATCAGTCAGATATTGAAGATGGATTTCTGCTGAAATATGTCCATATCAAACGACATCAACAATTTAAACCCACCAGTTCAGTAAATCAGAACTATATCAAATGGTACCTGCATGATGGCGGCTAGAAATAATTCTCAGGGTTTTCTTTTGGCTGTTTTCTGCATTTTGCGCCCTAATCTGTGTAACTTCTTTTTTGGTTGGGGTGGGGTCGGCGGGGAGGGGGGGGGGGGGGGGGCTTCGGAGGCTGGAAACTTTTGCTTGAATATTTTTGATATTGTGGGTAGCTGCGTTTTATGCTCATATCCATTCAGAATAAAATTCATAATACTCCAACTTCAACTTATTACTGCCAAAAGTCAATACAGGATCATTAAAATTATAAAAGATAATAACAAAGAAAACAAATTTAACTGAAGATCTTACTTAAACATTTATTTTGAATACTTAAAATCTATAAACTTGTGTAGTCCACTGACAAAAGCTGGCACAGTTGGGGTAGCCTTAATCTCGGTCGGTAATTCGTTCCAGAGTCGTATAGTCCTTGGGAAGAATGAGTTCATGTGATGTTGTGTTTTTGATTGTGGGATGAGGAATTTGTTGTTTCTTGTGTTTGTGACCTGTTTGTTTTTTTTATTTTGTGTAGCATGACCAGGCTGGCATGGTTTCGCCTTTGTTAGTTCCTTAATCATGTTTGTTACACTGCTTGTATAGTGGTAATCATTATGAACGTACCTTGCAGCTGACCTCCTTAATCATGTTTGTTACACTGCTTGTATAGTGGTAATCATTATGAACGTACCTTGCAGCTGACCTCCTTAATCATGTTTGTTACACTGCTTGTATAGTGGTAATCATTATGAACGTACCTTGCAGCTGACCTCCTTAATCATGTTTGTTACACTGCTTGTATAGTGGTAATCATTATGAACGTACCTTGCAGCTGACCTCCTTAATCATGTTTGTTACACTGCTTGTATAGTGGTAATCATTATGAACGTACCTTGCAGCTGACCTCCTTAATCATGTTTGTTACACTGCTTGTATAGTGGTAATCATTATGAACGTACCTTGCAGCTAACCTCCTTAATCATGTTTGTTACACTGCTTGTATAGTGGTAATCATTATGAACGTACCTTGCAGCTGACCTCCTTAATCATGTTTGTTACACTGCTTGTATAGTGGTAATCATTATGAACGTACCTTGCAGCTGACCTCCTTAATCATGTTTGTTACACTGCTTGTATAGTGGTAATCATTATGAACGTACCTTGCAGCTAACCTCTGGACCTTTCCTACTCTGTGAGTGAGATATTTTTGGTTACTACTTATAGTAATGTCTAAGTGTTTTACATTTTCTGTGGTTTTCAGTATAGATGATTATGTAGGGTGTAGGAAAAGATGACCGGTTTCCTTTTCCTGTGTATTCTGAGTACTTCACAGTTGTCAGGGTTGAACACCATTGACCATTCCTTTTCCCATATTTCAAGGTTGGTCAAATCATTTTGTAAGGTGTGTGCAGATACTTGTGGTTTAATTGTTAAATAAACTATGGTTTCGTCGGCAAATAGACGCACCCGGCTCCTGACACTTCCTGGTAGGTCATTGATGTATGCGAGAAAGAGACAATGACCCAAGACTGATCGCTGCCGGACACCAGATCCACTAATACCTGTTATGATCTCACGGTTTTTGAGAACGTTTTGTATCCATGAACTGATGTGTGGATGAACTCCCAAGTGTTTCAGCTTGTGTATGAGTTTGTGGTGGTCTACTTTGTCAAAAGCTTTACTGAAGTCCATGAGAATGAAATCAGTTTGTTGACCTTGATCTAAGTTATCAGCTATTTCTTGAGTGAAGCCGATGAGCCGATAATAGAACATAGTTTCACACACACCAATCTGAAAATTGACTGTTTTGTTAACGGTTTTTGTGCTATGTATGTTCACATGAGCCAAAGATCTAATCTACTATGGTATTTAAAGTCTTTGCATGAGCCTCAGGGTCTTTCAAATAAAATCACATGAGCCAAAGATCTAATCTACTATGGTATTTAAAGTCTTTGCATGAGCCTCAGGGTCTTTCATTTGAAAGACCCTGAGGCTCATGCAAAGACTTTAAATACCATAGTAGATTAGATCTTTGGCTCATGTGAACATACATAGCACAAAAACCGTTAACAAAACAGTCAATTTTCAGATTGGTGTGTGTGAAACTATGTTCAAATGAAAGACCCTGATGAGCCGAAACATCTTTCTTGTTTGAAATATGACCCCCAACTTTTCTTGTTATTTCTCAAGAGTAGGCCTACAAATGCAAATCTACAGAAATATGCTAGCTAAAGGCATTTAAACTAGGTCCTCCCATATTTTACCGACCTGTGAACTACATGGATTTTATAAACAAAAAAAAGGATTTTCTTTGGTGGTTTCACCTATAGCTCAAATTGTAACGCTCTCCTCGCAGTTGAAGTAATATTTTTACCTGGACACCGTTTAATTGGCACCTGTGTCACGTGACCATAGTTTACATTTCCGGATTGTAAATTTTGATTTACTTTTTGTTTACCACTCAAAATTAAGGTTTAAATCATGACTTAGGTAACATGATCGGGGCGTGTTATTTTATCTCAGTAATCATATCTACCTTTTGTTTGTACGGAGGTGCCAACGGACAGTTCACCCATAAATACAATGTGTTGGCGAAGTGTATACACGGTGAGGTGGAGGGGTTCTCTATACCCTCTCACTACTCTGCATATGACAAACAAAGAATAAATGTTTTTCTTGGAATTCCCTATGCCAAAAGAATATCTCAATATTCAGACTGGCGGCGGCAGTTCAGGTTCAATGTAAGTGTTTACCTTTACTTATTGAAGTCCTGATCCAGTTCCATATATTATTTTGCAAATCATAATTGATAAACCTAATGGTTTTTATTTAGATAGATTTTCTGGATTTTTTTCTTAAGTATTTGTAATAGGTGGTGAAAAATCGTGGCTCGACCGGGACTCGAACCCAGGGCCTTCGGCTTACAGGCCGGACACTCTACCAACTGAGCTACCAAGCCACACGGTTCTGCCTCATCGATTTATCACCTATAAACCTGTACCCGGCTACATATACCCCCTCCAAATTTTGAATTCGTCCCGAATTCTCAGAGTCATAGAGAATATTGTGAAACATTCTCGAGGTGCCGAAGCAGTAGCCAAATTATAACATAGGTTATTTACGTTGGGCGCCAAATGTAACAGGTGGTGAAAAATCGTGGCTCGACGGGGACTCGAACCCAGGGCCTTCGGCTTACAGGGCGGACACTCTACCAACTGAGCTACCAAGAAACACGGTTCTGCCTCATCGATTTATCACCTATAAACCTGTACCCGGCTACATATTAGTCCAAATAATTGTACTCAAAACGTTGAATATCGTGCTGTTTTTTTGAATGGTTGATAGCTGCCTTCGTAAAGGCAGCATCCTGCCTGAAGTCGCATTATTGAAACTACCTAAGTATAAGATAACATTATTCTAACCATTTCGTGATGTAAATCAACTCGAGATAATTCGTATCAGTTACAATGACTAATTAGCACATGTTTGATTTCAGAAACCAGAGAAACCATCCTGGACAGGCATATGGGATGCTACCTACTATAGACCAGCTTGTCCACAGTTACCTTGGTTGGTGAAACAGACAGTACCAGGGTTTGATCGGGCACAGAATACCAGTGAGGACTGTCTTTACATGAATATATTTACTCCCAATGTAAGATTTAAACATATGATTTTTTAAAAGCTTTTTTAAAAAACACATTTATTGAATTTATGTTTCATTAAGACTGGATCAAGATCTGCAATAATTAAAGTACATTTAACAGAAGAGTAGATAATCCTAATAATAGCCGATTAGGTGGTTGTTACTCTCTCTAAAATCCATTGAAGAAAGTTTGTTGTCAAGGCTAATTAGTAGTTATATTCAGTCTTTGATGATTTATTCAGGAAAATTAAAATAATTTTGACAATTTTGGAGTGGAATTGAGGAGTGCCTCTAAGCATTGTGTCCTTTCTAACTCTCTTAAGATCACAGTGTCTTAAGGAATGAAAATGTTTTAAAATTTTCTGCAATTTGTCACTGTTTACATTGAGAATTGTATGGTTGAGAAAAAGCTGTCTGTTTGATAATCATAATCAGCCCCCTAAAATTCTTAGTTCTGGCACTGATGACCTTATTAAAAATTAGAAAGCTCATCTCAAACATTCAGAATGTTTTGTGTTTGTATCATTTATAGATACTGCTAGATTTCTTTTAGCTTTGAGTGGAACAATTTTTTGATTTGCATACTGGCACTATTTATGAGCTGTTGAAATGTCCTGATAGCACTGAGGTAATTTAGTGAAAGAGTAAACTCATGTTAAACATCTCTTTCAAAAACTATTTACGTTATATCATGACTGGTCCAAGGGATCATACAGCAGTCTTCATATGTAATAAGTCTTTATTTTACAACAACAAACAAAATGAATCAACATTTACTCTGTCTTTCTTGTGTGTTTTCAGAAAACAGATGAAAGGCCAGTTGCAAACCCAGCATTATACCCAGTCATGGTGTTTATACATGGTGGAGGTTGGACTATGGGGGCATCTCAGCAGTATCCTGGTGTGTTTCTTGCAGAGCGGAAAGTGGTAGTTGTCACATTCAACTACAGATTAAATGCACTTGGTATGTACATGATTATATGACAGATCTTAGTAAGAACAGAATGGTATTTGACTATTTTGAGGTACATGTTTACAGAATTAGTTTTTCCTGATTGGTCATGAAGAGTTATTGTCCTAGGCATTTTTTTCACAATAAATTTTATTCAATAATCTTGTTTCAGCCAGCTTTTTAACAATTCATTGATTTAAATGTCTTGCTCAATGAGCAGTCATGCAAATACGGTTGTCAAGGTAGGAAGAATGCTAAATCTAGATTAGCATCAGTTAAGGCCCTTAGTTCTGGCACTGATGACCTTGTTTAAAGTTAGAAAATTCATCTCACACATTCAGAATGTTTGGTGCCCGTATCATAATATATACTGCTAAATTTCATTTAGCTTTGAATGTTTGAGCTAAATCCTGTTTTTTTCCATTTCTCTCCAATGATAACTTTGTTTGATTACCTGCCTAAGGGAGGTAATTCATATTAAGAATGGTAGTATGGAAAAAGGTTATCAGGTAAAATTATTATGTAATTGTATTTTTGACCAAGTATTTGATTTAGACTTCAGACGGTCATGTCTTTAAGTTCACAAAATTAATATCAAATATGTATGTGTATATTATGAAAGCTACCAACACACAAGGGAAGAAACTTACAATGTACTATTTTCTCTTACTTTTCAAAAATGGTAAATGAGAGTCAAACCAGTTTTTAGTGACTTGCAATGAATGCATACAGTCAGTGCAGGGCTAAACTTGTCTTAAAGACTTAAATAAGGTATATCAAAACATGTAAATTAACTTTGTTTCTGGTGATATAAAATTATATAGAGATATTGGAGAATACTGCTAGTCAAATATTTACTTAAGTTATTCAGAACATGTACAAGGCTAACAGGATTAGTCATTCCTTATTTTGACAGAGATTTATGGACCATTTATAAGAGGTTGTTTTCCATTACTAAACATTGTGTTAAACATGCAGAAAACTTGTTTGAAAGAGTGTTAGAAGTGTAATTTATATAGAATGCTTGAATTACAAGAGAGTAAATATGCATTTGCAGGAGGCTTAACATCTACATATGCAATTCAGGCATTTCCACAAAGAAATGTCCAGATATGGAAGTAAAAATTCCAGTTTTAGGTGCAGTCATATTTGTTATTTTCCAGGATTTTTAAGCACTGGGGATCATTTCTCACCTGGAAATTTTGGTTTATGGGATCAACATAGAGCTCTTGAGTTTGTAAAAGAGAATATCCGCTATTTCCGAGGTGACCCAGGAATGGTGACAATATTTGGGCAGAGTACTGGAGCTGCCAGTGTTGGCTTACATCTATTATCTCCAAGATCATACAGTAAGTTGAAAGTGGTTGAAGATTAAGTGTTTAAAGTCAAGACTGTTGTCTTGATATCTTGGTATGCATGTCTCAGCATACACCAGACAAGTGGGCATACAGTATTAAATCATTGTTGTAATAGTTTAGCCTAGTAATCAGCACTAAGCCACTGCTGGTATTGAAGTTCCTTATTTTGTCATTTATGTGATAGCACAAGTATAGATCTGTAAGTATTACTGAAAATGATTGAAATAATTGTTGCAATGCATTAAGATGCATGTACTTATAAAAGTTGTGACAAAGTCTCAATTAAAAAAAGATGTCAAGGACTTGTTATTCAACTTTTTATACTTAATGGTAACACCTTTATACAGTAACTTATTGTATGCTTACCCAGGCACCACATTCATCACTAATCATTTGTAGAAAAATAATGATATGGGAAATATTACTTATTTTTACACTGAGTTCTATACTTTTTCTACCCAGATTTATTTCATCAAGCCATAATGATGTCTGGTTCCGACCGGTGCCAGTGGGCTATAATACCAAGTATTGAGGATGCAAAGAGTTATGCCCGTGAGTTAGCTGGTGAGGTGGGCTGTCCAACTGGAGACAACCAGCGCCTTATCTCCTGTATGCAGTTATATAGGACAGCTGATGAGATTGTAAATGCCTCAGCAAGAATCAGGGTTAAGGTAACAAACATTTATATGATAGTGTTGTAAATACCCCAACAAAAATCAGGTAACAAATGTCTGTATGATAGTATTGTAAATGCCAAAGCTTGATTCAGGGTTAAGGTAACAAAAGTTGATGTAATCGTATTGTAAAAGCTGTGGCAAGAATAATACCTCTTTTTGGTAGTTTTAATGCCAAACTAGTGTCCAATTTCATTGTTAGTACAAAATGTTATAGTGAAATGTATGCTTTGTAGGAATCATGAAGGCAAAAGAATATTTGCAGTGCACTTTGTATGTCTGTCATTGTATTGTAGACCTTGCAAATTTGTCTTGTTTCCATTATCACAAACTATGTTTGGTAGCATTGTTTAAGGCTCAGTTTACATATTTGTTATGGCTACAACTTTGGTTTTAAAGAACATAATCATTATTAAAACAGCTACCTGGTATATACAACCTGGTGTCTCCAAATCTGCAGAAGCACAATTAGTTTCACTAACTTAATTATACATCATCGAAAGGCAGATTAGCTAGGGTCATGTTATTACTTATGTGACCCTAGGAAGATCTTAATTGATGGATCCCTGACCCCTCACATTTGCATGATTTAACAAAGAAGTGCAGTTATATTTTCATCACAAACAGGTATATAACAAAAGAGCACATGGTAATTTTTGTTGGTAAAACCTATTGTTATAAGATCTAAGAGTCATGCTGTGGATCCATGAATTATGACAAAAATGATGAAATGTTGAATGTTTGTTATAGATACAAATACTCATCAGAAGAACACATAATGTAAACCTTGTTGTTTCAGTATATTTTATCAGAAGTATAGTTGTAACACATAATGTAAACCTTGTTATTTAAGTATATTTTATCAGAAGTATAGTTGTAACACATAATGTAAACCTTGTTGTTTCAGTATATTTTATCAGAAGTATAGTTGTAACACATAATGTAAACCTTGTTATTTAAGTATATTTTATCAGAAGTATAGTTGTAACACATAATGTAAACCTTGTTATTTCAGTATATTTTATCTTTGCAGCTGAAACTGATTGATCTTTTATTTATTTAAAAAGCTTTCTATCTCTTGTTTTACAGCAAGGTACTGTAGGGAACCCATGGGGCCCTGTTGTAGATGGCCCTCATCAGGGGTCACAGTATGCCTTTCTCACAGATCCACCTAGATCTATGCGAGAGCAGGGTCGATTCCAAAGATTACGGGTCATGGCAGGAGTAGTGAGGGATGATGGCTCATACTTTATTCGTAGGCATATCCTTAAATTATTGTTACTTTACCTCAAATTATTTCTTGTAATCTTTTCTTGATATTTAGATTGCACCAGTCATGTAAATGACCAACAGGCCTTTTAGAGATTACAGATGTAGTTGTTTTACAGTGCAGAAGGTAGTGCAAGACATAAAGTGGCCTAATTGCAATGAGTTTCCTGTTTCCCTTTCAGGGAACACAGTTTTAGATATAACCTTGAGACAATTAGTAATCATTGTCAAGGTGGAGCTGGGAATATGGTTACTTAGTCTCATAGAGTAATTTCCTGTGATACACTTGTCTTAGTTGCCTGTCTGTCAAGCAAAGTCTTTTTCTTAACCTTTGAAAAGCCTGAATTTTTTGTTTGAACATGGCTCAGAAGTTTATAGGATTTATAAGGAATGCAAAACAATGATGAAGCATAAATTTCAGCTATAGTTAAAGACTAGGTAACAGTAAGTAGAATTGCTAAGTGAAAGAAAACTATATGTCATATATATTTCAAGCCCATAAGGTTGGCCTCGTTGCAAGGTTGCACTAGGTTGGATTTACACTTAACATCATATTTATTTACTTTCAGCCAACATGCCATCATTGGAGTCCGGAATGTCACCAACACAGTTTGACAATATTCTGCTTGAGTTTTTACGTGACAGGAGTGTTGCAGATATGATAAATGCCTTAGAAGCTTTAAGGTTTGAATATTCATACTGGCCTGAACGACAAAACTATACCCACGTCAGACAGGAAGCCATTGATGTAAGCTGATTCAAATGTTTTGTTGCAAAAATAAAGCAAGATATAGAGTAACATAGGTCAATTGAAAAAAGAAGATAAACTTCTCACAGGTCGAGCTTTAGCTCAACTTTTGTCTTCTGTGTAAGTTACCTGTGAAATAATAATAACTTTTAATCAGTCTCACAATAATTGTCACTATTATCATGTAAAGTAACTTTATACAGTGCAGTTTTTGGAAATACTGGTCATCTGGGTGTCTGCTGGCACAGATTTTCAGTTTGCTGAAATCACAGATGATAGGATGCAACTACAGGGTGTGTCTTAATTTGCCTAATTGAATGTCAGGTAGAGCTCCAATAAACGTAGATGTCACAGAAGGTTTATTTCAGAAACTGATGTGACAGTATTTTGGTCTAACTTTATTTTTGATATTCAAAATGTCTAACCTATTATGACAAAAATGTCTTTAGATGTGAGGTGCCCTTATGCACTTCAGAATATATTTTGTGTGTTACAGATGATGTCAGATTATCTTTTTGGTACTGGAATAGACGAAACTATTCGAGCCCAGAATTTATACAATAAAACATACTTCTATGTGTTCAACTACAAATCCAGATATGATTATGTTCCACCTTGGAGAGGTATGTATATTACTGTATATTGACACTGTGAGAGTGAAACCCATGCAATTACATGTGAGCTCTGCTTCTTTATTTATGAATGTTCTTCCAGAAAATTTTGAATTTGCGAAAACTGCAAACTTAGTACTGAAGATATTTATAAAACTTTGAAAAATGATAGGTATCAGTAAAGCATTTATGCACGTGAGTTTAGATTCTAGAAAGTCTTAATCCTCAAGGATAACTTAACACATAAAAAACATAAAAGGGTGAAATAAACATTTATAGGTGATGCATAGTAATATGGGAATAATGCCTGTAAATTATGAATTTGTTCTTTGTATTCATCAAACTGTCTGTTTTGCTAATTGGCAACAGGTAGATAATACACGTTATTACGCATAATCTACAGAGCAAAGTTGATACTTATAGCAACAGAGAGTAAAAGTAATCTTTATTTGTTTAAGGTTTATTTTCTTGCATTAAAATTTACTGTATATTTGTTTGCAGAGAGAAAGTTCACAATTTCTTTTAGAGAATTTGTGTCTGGTTCCGAGTCTTTCAAGCAACAACATGAATTTCCTGCCTGACATAACTGTTTATTTAAGAGAGCATAAAACTTAAGGTTAAACCAAGCCTAGTCATTAGCATTGTTGCATTGTCAAATTTTTTAATGGTAAAAAATTTTGATATTTCAAATTCCAGGTATTGCTCATGGGCAGGAGTTACAGTACTTGTTTGGTTTTCCATACATGAACCAGACATACATAGACTTGTTTGGTGTTTACCCGAGACAAGAATATGATATGGACTACAGTGACAGAAATATAAGTGAATATATGATTAGTCTGTTCACGAACTTCTCAGACTCAGGGTATGCCTAAATGTACTTTACGATTTTACCTGTTTAGACATTTATGGAATTAAGTTATTTAATTGATTGTAGAAGTTGTTTTTGTTCATTGTGTGAACTGTTGTTGATGATTGCTGCTTGAGAATCTGACAAAAGGTTGTGCTGAAAAGTGAATAATTAAAGTCATGATCATTTGAATGTTATTATTTATACCAGTAGTCAAAATATCCAATGGCTACTGTAATTTCATAAAGTATTGGAAAGTAATACCCATTTTCAAAATTTCTACAAAAACCATTGCAACTGTTATATACTTTTGAAGAGTTGGGAAATTTGGCTGGTAAGTCTTGTTTCTTACTGCCAGCATTGTGATAAATTCTGCTTCATGGCTAGAAGTCTTTCCTAGTCCATTTTTGGAAAGGACAACTGTAGAGGTGAAATATTGCAATGTTAGTAACAATCATACTGTGTTCTGTAAGCTTATTTCTCCAGGAACAAGAGCCTAACTTTGTATCTGAAGATATTATAAAGTCTTTAACCAAACCCTTCTTTTTGTTACATAGGGGTAATTAAATTATGATGTTAAAGAAATTGCAACATGGAAACTGATATGAATTTTTTTTTCCAGAAATCCAACAGACACAAAATTCTCACTGAGCAATTTTGCCAATATATCATGGATTGAATATAATCTTCAGAATCATTCATATCTAGAAATTGGTAACAAATCCAGTAATAAGATAAATTTTAGACAGAGAAATTATGCTTTCTGGAGGGAGTACTTTGTTGCTGTCTCAAATAGAGGAACTGGTAAGTGTTTGCAATTATTTCAGCTTAGCCAGTCTATAATACAACAGTTTGAGTGAACAAGTAATAAGGTCATGAAAAGTCGGAAAAGTATATCACAGTATGTCTTACGATACTTCAGCCCATATGCTGGAATTCCTAAGTTTATGTTCCCTTTAAGAACAATGTTTAAAAAAGTAGTGGTCGAGGGGTCATAGTGCCAGACTCCATCAGGGGGTCACTGGTTCGACTCCCACTAGGGGTTAGGGTCCGCAGTGACTGCTGCATTCCTTTCGGCGTGTATACTGGTTTGAACTGAAGAAGCAGTCATCGAGAGGATTTGTTAAAACATAAGCCTGTTCATGTACATTCAACAATAATCTTGTACGACTGATTTTGTAAGCCTTTGGATAGTTAAGTCTATTTGAACAATTTCTCTTACAGATAAATTTGCTTTAAAATTTCAGATTCCACAACATCAGAACCTGAAAGTGAGCATATCACAGAATACGAGTATGCCACTTGGTCAATAGCTGGATTGGCAGTAGTGTTAATTGTAATGGTGATAGCACTGGGTATTGTTATATGTCGAATGAGACCACGAGATTACTAACCTTAGATGTCTGGTGCCTTAATAGCTTGACAGTACTGATCTTCTTTAAGAATACTACTGGTACCCTCCCCTACTCACCAGTTTATCCTATGGAATTGTTAATACTACAGGAGCTTAAATAGTTTTTTAGTTGAAAAATGTTGATACATTGGTATACATGGATAGATAGCTATCTGTGAAACAGTTGAAATACGATTGAGCAAATTGCAATAGAATGTTAACACAGCATCAGTGTGCAATGGAAGAGTATTTTTTTTCTTAATATAGTTTTTTCTTGCAATATTTGAAGGATGCTTTGTAACAGAAATTGTGATTTTACACACTCGAAAAAGAACTCAGGTTAGTTTTTTTAATAGAAATAATCATATTTAGATTGTCATTGTATTGCAGATTTGGCTTTTACCAACATACGTGTTTTTTGCATTACTTTGAACACCTGTTTCTACAATCGCACAACTCTTTTACTAATGGTTTCGGTCTTCAACAACCGTTGTTATTATCAAAATAATTGTATAACTAAAGGGATTCTTTAAAGTCATGTATTTTTCTAGATCCACTTCAGTATGCTTGAAAAGAATTAATACTTCATAATCAGAGATGATAACCTTTTCTCTTTGTAGAAAAAATATATAAACCATTTTAGAACTTCAGTTAGATGTCCAGTTTGTTAGGTATTTAGGATGTAAGTATTTGAATACCTTGTCCATCATCAGTTTCGGGCTGTAATCCAGCTAGTTTTTTTTTCTCCTTTGTTTTTTGTCTGTCATATGTTTCATGTATAGATATTACACATTCTGTCAGTGGAGGGCTCAGTTGATAGAATGGGACAAGTGTAATTATACAGTGAAGGCTCTTGCTTGAATCCTGCATGGAGCTATTGCAGAACAAGTAAAATGACAAAATATGGTCAAACACAAGATATTTCTAAATGTCATTTAAGTGACCATATTAAACTGTTTGGAAACAATAATATTCTATTTAATCTTTACATGTTTTTTTAGAATCACAGCATTCTTTAATGGTGCAAAATTAAACACTGGCTTAATACTTACGTTAAGTTTTAAAGTTTATTTGTAATCTTACATTAAATCAAAGAGTATTCCATCAGAAAGTGTCTGCATGAAACACTTAACACAAATTATAAAACCTTGTACAAAAATGAATCTCTTGTGTTACAACTTTGTGACATTAAATCTGAATGGGTAGTTATTTTTGCTAAACATCACTACTGCTGATAGAGAAATGCTACATCTTTACACTTGATAGATATTTGATGTACTCGAAACATTTGAAAGAGGAATACAAGAGCAAAAACTGCTGATGTATGATATTTAAGAAGCATATCTTACTGTTAATTGATAATATACTGCATATCTCGTTTTTATTGGCTTATTTTCTATAAATTTAAAAATAATTCATGATTTAGAAAAGAAATATGATCAAATATTTTGTTTCCTTTAGTCATGTAGACACTTGGAGAGTGTTCATTTGGAATAGACAGCTCTCCACCCTAAATCATACAAAAACAACTCTGTATAAAGGCTGATATTAATGCATCAAGTTTATCTCTCAAACTTAGAATCTTTTTTACTGTCACCTAGACATTTGATGATAATTCATTCAATTTCATCCACATTTATATGATTTTAATGAAAATGGTACACTAAATTTTTTTGGGTATGTCTCTCATAAAGTTATTGTATCTGTTTGAGAAGGAAGCAGCCTGTCCAGTGAGTGATTTGGCTACCAGACATACCGGTACCTTTATGTATTTACAATTGTTTTTTTATATATGTATCAAAAATGTACATACTATTTTTAAGGTCAGTTTGGTACATTTTCTGTAGTTGCAGGGTGATTTTATAATTTCTGGTACACTTTTATCCTTTGCCAGTTGTTCAGGGCAAAAATCTGTTTTCAGCTTATACAGCTAAATTTTATGACATTCAAGTTTTTCTTTTCCACATGTATACCATATTGTAAGAAATATTGTTTTACCAGCATGAAGTGAAATTTCTGAAGAATTTTTAGAGGAACTTGTTGTTAAAGAGGTACCTTTTTTTAGTCATTACAATAATTCTAGAGCTCATTGCAAACTATTGTATATCCTTATTACATATATATGTACATAGTTAAAACAGTTTTGAACTGTGCCTAGAACTGTTATAAATGGTTAGATCAAGGCTAAGTTGGGGGAACTACTGCAGTTTTCAGCCACACTGTTGTTATCACCATTTCTCTCTCTGAAAATTGCTTCTGAAGTCATGTTGGCACACGTTGAAAAAGGTTTTCATTCTGTTCTTTTCTATTACCTTGGCAGATTGCATGCTTTAGATATTTAGTGTATATTGTGGGCAGACCTGTGACCGTACTCGTGCAGAAATTGGTGGAAATGGCTGTTTTCATGGTTGATTTTTAATTTGTACAGGAACATATTGAAAAACACTGATACAATATCTAATGCCTGTCACTGGTGTGGTGTGTGGTAGACGCTTACATCCCAGTTATTTGTGCAACCTTTTTTGGTGTAAGGTGTTCGAGTCGGGTTCAACCAAAATTTCAACCTCTTCTTGGTCCTATCCTGGCAGATAGTCCTCTAAGCAAGTGTTCCCAGGTATCCAGTCAGTTCACTAACCAATTTCTCCACAAGCGACTGACCTCTCCCTCATCAGAGGTGAGAGACAAATGAACTTTCAATGCATTGCCTGAGATCAATTATCACCCCAGATGAACACTGTGTCAGATATTATGAATCCCCATGCACTCTCTTCTTTAACTGTAAAAGTTGTATTTTATTGACTTGTGTATAAAGTGGTGAATCAGGGTTACTGTAATTTTACAGTTTCAGTAGATACATATTTCATAATTTCTTTCAGTCTGATCTAGGATTACAATATTTGCAGATAAACTAAAGCATAAATCTACTATAAACCTGTAGGAAGATCTTGATTCCAACATCTGTCTGTATAAGCAGAGTAAATTGCTTTTCCTGTACTTTTTACTGTAAAATGTTGAACTGTGCATGTGCATTAATTTGGCAAATGAATGTGATACCTTTTTCATCGAGACAGCATTATGATTTTAATATTCATTTTTTTTAAAAAGAAGAAGCCTTTTTGACTGACTAAAGAACAACTCAAGACTTTCAGTTACGCATTTTTTCTTTTTAATTTTATTTCACCTCTTTATTGAAAATATAACTCTTTCTCTTTTGACTACAGTTATGTTTTAATCTTAATGAATGTACAAAGTGTAAATATATTAGATTTGTATATATAATTACTAAGAAATGTACATAATATGTATAAATATGTCATTCCAAAGTTCTTTGCTCAGATTATATTAACATATCAGAAACCTCGTTCAGTGCTGTGAAACCATTGCCTTTAATTTAACTGAAATTATATTCAGGAACAATGTCAGTTGTACTGGGGTATTTTTTAAAGCAGTGTTGACCAATCAAAACTCAGTCCTACCAAAGACATATCTCTTGCACTAAAAGTGTTTTATAAACATGTAACTATGGAAGTCATATAACTATGTAAGTCATATAACTATGGAAGTCATATAACTATGAAGTCATATAACTATGGAAGTACAGAAATGACTAGGGATTCTTATTATGACTCATAAATGAAGGAAAAATAAAACTTACATACATGTATATTTGTTTCTTAAGCTGGACGAACTATATATGGAAAAAATAAAAGTTTTAACTGTTTATTTATCTACATGATTTCTATGAACTATTTTTAATCTTTCTTTAAATATAAAGTAATGAAATATTATCTTGATTTTTTTCCACAAAATATTCAAGTGAAAAATGATGATAGAAGCCAGTTAAACATCTGAAGTTCTTTTTTTTAGAAGTTGGACTTAAAATAAGTTTTATCCAGTTTTAACCTGAATTTACTGATTTATCGTCCGAATGATTCATTCAATATTCCTACAAAATTTCAACAATTTATGATTCAATATTCCTATGTGTTTTTCGCAGTTTAAAAAGATGAAAAATATTCTGTAAATTTTTAAAAACATTTGAATGAATGGAAACAGAAGCTTTAATTATACTCTTACAATTTTATAAGTCAAGGTTTTAAGAACAGTCAACATTTTGATACTGTTTTTTACTCATGTAGCCATAGAAATTAGCCACAATTATGATTTACTAAATACTTTCCACTTGTAAATACTTTCGACTCGCCTAAAAATTGTTAGTTTTGAAGTGTGAAAGACTTCAAGATGATGTCAATACATATAGAACAGTGAGAGCATCTATAATAGTGAACTTTCTGAGGGTTAGTAATCTGCTATGCTCTGACCAACTTTTCTGTTTGTGTCATAGATTTTCTTAAATACATGATGATTGAGTATTGACAGTTCTTGTGTAGTTTTAATATAGTGACTTGTGTTTTTCGACAACCTTTAATCATGGCCTAAACAGCACGATTTTTGTGTATATAACTCAAAACTCGAGCAAATAATGTCCATAAAGTGTGATAATCACCTGTATTCCCTGAAGGTTACCTTGCACTGTTAATAGTAAACAGAGCATGAATATACATTGTTAATAATATCTCTTTTTATAAAGACAACTCTGTATATATTTATATAAGTATTTGGTGCAACAAATATCTGGCTCCATGACTATAAAACCTTTCGTGCTCACCTTGCTTTAGTTTGGATTACATTCCTCTACCACTGTTATAGTGTGGCCGGAAACCAGACGAAAGTAGCTCTTTTATATTTTTGTAACAACATGTATTACAGACAATTCGAACCCACTTTTTACTATCTGTTAATGAAATTTCATATTCATAATGAGTCGAGCCGGTACACTGAAAAAAATACAGGGATGGGTGGGGGTGGGGGGTTGAGCTGGTAAAGGTTTTATTTTCGTCTGCCGGGAATCATTCTCACTTTAAGTCAATGTAATATATCATTTATTAATTGATATTCATTGTTCACACCTTATTATTATTGTATGTGTACAGTATGTATGATTCAAACATTCCAATTTTTTACTTTATCATGTGAAATTTCTATATATAAATACAATAATTTTGTCGAATGTACTAAAATTTTCAAATAAAATAAAGACTGATACTGGAGTATTTTTTCTTCAAGTTCATGTAAAGGTCTGTTTAAAAATGACAACGAATTCGCCCACCTTTATAAAAAAAATGCTTTAGGCAGGCATGATTGAAATGTCCAACTATTTGTCTGTTGGCACTGTTAAGATTTTGCAATACAGGTATTCGTACAGACACACATATCTATATATTTGATTTTTTTATTCATCGAGACCAGTTGCAACTCTGACATACGTCGCCGGACGCGATAATTCGGTATACTGCCGGACACAGCATCCCAGTTTCAGAGACATTCGTTCCATTTTAAATGCCCTGTAGTATTGATAAATGTTTAAAAGTCTCACCTCCTAAAGACGTAGTTGATGTAAATGGTGAAACACGGAATAAAACTCACAATCCCTGAATCAAATCTTGAATGTAACAGTGGGGTGGCTTCAAAGCGTGTTAAAAACGCAAATGTCGGATACAGCAACACTTTCAGATGAAGGCGTTTATAGTAGGTTAATTGGATCCAATAAGTTTACTGCGATTTTTTGTTTATTCACATCTCGTCTATAACGATGTCTTTCATTAATTCCCGACTGTATCATTTGAAGTTCTGAGAGGATTTTCAGGAAAATATTAATTAAACTACACAGACGTTTGTTTTGTCCTGGTAACGAAATCAATCATTAGCAATTTCTCTTTATTGAGGGTAAAGATGAGATGCTAGCAAAGACTAGATGTTGTTCGAACACGAAAAAAAAAATATATGAAAAGAATTCGCCACGAAAGAAGGTAAACATGGCTTAAAGCAACGTTTCTATACAAAATTTAACCTTTCTTTTAAGTCGTCGAGATGAGTTTAAAATTACAGTCGCTTTTAAATAAAAGTTTACATACACTATCACTAGTGATAGTGATAGCACGCGTTTTTTAGCTCACCTGAGCACAAAGTGCTCAGGGTGAGCTTTTCTGATCAGTCTTTGTCCGTCGTCCGTCCGTCCGTCGTCAACTTTTCATACAAATGACATCTCCTCTGAAACCAAAGGGCCAAATTAAATGAAACTTGCCTGGGATGTTCCTTGCTTGAAGCTCTACCAAAGTTGTTCAAAGAATTCAATTCCATCAAGAATTCTGGTTGCTATGGCAACTTAAAGGAAAAACTTTGAAAATCTTCTTGTCTGAAACCACAAGGCCTGGAGCTTTGATATTTGGTATGAAGCATCATCTAGTGGACCTCTACCAAGTTTGTTCAAATTATGTCCCTGTGGTCAAAACTGACCCCGCCCCAGGGGTCAGTTGATTTTACATAGAGTTATATAGGGAAAACTTTAAAAATCTTCTTCTCAGAAACCACAATGCCTACAGCTAAGATATTTGGTATGTAGCATTGTGTAGTGGATGTCTACCAAGTTTGTTCAAATTATGTCCCCTGGGTCAAAAATGGCCACGCCCAAGGGTTCTCTTGGTTTACATATAGTTATATAGGAAAAACATGAAAAATCATTTTTCTCCAAAACTAATAGGACTAGATCTTAGATATTTGGTTTGGAGTATTGTGTTGAGAACCTTTACCAGTATTGTTTATATGTTGGCCCTGGGGTCAAAATTGGCCCCGCCCCGGGGGCCCTTAATATGTAAAAAAGGAAATCTTTAAAAATCTTCTTCTTAGAAACCACAATGCCTACAGCTTTGATATTTGGTATGTAGCATTGTGTAGTGGATGTCTACCAAGTTTATTCAAATAATGTCCCCTGGGTCAAAATTGGCCACGCCCCAGGGTTCTCTTGGTTTACATATAGTTATATAGGAAAAACATGAAAAATCATTTTTCTCCAAAAGTAATAGGACTAGACCTTAGATATTTGGTGTTGAGTATTGTGTTGAGAACCTTTACCAGTATTGTTTATATGTTGGCCCTGGGGTCAAAATTGGCCCCGTCCCGGGGGCCCTTAATATGTAAAAAAGGAAATCTTTAAAAATCTTCTTCTCAGAAATCACAATGCCTACAGCTTTGATATTTGGTATGTAGCATTGTGTAGTGGATGTCTACCAAGTTTGTTCAAATTATGTCCCCTGGGTCAAAATTGGCCACGCCCAAGGGTTCTCTTGGTTTACATATAGTTATATTGGAAAAACATGAAAAATCATTTTTCTCCAAAACTAATAGGACTAGATCTTAGATATTTGGTGTGGAGTATTGTGTTGAGAACCTTTACCAGTATTGTTTATATGTTGGCCCTGGGGTCAAAATTGGCCCCGCCCCGGGGGCCCTTAATATGTAAAAAAGGAAATCTTTAAAAATCTTCTTCTCAGAAACCACAATGCCTACAGCTTTGATATTTGGTATGTAGCATTGTGTAGT
The DNA here is from genome assembly GCA_012932295.1 of Cyclina sinensis. Classification (NCBI taxonomy): domain Eukaryota; kingdom Metazoa; phylum Mollusca; class Bivalvia; order Venerida; family Veneridae; genus Cyclina; species Cyclina sinensis. The sequence goes on along the minus strand of JAAONU010000008.1, from coordinate 4,984,819 downwards.
GAATGTCTACCAAGTTTGTTCAAATAATGTCCCCTGGGTCAAAATTGGCCACGCCCCAGGGTTCTCTTGGTTTACATATAGTTATATAGGAAAAACATTAAAACTCATTTTTCTCTGAAACTAATAGGACTAGATCTTAGATATTTTGTGTGGAGTATTGTGTAGAGGACCTTTACCAGTATTGTTTATATGTTGGTCCTGGGGTCAAAATTGGCCCTGCCCCAGGGGCCCTTAATATGTGAAAAAGGCAATCTTTAAAAATCTTCTTACTGGAAACCTCAATGCCTACAGCTTAGATATTTGGTATATAGCATTTTCAAGTGGATGTCTACCAAGTTTGTTCAAAATATTTTCTCTGGGTCAAAATTGGCCACGCCCAAGGATTCTCTTGGTTTACATAGATTAATATAGGAAAAACATGAAACATAATTTTTCTCCAGAACAAATGGGTGTAGACCTTAGATATTTGGTGTTGAGTTTTGTGTAAAGAACCTTTACCAATATTGTTTAAATGTTGGCCCTGGGGTCAAAATTTGTCACACCCCGGGGGCCCTTAATATGTAAAAAAGGAAATCTTCAAAAATCTTCTTGTCTGAAACCACAATGCCTAGAATTTTAAAATTTGGCATGAAGCAAGCTTTATCAAGCTTTTCCAAATTATTAGATTAGGTTAAAGGTCACGGAGTCTAAAAATAGATTTATCTATTGTACCTCATAAAGCCTTCATTTATAGACAAATATCATTTATATTCAATATATAGGTTCCTTGCATGGACCTCTTCCCGTGGGTAGGGTTTGAGGCCACTGGGTCAAGGTCAAGGTCACCATAGCTTATAATAGATATTTCTACTTTCTGACATAGAGCCTTTATTTATTGACTGATATTTTACTTATTTGGTTTGTAGGCACTTATATATTTTCAGTTAAAAAATGAAATACTGCTGAACAGCAAACCTACAGCCAAAGTACTCAGGTGAGCGATCCAGGGCCATCATGGCCCTCTTGTTTTCTACAAAAGTTTCTGATTCAAAAGTTGCCGAATCTGAATAGTAGATTAAAATTATAATCTGTTGTATAGATAAGAAGACAGTATGTGTATCAACTATTATTTTTAAAATGATCTTTCTATTTCATAAGAACGCTTTAAAACATTTAAAACATATTCGTTCAAATGAGACTGCGTTTTAAACTAAAAACTGGAATTAGAATTAAATACAGATTTTACTGAACGGAAGCAACATTTTTGGGCACAGACAGAATATTAAAACACATTTCAGCATTGCAGACGACATTTAAAAGGGAAACAGAAATATTATAAGGTCAGAATGAGGAATCTGTTTGCGGCTTTGTGTTTAAAAGGTCTAAAAGTGTAACATTGCAACTAAATTAGTTACATTTAAATATTTTTATTATGCAAGGAAAAACAGAAGAGCAAGCTCATATCAGAGAAAGAGAGAGAGAGAGAGAACTTACACATTGGACAAAACATTCATGTTGAACAGTGAATAAAACTGATTTAATACTTACATAATAGTATATATACATATTCAAAGTCAAATTTATGGGATCAGAGATTCGTTATCGTATTATAAGTTGAACTTGAACTATTATTACATTATTATAATGTTCTGGTTGAGTGTTGTTATCAAAGCTTTTCCATGCGGGCGTCGTTCATTGTTAGAACAGTTCGGAGCCCAGTTTACGACAATGTGCCGCCCAAGCCTTGATATTTTCGATAGCAATGCAAGTCAACGTGGCACTTTTATCTAATCCTTGAATTCAACAAAGTTTTAGCCTTGTTATCAACCATGCAACAAAATTAACAACACAAAGAAGCACAAAGAAGAATTTATATCAAAGGCTCGTTTTGAAAAGTTTTCAGCTTAGCCTCGTAATGCATTTCAGTGTGAGCCTCGTTTCCAAAAACGTTCGAGCAACGTGTCATGTTCTGAAAGCTGAGTTTCGACAGGAAAACTGTTTTCGACTGTGTCTTTAAATGAACACCATTCCAGCTGAGCTTTGTTATATTATTCTTACTGAACCTCATAATTAAGTCGGGTCTTCCTGAACCTTGCCATAAACGCTACTCAAATTGAGTTTTGTCATAAATGAAGATCCACCTGAATCCCAATATGAACGCTGTTCCAAAATGAGCCTTGATATGAACGCTGTTCCAAATGAGTCTTCAGATGAACGCTGTTCCAAATGAGCCTTTATATAAACGCTGTTCCAAATGAGCCTTGATATGAACGCTGTTCCAAATGAGCCTTGACATGAACGCTGATCCAAATGAGCCTTGATATGAACGCTGTTCCAAATGAACCTTACTATGAACGCTGTTCTGAACCTTGATAAGAACGCTGTTGCAAATGAGCCTTGATATGAACGCTGTTTTAACTGAGCTTTGACATGCACGCTGTTCCAGTTGAGCCTTGATATGAATGCAATTTTAACTGAGCCCTGATATGGATGTTTTTTTAATTGAGCTTTGACATGCACGCTGTTCCAGTTGAGCCTTGATATGAACGCTGTTTTAACTGAACCTTGATATAAACGCTGTTCTGAACCTTGATATGACCTCTGTTCTAACTGAGCCATGATATGCACGCTGTTTTAACTGAGCCTTGACATGAACGCTGTTCCAGTTAAGCCTTGATATGAACGCTGTTCCAAATGAACCTTGATATGAACTCTGTTCTGGGCCTTGATATGGACGCTGTTCCAAATGAACCTTGATATGGTCGCTGTTCCAAATGAGCCTTGATATGAACGCTGTTCTAACTGTGCCTTGATATGAACGCTGTTTTAACTGAACCTTGATATGAATGCTGATCCAAATGATCCTTGATATAAACGCTGTTGTAACAGAACCTTGCTATGAACGCTCTTCCAACTGAGCTTTGTTATGAAAGCTGTTCCTAATGAATATTGATATGAACGCTGTTCTGAGCCTTGATATGAACGGTGTTCTTACTGAGCCTTATATGAACGCTGTATTAACTGAGCCTTGATATGGTCGCTGTTCCAAATGAGCCTTGATATGAACTCTGTTCTAACTGTGCCTTGATATGGACGCTGTTCCAAATGAACCTTGATATGAATGCTGTTTTGAGTCTTGATATGGACGCTGTTCCAAATGAGCCTTGATATGAACGCTGTTCTAACAGAAACTTGATATGAACGCTCTTCCAACTGAGCTTTGTTATGAAAGATGTTCCTAATGAACATTGATATGAACGCTGTTCTGAGCCTTGATATGAACGGTGTTCTTACTGAGCCTTATATGAACGCTGTATTAACTGAGCCTTAATATGGACGCTGTTCCAAATGATCCTTGATATGAACACTGTTCTAACTGAGTCTTGAAATGAACGCTTTTCCGAATGAACCTTGATATGAACGCTATTCTGAGCCTTGATATGGACGCTGTTCCAACTTAGCCTTGATATGGACGCTGTTCCAAAGGAGCCTTGATATGAACGCTGCTCTGAGTCTTTATATGGATGCTGATCCAACTGAGCCTTGAAATGAACGCTGTTCCAAATGAACCTTGATATGAAGACTATTCTGAGCCTTGATATGGACGCTGTTCAAAGTGAATTTTGATATGAACGCTGTTCTAAACCTTTATATGAACGCTGTTCTGAGCCTTGATATGGACGCTGTTCCAAATGAACATTAATATGAACGCTGTTCTAACTGAGCCTTGATAGGAACGCTGTTACAACTGAGCCTTGATATGAACGTTGTTCCAAATGAACCTTTATATCGACGCTGTTCCAACTGAGTCTTGATAGGAACGCTTTTGTCAAATGAACCTTGATATGAACGCTGTACGAAGTGAGCCTTGATATGAACCCTGTTCTAACTGAGCACTGATATGAACGCTGTTCTAAATAAGCCTTGATATGAGCGTTGTTCTAACTGAACCCTGATATAAATGCTGTTCAAAATGAGCTTTGATATAAACTCTGTTCTAAATGAGCATTGATATGAACGCTGTTAAAATCAGCCTTGATATGAACGCTGTTCTGAGCTTTGATATGAACGCTGTTCTGAGCCTAAATATGGATGCTGATCCAATATGGAGTCTTGTTATGAGCGCTGTTCAACCTAAACGTTTCTATGAACGCTGTACCGCAAAGCTTAGGGACGCATTTCTAATATTGTTCCACTTTAGCCTTGTTATGATTGCTGTTCGAACTGAGTCTCAAGATTCAAGCTATTCCAACTGCCGTGTTTCAATATGAACGCTGTTCCAACTCAGCCTTGTGATGATCTTTATTCCTCATTAGTCTCAGTATGAAAGCTGTTCCAAGTGTGGTTCATATGAACTTTCTTCCAACTCAGCCTTGTGATGATCTCTATTCCTCATTAGACTGAGTATGAAAGCTGTTCCAAGTGAGGTTAATATAAACACTGTTCCAACTCAGCCTTGTTATGATCTCTATTCCACATTAGTCTCAGTATGAAAGCTGTTCCAAGTGAGGTTAATATGAACACTGTTCCAATTCAGCCTTGTGATGACCTCTATTCCTCATTAATCTAAGTATGCCGTGTTTCAATATAGTCATACTGGAACTAATGAGGAATAGAGATCATCACAAGGCTGAGTTGGAACAGTTTTCATATTAACCTCACTTGGAACAGCTTTCATACTGAGACTAATGAGGAATAGAGATCATCACACGGCTGAGTTGGAACAATGTTCATATTAACCTCACTTGGAACAGCTTTCATACTGAGACTAATGAGGAATAGAGATCATCACAAGGTTGAGTTGAAAGAGTGTTTATATCAACCTCACTTGGAACAGCTTTCATACTGAGACTAATGAGGAAAAGAGATCATCACAAGGCTGAGTTGGAACAGTGTTCATATTAATCTCACTTGGAACAGCTTTCATACTAGACTAATGAGGAATAGAGATCGTCACAAGGTTGAATTGGAACAGTGTTCATATTAATCTCACTTGGAACAGCTTTCATACTGAGACTAATGTGGAATAGAGATCATCACAAGGCTGAGTTGGAACAGTTTTCATATTAACCTCACTTGGAACAGCTTTCATACTGAGACTTATGAGGAATAGAGATCATCACAAGGCTAAGTTGGAAGAGTGTTCATATAAATCTGACTTGGAACAGCTTTCATACTGAGACTAATGAGGAATAAAGATCATCACTAGGCTGAGTTGGAAAAGTGTTCATATTAACCTCACTTGGAACAGCTTTCATACTGAGACTAATGAGGAATAGAGATCATCACAAGGCTGAGTTGGAAGAGTGTTCATATTATGCTCACTTGGAACAGCTATAATACTGAGACTAATGTGGAATAGAGATAATCACAAGGCTGAGTTGGAACAGAGTTCATATTAACCTCACTTGGAACAGCTTTCATGCTGAGACTAAGGTGGAATGGAGATCTTCACAAGGCTGAGTTGAAACAGTGTTCATATTAACCTCACTTAGAACAACTTTCATACTTAGACTAATGAGGAATAGAGATCATCACAAAGCTGAGTTGGAACAGTTTAATATTTACCTCGCTTGGAACAACTTTCATACTGAGACTAATTAGGAGTAGAGATCTTCACAAGGCTGAGTTGGAATTGAGTTCATATTAACCTCACTTGGAACAGCTTTCATCCTGAGACTAATGTAAATATGTTGTTTTGCAACGAACATGTAAATGTTTATGCAATAAACTTAAATTGAATTGAATTGAATTGAAAATGAGAAATAGAGGTCATCACAAGGCTGAGTTGGAACAGCGTTCATGTTGAAACACAGCAGTCGGAATAGCTTGAATCTTGAGACTCAGTTTTAACAGCAATCATAACAAGTGGAAAAATATTAGAAATGCGACCCTAGGCTTTTGCGGTACAGCGTTCATAGAAAAGTTTAGGTTGAACAGCGCTCAGAACAAGACTCCATATTGGATCAGCATGCATATTTAGGCTCAGAACAGCGTTCATATGAAGGCTCAGTTAGAAGAGCGTTCATATCAAGGCTGATTTTAACAGCGTTCATATCAATGCTCATTTAGAACAGCGAACATTTATATCAAAGCTCATTTTGAACAGCTTTTATATCAAGTTCTAATTGGTATTTCAAAAGGTTGTGTTTAAGCTTTACGTACCTATAGCAACATATATGTTTAAAAAAACGAAGACTGTTTAATCAACACTTAAATTTGCACACACTGCATTTCATTTCTTTTTTATAAGACAAGCAGCTCAGTAAACTTGTTGAAATACCACACTTACCGAAATAATCGTTTACAGTTTTTTCACGGTTTTAGGAAGAAAACAAGATAACTTCTGTCAAAATTTGTGCGGCCAGCTAAATGATGTTTTAAAAGACATATGAGAGATTGAATGAAATATTTGTTCTCTAATTGTTATGCGCCTACATATTTTTTGTTATATCAGTAGATCTATGGTTGTTATCTTTAATTAAAAATTAAAACTTTGTTGTTTTTTTTATTGTTTCCTTTTCTTTTCTATTTTTTAAACAATTATTGGGAGGAGAATATATATATAGATATATATATAGATAATATATATATAAATATATATAAACATCTGTGCTCTTCTACATGTTTTTTATTGTCTCTTCTACTTTATCAGTTTTCATCGCCTTGATGGCCTAATTAAAAATATTTCTTTAAAACTTTACCAACATCTTTCAATTATACACAATTTTAACTCCTTGGTTAATTTGAATGACATAGTAACACAAAATTTGAAAAGTGCCCCCCCCCCCGCCCCCCCTCCCCCCCCCCCCCACACACACACACATATACACAAGAAAAATAAATAGTGAAAAATTATGGATGGCAATAAGATTATTGAAGAGAAACAAAATAACCTAAAACATTCAACGGAAACAAAGTGTTTGTGTCATTCATCATTCATTCATTCATTCATTCATTCATTCATTCATTCATTCATTCATTCATTCATTCCGGTGTTCGTTCGTTCCCGTTCCTTTGTCCTTCCGTCTGTTTTTTGACAGCCTTTTGATTGATTGCTTAAATGTAAACCTTTTTATTTTAAAGATAAAGAATATGGATACTATATAAAAAAATCACAAAAAAGATAGACTTAATATCTTAGAAATACAAAGAATAATGTGGTGAAGTTGTGCAGTCTTTTCTTTTGACAAAAACGGAAATCCTTTTATAAATTAACTGAAGAAAAAAACACAATTGCAAAAATATTGAAAGGAAAATAAAACTGTTTTGCAAAATCTTTATTTGATTTTCGAGACAATTATTCTCTAAATACAACCATTATATATAGATATTATTATACAGTAGAAATGGTCGAGTTATACTTTTCAATATGCTGCAACATAATTATCTGATATACATTTTGTCGAAAAGTCATGGTAATATTGCTACTAAGATTTTGAGGCAACACTTTAGGGAAAAATAAATCTCTTTTACACTCCAAGTCAACTTTTATTTATTTTTATTTTTCATGTTCATTTTCACAAATATTTCTCTATAATGTTTCAATTTATTGACAACAGCTTCTTGAAAAATGTCTCGTGCTAAATTTAGTATTTTAGTCCATTGTGGTTCCTGAAAAGATTGAAGAAATATATGGGCGTCTACATGATGTTTAAAGTCATGCCAACTACCATCTTTCGCCCTTCCAACTCTGTCCTTTTTAGTATTTCTAGGAATTTTGTTTACTTTTATTGTAGTATTGTGAAGCTGAATGGAAATTACTCTTTGGTCAAGAAACCACATCTCATTTCCACCTTTTATGACGTTTCGGTCAGGTATTGTTTTACCATAGTGTGTCAAAAGCCACGAGTTTATTTACTCTGTAAATGTCTGATTTTCTTGAATTGGTTTCAAATCCATGACGGTGTTCCAATTCCTCGATGGCATACCGATAGAAGTCATTGGCTGCATTTTAATCTTTTGATTTTTCCACACAAATGCAGAACAACAGTCAGCGTGTAAAATAAAAATCCCATTTCCGGCTACAATATCATAAAATGTTTCGCTCAGCGGCAAAATATCGACATCTGAAGTCATAAGTATCTCTTCAGGCTTTAACCACGGTGCAAGCAGTGTAAAGAACAACCTTGACACCTGGGCATATGATACAGGATTATGGCTTGCTGGTATAGTCGCAAACCTTGTTGTTTCATCCATGTCAAGTGTTGTCTGCCTCACGATTTTATACAAAGGTTGGTTATTCCAAAGTTCTGTATCACCAACCACAAGAATAAAAGAATTCCAACCGATCCGTTTCCATGCCGCGACTACGAAAGGGAGACAGAATACATAACCAGACGACATTCCTGGAGCAACGGCTATAGAAACAACAACCCATCGTGGTTTGGACGAGGTTATTCTTCTCTCTGCTTTCACTGATATGGAACTTAGCTTCTGGCTTTCCTTTGCTGAATTGCGGTTGCTTTTATCAAATTCATCGTATTGTTTGTTCTTAATACCCACAATTCCATAGTATAAGAATAGAACAACTTTGAGCATCACTATAACCAAGATGAATCTGTTTGTTCTCACTTTGTTGGAAAAATGCATCATTATTTCTACATCCACACTAAAACTTATTCATCGTTGTATAGAATGAATATAACATTACATGTACATAAACAAATTTTGCTTGTACCTTCTTTATATTTGAACGTCCAATACCGAAAAATGAATTATTTTGTTTGTACCCGAACAAAGTTAGTTCAGAAAAATTAATATTTAAATAATATGAATGTGTTTTAACACTGACTATACACATCCGCTTTTTTTCTACTGTATACTCATGTATTCAGCAAGTTCATTTTAGAAATCAATCTGGTGTTCGAGTTAAAAGCAGTTGCAAATTATTTCGAATTAATAAGCCAATCATTAAAACAATGAAAGAGTTTAGTTGATTTGTCGTTAAATGTTGTGGTTTCGTATGATAATAAATGGTACTTGAACAACATCATTTCTTAATTTATGACTATTTCAATCCTGACCGTTACTACTAAACTCTTTCTGCATGCTGCTATAACAAATATTCTGCATTACAATAAGGTGGGGCAATTGTAATTGTCAGGTAATGATGAATCAAAGTCTTAATGGCTATCAATTATATCATTAAAAGTTTCAAAAGTAAAATGATTGATTAACCACTCATCCAGATGATCTATAATATCAATGTTAGTCTTGAATGAAATTCCCCAGATCATTGTTACGAAGTTAGTTTTTATCACTTCTCTTCTTTTATCTCGTTCCCACGAGATAATTACCCGAGGGTACTGCCTTGGGTGTGCAATAAAAAATGCCCAATAGAAAAAAATTGTGTAAGAAAACAAAAAAATAAAGCAATAACAGAGAGGGGTATGTCGAGGGAACGACTTGCTCGTCGTAGCGAGTTAACAATATCTCTGAAACGAGATGGCGAGATATTGCTCTACTCTTCATTGTTTTCAATGTTATACTTTTGAATTGCACCTCTTTTTTTTTAAATGTCTCTTCACACGCCTTGTTCATTGGTTACAACGACAAACTTGGTCGTTTCTTCGACTTAAAAACAACAGGTGCAGTTAAAAAAGAAAATAAAATAACATTGCATTGAAAGGAAAGAGTAGCGTACTATCATACTATCTTCTTCCAACGACATAGCTTACTCGTTCCTACGACAAAGTAAGCATGCACTACTATTCTTCGTTGCACTATTTCTTTTTTATTGCGCAACTGTTTTTTTTTTAATCCAGTATTTTTGAATTGCACTTTTTTTATTTAGTTACTCTTTACCACAACATATTAAGTCGTTCCCTCGAGTAAATATCTCGTGAGAACGAGATTTAGAAAAGATAAGTGCAATTGAAAAAAGGCTTGTGCTTATCACATCTGTGCCATCGTACATTGTGCATAAAATGTTCTAACAATTTGAAGTAAGATGTATGCCTCAGTAGAGTAAGGAACAAGAAATTATCTGTTCACGTATCACAGTATTAACATCATTTCACCTGTGATACATCCATGCATTTTTATGATATGTCAAATATTTCTGGATTAAACAAGGGCCACCGCAAGCGGAGGCCACGCTCGACTTTTTTCCTATTTCCAAAGGCAAACATATTAGAGGAAGCACATTGTCGTGAAGCTATTTCAAATGAAACATCATTTGGAAATATGATTATCAAATTCATCCATGCATAACAAAGTAATGGCCAATTTTAGCAACATTCAGACATTTGACTTTAGGGTCAAGGTCATGTTCAGTTTAACCTTCTTTGGAGGTACTGTCTAAAGGGAGTTATGTCCAAGCATGAAGACACCACATCCATTAATAACAGATATATAGCCAAGTAAAGCAATGTCAAGGTTATTTACAGGTCAAGGTCATACTTGAATTGTTTAACACGTTTGTTTTATTTTCAGATTTGTTTCGTCCAAGTATTAATCAAATCCATAAATAAATAAATAAGATATGACAATTTAAGCAAAATTCAATAATTTGACCTTAACGGTCAAGGTTATTTTAAGGCAAGGTCATACTTGAAAGAATCATAATGTCTGATTTGTTTCAAATCCATAAATAAATGACAAAGTTACAACAATTTGAGCAAAATTCAATAATTTGACCTTGACAGTCACAGTCATTTTAAAGTTAAGGTCATACCTGAATTATTTAACATGTCGGTTTTGTCATCAGTGTTGTTTTGTCCAAGTTTGATTTAAATCAAACAATAAATAACAAAGTTATGGCCAGTTTTAGCAAAATTCAATAATTTGACCTTGACTGTCAATGTCATTTAAAGGTCAAGGTCAAACTTGAAATAATTGTTATGTCAGTTTGTGTAATAAGTGTTGTTCAGTCCAATTATGAATCAAATCCATAAATAAATGAGAAAGGTATGCTAATTTTAGCATAATTCAATCATCTGACCTTGACAGTCAAGGTCATTTTAGATCATTGTCAAATGATCATGAAACGTCATTGCTAAGTACAGGCTTCAAGTTTTTTAAACGTATCTTCCTATTCACTATCCCAAAAGCAATTTTGAATTGTTTATTGCCATTCATCGAATAGAATGTGTAATAGTGGAGTTTTGTACATGAAATGCAATAAATCCATATAGTTCGTCCTATCAAGAAAACTTCTGTTTTGATGCTTGCGTATTCTTCATTGTTTCTACTTTCTTTGGGTCCTCTCAGATGATTGATTCTCCAAATTGAAAAGATGGACTTTCCCTTGCAGAATTTGCACTTATCTTTCTTTAGTGCGAGATTCTTGGTCTAAAATCTTTGAAGGACTGTTTCAAACCTTTTGTCACCCTGTTCTTGTGTTCTTGCGCGAAACAAATCTGCTGCATTGTTGATGCCAAAGCCGTAACGTTTGTTTCTACAAAGCCTAATATGCATTGTGAAAGAAACTGCGTGAGAGAATTCTAGTTGGTGATAACGTTGGTTCAAGTTTAATGTCGATAAAAATGCGAGCTCCATTCAGTTTAATTTTCATATCATATGTTGAGTTTTTTATAGACTTGATTCGGTTGTCTCATGTCCACAAAGATTCTTATTTAGTTGGTTTTTCTTAAAGGCTTTACTGCGATAACAATTGAGGAGAAATCCGGTCTGTAGGTCCGTTTAAAACTTTTCAGTGATATCTAGTCTCTGTAAACGAGCGGGTTCATATTGGATTTACTGTCTGGAATGGAATGGTATTTGTCTATGCGGTTGTCATAGGTTGTATGTCTTGTCATAATGTCTTTCATTTTGCTGATTACTGTGAATATTGATTTGTACTTGTCACAGAGTTGATTGTGTGGAGAGTGTTAATTTCAGATATCACTTGAAGAGCTCTTACAACTTTATACAAAGATTTTGGAGAAAGCCGAGTTGTTACGAGTGTTGGAGATACTTATCCATCTGATCATAAACAATTCTCTAACACTTTTTAATGCGTATTAACTAGACAGTCATGGTGTCGTTGCCTTTGCCGCCGTTCCCGTCCGAAAACTTTAAAAATTGGTCATATTTTTTTATTCCTTTATGGATTGTCTTCATACTTGGACACAACAACCCTTTGGACAAGACCTTCAAGAAAACCACACTAAACTTTACCTTGACTCATAAATGACCTTCACCTTCAAGGTCAAAATATTGAACTTTGCTAAAATTGGCCATAACTTAATTATGTTTTGATGGATTGTATTCATTCTTGGACACAACAACCCTTTGGACAAGTCCTTCAAAGAGACTAGACTAAACATGACCTTGACTCATAAATGACTTTCACCATCAAGGTCAAAATATTGAATTTTGCTAAAATTGGCCATAACTTGATTATAAATTGGTGGATTGTCTTCATACTTTGACACAACAACCATTTGGACAAGTACTTCAAGAAAACCACACTAAACTTGACCTTGACTCATAAATGAATTTAACTTCCAAGGTCAAAATATTAAATTTTGCTAAAATTGCCATAACTTAATTATTAATTGGTGGATTGTCTTCATACTTGGATACAACCATCCTTCGGACAAGATCTTCAAGTGGACCAGACTAAACTTGACCTTGAATCATAAATGACCTTCACCTTCAAGGTCAAATTTGTAAATTTTGCTAAAATTGGCCATAACTTTCTTATTTGTTGTTGGATTTGATTCATACTTGGACAAAACAACACTTATGACAAATCCAACATTATGATTCTTTCAGGAATGACCTTCGCTTTAAAATGACCTTCACATTAAAGCTCAAATTATTGAGTTTTGTTAAAATTGGCCATAACTTTGTTGTTTATGGTTGGATTTGATTTATACTTAGACAAAAAAAACACTAATGACAAAACCGATTATGGAATAACTAAAATACGACTATGACCTAAAAATGACCTTGAATGTCAAGGTCAGATGATTGAATTTTGCTAAAATTGTCATACCGTTCTCATTTATGTATGGATTTGATTCATACTTGATCAAAACAACACTTATGCGAAATCTGACATAATGATTATTTCAAGTTTGACCTTGACCTTTAAATGACCTTGACAGTCAAGGTCAAATTATTGAATTTTGCTAAAACTGTCCATAACTTTGTTATTTATGGTTTGATTTGAATCAACCTTGGACAATTCAACACTTATGACAAAGCCGACATGTAAAATATTTCAGGTATGAACTTAACCTTAAATAGACTGTGACTGTCAAGGTCAAATTATTGAATTTTGCTCAAATTGTTGTAACTTTGTCATTTATTTATGGATTTTAAACAAATCAGACATTATGATTCTTTCAAGTATGACCTTGCCTTAAAATGACCTTGACCGTCAAGGTCAAATTACTGAATTTTGCTAAAATTGTCATATCTTTTTTATTTATTTATGGATTTGATTAATACTTGGAAGAAACAACTCTGAAAATAAAATAAACGTGTTGAACATTCAAGTATGACCTTGACCTGTAAATAACCTTGACATTGATTTACTTGGCTATATCTGTGTTATTAATGGATGTGGTGTTTTCATGCTTTGACATAACTCCCTTTTAGACAGTACCTCCAAAGAAGGTTAAACTGAACTTGACCTTGACCCTAAAGTCAAATGTCTGAATGTTGCTAAAATTGGCCATTACTTTGTTATGCATGGATGAATTTGATAATCATATTTCCAAATGATGTTTCATTTGAAATAGCTTCACGACAATGTGCTTCCTCTAATATGTTTGCCTTTGGAAATAGGAAAAAAGTCGAGCGTGGCCCCCGCTTGCGGTGGCTCTTGTTTAATCTAGATATATTTGACATATCATAAAAATGCATGGATGTATCACAGGTGAAATGATGTTAATACTGTGATACGTGAACAGATAATTTCTTGTTCCTTACTCTACTGAGGCATTCATCTAACTTCAAATTGTTAGAACATTTTATGCACATGTACGGTGGCACAGATGTGATAAGCACTAGCCTTTTTCAATTGCACTAATCTTTTCTAAATCTCGTTCTCACGAGATATTTACTCGAGGGAACGACTTAATATGTTGTGATAAAGAGTAACTAAATAAAAAAGGGCAATTCAAAAATACTGGATTAAAAAAAAAAAACAGTTGCGCAATAAAAAAGAAATAGTGCAACGAAGAATAGTAGTGCATGCTTACTTTGTCGTAGGAACGAGTAAGCTATGTCGTTGGAACAAGACAGTATGATAGTACGCTACTCTTTCTTTTCAATGCAATGTTATTTTATTTTATTTTATTTCATTTTATTTAACTGCACTTGCTGTTTTTAAGTCGGAGGAACGACTAAGTTTGTCGTTGTAACCAATGAGCAAGGCGTGTGAAGAGACATTTGAAAAAAGAGAGGTGCAATTCAAAAGTATAACATTGAAAACAATGAAGAGTAGAGCAATATCTCGCCATCTCGTTTCAGAGATATTGTTAACTCGCTACGACGAGCAAGTCGTTCCCTCGACATACCCCTCTCTGTTATTGCTTTATTTTTTGTTTTCTTACACAAATCTTTTTTATTTTTATTTTTTTTTATTGCACACCCAAGGCAGTACCCTCGGGTAATTATCTCGTGGGAACGAGATAAAAGAAGAGAAGTGATAAAAACTAACTAGAGCATCTGTGCCTTCGTAACAATGATCTGGGGAATTTCATTCAAGACTAACATTGATATTATAGATCATCTGGATGAGTGGTTAATCAATCATTTTACTTTTGAAACTTTTGATGTTATAATTGATAGCCATTAAGACTTTGATTCATCATTACCTGACAATTACAATTGCCCCACCTTATTGTAATGCAGAATATTAGTTATAGCAGCATGCAGAAAGAGTTTAGTAATAACGGTCAGGATTGAAATAATCATTTAAAAAATGGTGTTGTACAAGTACCATTTATTATCAAACGAAACCACAACAATTAACGACAAATCAACTAAACTCTTTCATTGTTTTAATGATTGGCTCGATAATTTGAAATAATTTGCAACACCTTTTAACTCGAACACCAGATTGATTTCTAAAATGAACTTGCTGAATACATGAGTATACAGTAGAAAATAAGCGGATGTGTGTAGTCAGTGTTAAAACACATTCATATTATTTAAATATTAATTTTTCTGAACTAACTTTGTTCGGGTACAAACAAAATAATTCATTGTTCGGTATTGGACGTTCAAATATAAAGAAGGTACAAGCAAAATTTGTTTATGTACCTGTAATGTTATATTCATTCTATACAACGATGAATAAGTTTTAGTGTGGATATAGAAATAATGATGCATTTTTTCAACAAAGTGTGAACAAACAGATTCATCTTGGTTATAGTGATGCTCACAGTTGTTCTATTCTTGTACTATGGAATTGTGGGTATCAAGAACAAACAATACGATGAATTTGATAAAAGCAACCGCAATTCAGCAAAGGAAAGCCAGAAGCTAAGTTCCATATCAGTGAAAGCAGAGAGAAGAATAACCTCGTCCAAACCACGATGGGTTGTTGTTTCTATAGCCGTTGCTCCAGGAATGTCGTCTGGTTATGTATTCTGTCTCCCTTTCGTAGTCGCGGCATGGAAACGGATCGGTTGGAATTCTTTTATTCTTGTGGTTGGTGATATAGAACTTTGGAATAACCAACTTTTGTATAAATTCGTGCGGCAGACAACACTTGACATGGATTAAACAACAAGGTTTGCGACTATACCAGCAAGCCATAATCCTGTATCATATGCCCAGGTGTCAAGGTTGTTCTCTACTCTGCTTGCACCGTGGTTAAAGCCTGAAGAGATACTTATGACTTCAGATGTCGATATTTTGCCGCTGAGCGAAACATTTTATGATATTGTAGCCGGAAATGGGATTTTTATTTTACACGCTGACTGTTGTTCTGCATTTGTGTGGAAAAATCAAAAGATTAAAATGCAGCCAATGACTTCTATCGGTATGCCATCGAGGAATTGGAACACCGTGATGGATTTGAAACCAATTCAAGAAAATCAGGCATTTACAGAGTATATAAATTCGTGGCTTTTGACACACTATGGTAAAACAATACCTGACCGAAACGTCATAAAAGGTGGAAATGAGATGTGGTTTCTTGACCAAAGAGTAATTTCCATTCAGCTTCACAAGACTACAATAAAAGTAAACAAAATTCCTAGAAATACTAAAAAGGACAGAGTTGGAAGGGCGAAAGATGGTAGTTGGCATGACTTTAAACATCATGTAGACGCCCATATATTTCTTCAATCTTTTCAGGAACCACAATGGACTAAAATACTAAATTTAGCACGGGACATTTTTCAAGAAGCTGTGGTCAATAAATTGAAACAGTATAGAGAAATATTTGTGAAAATGAACATAGAAAATTAAAATAAATAAAAGTTGACTTGGATGGTAAAAGAGAAATATTTTTCCTTAAAGTGTTGCCTCAAAATCTTAGTAGCAATACTACCATGACTTTTGACCAGATGTTTATCAGATAATTATGTTGCAGCATATTGAAAAGTATAACTCGACCATTTCTACTGTATAATATTATCTTTAAAGGTTGTTTTTAGAGAATAATTGTCTCGAAAATCAAATAAAGTGTTTGCAAAACAGTTTTATTTTTCTTTCAATATTTTTGCAATTGTGTTTTTTTCTTCAGTTATTTTTAGTCGTTCATGAAATTTAAAAAGGGATTTCCTTTTTTGTGAAAAGAAAAGACTGCATAACTTTACTACTTTATTCTTTGTATTTCTAAGATATTAAGTCTATTTTTTTGTGATTTTTTATATAGTATCCACATACTTTATCTTTAAAATAAAGAAAGTTTACATTTAAGCAATCAATAAAAGGCTGTCAAAAACCAGACGGAAGGACAAAGGAACGGGAACGAACGAACACCGGAATGAATGAATGAATGAATGAATGAATGAATGAATGAATGACACCAACACTTAGTTTCCGTTGAATGTTTTAGGTTATTTTTTTTCTCTTCAATAATCTTATTGCCATCCATAATTTTCACTATTTATTTATTTTTATTGTGTATGTGTGTGTGTGGGGGGAGGGGGGGGCACTATTTAAATTTTGTGTTTCAATGCATTTATTATGTCATTCAAATTAGCCAAGGAGTTAGAATTTTGTATAATTGAAAGATGTTGGTAAAGTTTGAAAGAAATATTTTTAATGAGGCCATCAAGGCGGTGAAAACTGATAAAGTAGAAGAGACATTAAAACACATGTAGAAGATTATATATATATATAATGGTTTAAAAAATACAAAAAAACGAAAAAAAAACAACAGATATTGAGAGATTATTATCACTCTAGAATACTTGAACAGAGTAGAAGGAAGAATGGAAAAGTTAGATTTTTAATTATAGATAACAACCATAGATCTACTGATATAACAAAAAATATGTAGGCACATAACATAATTAGATAACATATAGTTCATTCAAGCTCTCATATGTCTTTTAAAACATCATTTAACTAGCCGCACAAATTTTGAGAGAAGTTATATTGTTTCTTCCTAAAACCGTGAAAAAACCCGTAAACGCTTATTTCGATAAGTGTGGTATTTCAACAAGTTTACTGAGCTGCTTGTCTTATTAAAAAAGACATGAAATACAGTGTGTGCGAATTTAAAGTGTTGATTAAACATTCTCCGATTTTTTAAACAAATATGTTGCTATAGGTATGTAAAGCTTAAACACAACCTTTTGAAATACTAATTAGAACTTAAATTATTCTCACAAAGTATACGCACCTTACTTGAACTTGACGTTTATTCATTTTGAATTTTCTGATAATGAGAAACAACCTATATCAATCTTTGGAGTTATTAAAATAAAGCTGTATGTCTTGGACAACCCGAAACATATTATGAAAATTATTTTATGATTTCTGTTTTTTCATTCTTTATCAGAATATTATATTTATCATTTTATACAACAAATCATATAATGGCACTGTATTCTGTAACATTTTAATGAAAAATAAACAGTAGTATCTGCATAACACACTAGCTTTGTTTTGATATAGAATACTGCTATACTTAAGCCCGCTCTGTGTGTTATCAAATCTTCAAGATGTGGTAAAACAATGTTTTCACAATATTGGTCCTATACCAGTAGAAACTGTCAGCAAACCCACATAGTGATCCAGGTCCTGCTGAGTGGTCTTAATTAATTAATTATCTAACATTCGTTTTTAACGGCTTATCAGGTGAATTATTTCTGCTGTAAAGGCCTACATCCCTTAAGGTTTTGTATGTTTGTTTTAATTGTTTAACCCATTTTTCAATATCAAAATTTTACTTACAAGTATTCTTCTATGTGGCACTCTTTGTGCGTTAATTTGCAAGGCCTGTTAACAAAGAAGTAATTTGAGGTATTCCAAAAGAACATGCCAGGAAAACCATCATTTTATTTTTGCTGTTTAAGTTAGCTTTATTATACCAATTCCCATTAAATGTATATTTTGTGTTATCCTGTTTATCTTATTTCCAGCCAACGAGACAACAATTTCTGAGTATTTTGTTTACACCGGTACTTACCAACACACTCAATACTCCTATCCGGGGCCTTAGCATATTGTTGGAGCAATTCCAGCAGCCCTTAGCTACAAGTCCTAACTAATAGATTCGCCAATGCGCCTAAAATCATTCATTTGGAAAAATAGAGCCTTTGTCTGTTTTTTCTTTTAGCATTTACAATATAACTGATATGTCTCTACGTTAATAATAAAGGAAACTTCCCAGTTTACTGATGATTATGTAGTCTGAAAGTATATGAACAATCATCTTGAATTGCTTTGGCTAACTTCTATTCTGTCCAACAGATAAATTTACTTGATATTCATTTTCTTCTCTTGCTTCATTATATATATATAAGATATATTTT
Source organism: Cyclina sinensis (assembly GCA_012932295.1). Taxonomy (NCBI): domain Eukaryota; kingdom Metazoa; phylum Mollusca; class Bivalvia; order Venerida; family Veneridae; genus Cyclina; species Cyclina sinensis. The sequence continues at coordinate 4,965,941 of JAAONU010000008.1, read as the reverse complement.
TGATGTGACAAGTTCGTTCGTCAAACGGTGTCCAGCTGGAAAGTGTCTACATACCTGACAATAGCATAAACACGAAGTCAAACAGTTAAAATTGAGTATGGGATACAATTGTATTATTAAATAAATTTGTTTTGGAGCTATATCGATTTATTCTCTTTTTTAACTTCTAAATAAAAATGAATAAAACCAAACAAAGATTTAAAGTTAAACACATCCAAAAATCTCCCCGGTTTTTCTAGCTTTATTTATGAAAATTACAAATTTATTGTGTATATTGTGCTTGGTAACCATATCTCTAAGATACAGCCACCGTTTTGGTCATCAATTCTTCATATTCTTTAGACAATTAAACCAAGTTCTTTTTTTTCACTTTTTTTAGCACTGTAAAACCTGATACAATCATAAATAGTTTTACAATTCTGTTTAATCAAAAGCTGTTCTATTATTCAAGTCGCAATATTTAGCAGAGCTACTTGGTCAGCACAGTCATAAGCAGCTTCATCCGCCAGTTTAGTAACTTTAATTTGTATCGATAATCACCATTAAACCAGTTAAAGTAGGAAGATTTATCTTTTTTACCCACAGTTCCTTTTTTAAACATTATTTGCCATCTCGGTTATTAAAGGAGTATCCAACCGAATAGGTTTCATATCACCATAGGGTTTTTTTTTATAGAAATATCTAAAATTTTAGTTCCATTTTCAAAATAAATTTTCCCCACGGTTTCTAACATTGTTTTACTAAAAGAAGAATATACTTTCTGTCCAAATACTCCCTGTCCAACAGATCCTAAAATGTCAAAGATACTGGAGCCAACGACACCTGTGGGTTCTTCACCCGTCCAATGGTCAATATAAATAAACACCCCTTAATTTTTTATCATAAACCTTTTGTACATCTATATTATTAATAATCCCTTTAAAAATAATGTTTTAAAAACGTGTTTCAATCCATTAAAATTTATTACCCTACAATACACATCTGTAACAAATGGTCAAGTTATAAAGCCTATCATGTTTTTCGGAAGATCCAACTCTGTTGGTTCTATCGTAAAAGGTTAATCCCTTGACAAATTGGAAGTGCTAAAGCATTAGCTAAATCGACAAACACACTATTAAATAAATTACACTTAATGTAAAGCGTGTCTACAGAGTTTTTAATATCTGGGAAACACATCCCCATTCGGATTTCTTAGTTTCAAAAGATGAACAATGCAAGAAAGAAAACATTCTTAGATCCAACAAGAAATTGTATTGCACCGAAAATAAAACTATATGGCTGCTTTGATCAAACTCTAAACATTTGTATAACCATAACACTCTCCAATTACTGTTAATGTTTTTAATTAAAAAGATATTGAGGTGCCAACATTTGTTTTTTAATATGTTTTAACTTGCTGTTACTTATGTACTTCTGCCAAACCTAATTGCCAAAACTACTATTTTTTAAGATAGATATTAAGGATTTATTCTCAGGAAAAAAGATAAGATTATTTTAACCATTTTGCGATGTAAGTCAGGGGGTTGACCTGTACAAGATACTGATTGTCACAGACTTGATGTCAGAAACCAGAGAAACCATCCTGGACAGGCATTTGGAATGCTCCCTACTACAGACCAGCTCGTCCACAGTTACCATTGTCGATGAACAGACAGTTCCATGGTTTCACAAGGCACATAATTTCAGTGAGGCCTTTTTAACATGAAGATATTTACTCTCAATGTAATATTTAACTGTTTCATTTGAACTAGATACAGATCTACAATGCATTTCTCCTGTAACATTCATTCATGTATTAGATGGGCCACATTTAACGGAAGAGGTAATGTTTCTTAACGATAGCCAATAAGGTGGATATTACTATTTTCAGAAACAGTCTGAAAAAGTTGTTGTCAAACTCTTGTTCATAGTTGTCTGAAATATATGATGACTAATTCCAGATAATTAAACTAGTCATTACAATTTAAACAAGGCAGTCTGAAGGACAGCTAAATCCCCTTCCGCAGCGGACATGAATGTGTACTTCTTGACCTTTAACCAACCATGACCTTGATGTTGTGCCATGCATATTATAAGCACACAGTCTCATGATTATCAGTTATCAAAAAGTTATTGAGAACATTTAACCTTGACCTTGGGGGTAGCAACCTGGATGTTGGGTTCTGCACATCGTGTCATAGTGATGATCATTTGTGCAAAGTAATTAAAAAACATTTCGTCAGCCAAGTTAGCAAGTTATAGAGAAGACGTGAAATGTGGATATTTGACCTTTAGCTGTGACCTTGACCTTGTGGGTAGCAACCCAGTTATTACGCTCTGCACATCGTCTCATAATGGTCATCACTTGTGCCAAGTTATTTCAAAATTTTTTTCAGCAGTTTAAATTTATGGAGTGGACACAAAATGTATACTTTTAACACTTGACCTTTAAGTGTGACCTTGACCTTGGGGGTAGCTACCTAATTATCGTGCTCTGCACATCGTCTCATAATGGTGATCACTTGTGCCAAATTATTCAAAAAAAATTTCAGCGGTTCAAAAGTTATGGAGCGGACACGAAATGTAGACTTTTTTAACACTTGACCTTTAAGTGTGACCTTGACCTTGGGGTAGCAACCCAATAATTACGCTCTGCACATCGTCTCATAATGGTGATCACTTGTGCCGAATTATTTTAAAAAAATAGCAATTTAAAAGTTATGGAGCGGACACGAAAGTGTTACGGACGGACAGACGGACGGACGGAATGACAGACGATGGCCATTCCTATAATCCCCTACCCGCTTTGAATCCCCGAAAACCCAACAAAACAGGAAAGTTATTCAATGAGGCATGTAAGAAAGACTAATTCGTAATACAGCAACCGAAACAAAACAGGGAATCTGCCTACAAGAAAGCAATTACACTGTAGATACTGTTGATATGACTTCCACACAAGTCAGACACAGGATGTCCAACAGCAGGAAAATGGTTTGCGTACTGTAACGACAAAAAGAGAACTGTCTTGCATGGGCGTACCATTCGAAAACGATGAACAAAGCTGAACATAATCTAAACACTGTCTAGTAAACAGTTATGGATGGAGCCATAATGAAAACAAAAACGCACATATTGAAAAACAAAGCAATTATTCATTTGTACTGTCATGTGAAAACTTGAATTCATTTCAGTCACGGAGACCAAAAAGTTCATAAAGACGGTGAAGGTTCTAATTGACACAGGTTTGACAGTAAGTGTCATAGAAGGAAAGCCATACAATTAGCTACAAATAATCAAACTCAGCAAAACAGACACAAGAGGTGATGCAAATACTGCAACATCAGTAAAACTACTTGATAAATTTCAAGAAATTATAGAACTAGAAAAGAAAATGTGACTAAAACCAATATTCGTATGCAAAGAACACTGTGGAAACTTGTTCAACATGTTTAACATATGTAAACCTTGAAGTGATATCTGAAATCAATACCTTTAAAACAAACAACCTCTGTGGCAAGTACAAATCAGTATTCACAGTAATCGGCAAAATGAAAGACATCCTGGTGGAAGTGCACATTGACGAAAACATACAACCTTTGACAACAGCATGGATATATACCATTCCATTTTAGACAGCAACTTCATGATGAACCGGTTTGTTTGAGATTAGACATCACTGAAAAGGACTTCGCAGATACAATATCTCAGCTCAACTACGCAGCAGAAATTTTCTGTGGAAAGACACAAGAAGAGCATGACAAAAGGTTCGAAGCAGTCCTACAAAGATTTTAGAACACGAATCTCACACTAAATAAACAGAAGTGCGTATTCCACAAGAGAAAGTCAGAATGTTTTCGCATTTGGCGAATCAGGCATGTTAGAAGACCCAAAGATAGTCGAAACAATCTGGACTTCGTAAATTGTATAAGAAGTCAAAAGTTAATTAATTAATCAATTACTTCTGGTACGTTTGATATGTTCTACAAATAGTCCTTTGTTCGTGAAAACGACAAAGTCAATTAAAACCAGTTATTTCCATTTGTCCAGTCACTTAGTAGAAATAATTATGTGATTTTTTTAAAAAATGTAGCTCCCGGTTCTTTATTTTAAGGCAGAAGTACTGTATTTCTAGCTGCTTCTGTAGGTGAAGTATTTCTATATCTATATGGGCACTTATTTAACAGTCATAAGTGGTCATATGATGACCTGTCTAAATTTTTGCCGTCTGGGGAAGTTCCGAGATATGGAAAGTCTGGATTTATTGAAAGCACTATACGAAATACTGACACATCATGAAGACAGTTGTTCTTTATCTTTTTAGTGTACAATTTTCGTGTAGTATCCTCCTTGTCTCTTCTATGTGAAATTGATGCAACAATTGTTAAGTTTTTAGATGTAAATATTTTTTTACAAATGCTTCACTTGTTTGACTTTTTCTGTTTATAACATAGTCAAACATTGATGCTGTAAGTCTGTTTTTACGCATCTCATGCAACATCTTAACTAGAGATTGGTCAATGGTTGATTGTTCAATCTCTTCAGCTTTAGACTTACTTAATTTCAATGATTGCAGGAATATTTTGCTTGTTTCATCAAGGTGAGTTATGTCAATGTTTAGATTTGACTGTGGTATTGGTATATTAGAGAAACTTACGTTGTCTTGCAAAACAATGTAAACTTTGCTAGTAATATAGGCTGAAAATTCCGTGATAATCTTGTAATTGATAGCTGAGTGGGGAACCAGTAGGTACATTTCCAAATAAGGTATCAGTTGACTTTGTTGAGTGATCTTCTATTAAAAAGACTATGGAAATGTTGCTGTTTCTTGTACCTATACTTTCATGTGTAGAAGCTATCTCCTCTTTAGATGGCGTAAGAGTCCATTTACTTTTTTTGGCACTTCCGTCATATAAGAAGCATTTTACAGGTTCTCGTTTACGTAACTGCTTGTCAGTGGTAGCCTTGGCATAGGTGACCGGTTTCATCACCAGTTCTGGCTCAATTTTGTCCCCGTGCGGCTTGTGTCAGGCTTTTTCCACTTCTGTACATGACATATCTGCAGGAATATCTGTCATTTTCTTGCTAACCCAGTGATTTACAGTGTGCAGCAATACTAAAATATGGTTGCAGACTCCTCCAGTTCTAAAATTAATGAATAAAAAATCAACTGATTATGGTCTCATTTATTATCATTCTGCATGACGTATTATATATCTTTATATGCTTGCTTATTTCTTTTAAATTAAGATTAAAAAATGTAAATAGAACATATACAAAAATGTACATCATGCTTTTAAATTAAATCATTTAGATGAAAGCACAAAATTTTACTTACCCTGCAATACAACTGCATCGTCCATCAAGCAATTTTGATTCCTTTATGCAAATCTTTCCACACAATGTATGTTGCGATTCTGATTTCCTTTGACTTTGCTAACATTTTGCTTTGAGGCAGAACTTCTTATCAGTTTGACAGACAAATGCATCGTAAGTAGAACTTTCGATAAAAATGTATCCCATTTCAAAAGCCCTCTTTCTTTAATATATCCAGTGATTTGTAATACAGCTAGAAAACTTAGGAATTCCACTTATTTTTCACACCAATTCAAAGAACTACTAGTGGCCCTTTCAGATTATTTCATGGGAGTGATATACAAAATTCAATTATAATCTAGGATTGAACATTCTTGGTGCTAATGAGACTATAATTGTTTATTTGTTGCCCATGATAAGCAATTGATAATCTGTGCTTATTATCTCAGGCATGGTTGTAAACTGTATTCTGTGCAGTGAAAAGAGAGGAGTGTTTACCTATTTTAGGTCACGTGTTTACCTATTTCAGGTCACGTGTCTACCTATTTCAGGTCACGTGATAGATCTGTCGATATGGAGTATAAATACTTCATTACCCCATTACCTATCATGTTGTTATATTAAACCTTAACCAATCCTCCACTGTATAAATCACAAAACAGACCAAGCTTTAATGTTCAATTAAAATGTTTAACACTCGTGGCAACAATAACTTCAGTGTTTTAATAGAATGCTGAGACAGATGTCATCGCTATAATCAATAGCTTATTAAGATAATTTGCAACACCTTTTCACTCGTATACCAGTTTGATACTAAACTACATTATACTATGAATAATGAAGTAGATGTACGCATGAGCATATAGTAGAAAATAAGCGATTGTGTGTAGGCATTATAAAAATACACGTATATTTGTTCAGTGAGTCTTGACATGCGCAAACATGCGTTAAATCGCCAAAACACAACTGCACATGTCATAGTTTCCTGTACATGAAGTGTAATTTTCCTGGACACAAACAAAACACTGCATTGGACGTAAATAATGTAAATAGAAATAACAAGAAGGTATAAGCAAAGTTTGTTTATGTAATGTTGTAATCATACTATGCAACGATGAATAAGTTTTAAGGTGTGGATATAGAAATGGGGATGGATTTTTTGAATGAAGTAAGAAAACACAGATATATCTTGGTTATGGTGACATTCACAGTTCTTCTATTCTTACAGTACGGAATTGTGGGTATCAAGAAAGAAAAAAACTACAGTCAGTCGGCGGAGGAAAACCTAAAGCAAAGTTCCGTATCAGTGAAAGGAAAGAAAAGTCTGACCTCATCCAAGCCACGATGGGTGGTTATTTCTATAGCTATTACTCCCGGAATGTCGTCTGGTTATGTGTTCTGCCTCCCCTTCGTAGTCGCGGCATGGAAAAGCATCGGTTGGAATTCCTTTATTCTTGTAGTTGGTGATATAGAACTTTGGAATAACCAATCTTTGTATAAATTCGTGAGGCAGACAACACTTGACATGGATGAAAAAACAAGGTTTGTGACTATACCAGCAAGTCATAATCCTGTATCATATGCCCAGGTGTCAAGGTTGTTCTCTACTATGCTTGCACCGTGGTTAAAGCCTGAAGACATACATATGACATCAGATGTCGATATTTTACCTCTAAGTCGAGAATTTTATGATATTGTAACCGGAAATGAGATTTTTGTTTTAAATGCTGACTGTTGTTCTGTATTTCCGTGGAGAAATCAAAAGATTAAAATGCAGCCAATGACTTCTATCGGTATGACATCCAGGAATTGGAACACCGTGATGGATCTGAAACCAATTCAAGAAAATCAGACATTTACAGAGTATATAAATTCGTGGCTTTTGACACACTATGGTAAAACAATTCCTGACCAAAACGTCATAAAAGGTGAAAATGAGATGTGGTTTCTTGACCAAAGAGTAATTTCTATTCAGCTTCACAAGACCACCATAAAAGTAAACAAAATTCCTAGAAATACTAAAAAGGACAGAGTTGACAGAGTGAAAGATGGTAGTTGGCATGACTTCAAACATCATGTAGACGCCCATATATTTCTTCAATCTTTTCAGGAACCACAATGGACTAAAATACTTAATTTAGCAAGAGACATTTTTCAAGAAGCTATAGTCAATAAATTGAAACAGTATAGAGAAATATTTGTGAAAATGAACATGAAAAATAAAAACAAATAAAAGTTGACTTGGAATGGTAACAGAGACATACCTTTCCATAAGTAATTGGCTCGAAATCTTAGTGGTAAATTGAAAAAAAAAATAACTTGAAATTTTGCCATATATTTGGGGGCCAAAAATTCTTTTTTGTATTAGATAATTATGTTAAAGACGCGTCTATCTTATGCCAATCATAATTATTGTAAACAGATACTTCCATTTAAACTGCACTGGTCGTAAAATGAGGTCATATTTTACTCCTAGCAAAAATCAAACTGAAGTTAAATCGACATTTCGAAAGATGAAAAAAATATGCTACGTTTTATTATGCCATAAATATCATTTGAAATTTAAAACCTTTTTTCAGTTTTCATGCCTTATACAAATAGAATATTATGAACCAAAAATGGCCATTTTGAGAAAGCACAAATAACATTTCTCAAAGCGAAACTTTAGGTTAGAGGATCGTTCAAGTCTGTAAAAGAATTATGTCCGGATTACAGTATTTCATTTGACATTACTGTGTGTAAATGTTCATTTAAAAATCAGATAATTATGTTGCATATTAAAAACGGATTCCACCGTATTAAGACAACAATTTGGTACAATAACGCTGGGAATAGTTGTCGTTGGTGATTTCTTGTCTCAGAAATCAACTGAAGTGTTTACAAAGAGACTACGTTTTCTTTGAATGTTTTGACAATTTTGTTTTTCATCAGTTATTTTCATGTCGTTCATGAACTTTTAAAAATGTTTTGTTTTGTTTTGGAAAAAGAAAATACTGCACAACCTCACTACATATTGTCCATATTTCTAAGTTTTTGTAGGTTTTGCTACTTTTTGGGTATGATTTCGTAAAGTTTCTGGTAACTTTATCCTTTTATATAAATAAGTATACATTTAAGCAATTAATCGGAAGGTGATCAAACAAGCAAACAAAGGAAATAAAGAAGGAGAGAAGAAAGGACAATGGAACGGAAAAGAACGAACGCATGAATGAATGAATTAATTAATTTATACATTATATCAAGAACCGTTTTGTGTTTCCGTTTAATGTTTTGCCATTTTTTGTTTTTTGTTCGGTTATTTTTATGTCGCTTATGAACTTTCAAATTTTTTTTAAAAATTATTATCATCATTATTATTATTATTATTATTTATATAGAGTGCAAACTCGACAATTTCCGGAATCATCAGTGACGATAACCCCGTTACATTAAATATCAAAGATTCAAAACATGCGATTCTCCCATATGATTGAACAGTGTCAAAGTGCATAGAGTTCCTACCTGTCTGTATTACTTCATAGACATTGTCCAGAGAACCAATGATGACGTCAGAACAAAAAAAAAACAACAATAAATAATACATAAAAAAGTAATCAATAGCGAGCAGATGGCGAGGTTTTTTTTTTTAAACATGAGATATATATACATTCTACATATCAAAACGAGTTGTTTCTTCTCATACAAAATACTAAAATGGATTTGTCCACACCTTTCAATTTGGACAGATTCGTTTGATTGTTTATGATGGTGCTTATTGAAAATTTATTGACTGAATGGCGAATAAAACAGGCCATGATTAGACTTCACGGATAATGTGCAGGCTGATCTTGGTCTGCATTGGTCGCAAAGGCAGACTCAGTTGCCTCCAGCCGGGTAAGGTTAATATCTAAAGCAAAATTTGACATAATTGGTGGCTTTATCCAGAAATATACATGCAAAACAATATCTATGGTCGTGTTTGAAAACGTACTTTCAGGTTTTTTTTTTTTGAGAAACAAAATTCATTCGTAGAAAATGAAATCAGCGGAGTTCAAACAACTTACTGAGCTAATTTTATCAACAAAACTGAAATAATTCCACCAATTTAAGTGCATTGTAAATCAATGTTTCCAACATGAATTAGTCAAAGAGTGTTTACTTCCATTTTTCAAAATTTCAAAAATAAAATGAACCTGTAGAGTACTAATACTGACAGACAGACAGACAGACAATTTTTATTTCCGTCAATTTGGCTAACAAGCCTACGATGACATATAAATAGCATAATCAGCGAATGGTGCAAACATATATCATAAAATTATATATCAGAACGTATTCTTGTAAATATACTCTTTCACAAAATACACAATATTCTTTATTTTAGTACAGAAAAAAATATGCGTGTAAATTCACCCAAAATTACGACAGAATATTGCCCGAAACGGAGGTCAAGTCATACAGAGGAAAACATTTTTTCTTTCTCTTTTCAGTTAAAAAGAATACTATTTATTTGTTATCCTATTTTTGTCGTTTAAGTAAACTTTAAATAAATTCGTCAAACATGACTGAATATTTATGCTACCTTGCTACTTTTGCTGTAGGGGATGGTTATATAAAATGACATCCGTTTATACCTGGCCATATAATTTATAATAGTTTTACACACGCCGCTTTTTCTTCTTAAAATAAATAAGCGATTCGTTTACATGGTGTAAAACATAACTTTGCAGGTAGCATTAGGTTTTCATACAAATTATATACATCACGATGGTACAAAGAAAATCGACAAGGCAAGCGTGCAATATTACAAATACAAAACAATACGTGATGTATCACATTGCAATAGCTACGAATCTTTTGTACAGATGGTAGAAATGCGACTGGTTAAAGGGGCTGTGCTCCAGATGACAAAAAAGAAGTTTTCTTGTATTATAAATTTCTTGTAATATTTATGACTAATGCTTAAAAAATAACATACTGACAAAAAATAAGTCAAATAATTACATTATAAATTGATTTTTTTCCCTTTCAAAGTACTATACCGTAACGCGACGATATAACTATATCGTATAACATTTAAAGTAAATATTTGTAATATCACATACGGCGATGGTGGTGACAGTAAAAGCGTTGGAAATATTTTGTTAACATGAGGGTCCAGAGTTCAAATCAGGCTGGAGCGAAAATATTTTTTTTATTCTATTTTGACTTTAATAATCAGTTTTGAAGTAAAATATTATGTTGTTATAATCTCACGGCATCTAAATATATAATTTATGAAAAATTTTTTTTATGCCAAATCTGGAGTACAGCCCCTTTAAGGTAAATCTTGATAAGATTATGCATATAATTAGGCTTGTCTGTAGGATAATGAACGAAACTCTCGTCAAATAATGCGTGAAGTCATATTATATCTCAGAAAAAAAGATATTTTGGGCTTTTCAAATTCAATTTGTAGTATTCTTGGGAAATATATTGCAGGAGCGTAGATTGGCATAAATGGAAGAAGGGCTTTAATTTACATTAAATTAAAGCCCTGATGGAAGTTAACCCCCTCCCCGTCCCTTATACTGGGACCTCGGGCACGGGGCTCTAACCCTGAAAATGTTTATATTTTAAATGTTGAAAATTTGGGGGGAGGGGGGGGGGGGGGCGGGGGGGGGGGGGGCGGGTTCTCACGCTTTGTCATTAAATACCAAAATATCACTCAATTCCCAACAGTCTCAATCCTGATAATGGTTGTTTCTTACTGTATTTCTTTACAATTTTGGCTACGAAAAGTGGGACTGGGCCTACCGTGCATTACATGAACTATCAAGTATATAAATGTCAGAACAATGTTTTTCATGCATATTGATCAGGTAACTGACAGGATTTTCTTTTTCATTAGAGAATGTATGGGTTCACTGGTTACTTTACTTAAAACGTTTAAGAAGTTTTAACACGTTTGCTAAAGTGATAACTTTAGACTACCCCCCAAAAAAAAAAACACTTTAGTTTGACTACTGCTAAAGTTACGTGGCAAGCCTAATGAAAACTTGAGAACCTGAGAAGAAATTGCCAACAGCAAAACCTACATTTGACTAGGCCCATCCGTGTATCAGTATAAAACAGAACTTTCTTGTGTACAAAAAATTGTTTTACTATCGAAAAAAAATTATTCTCGTGAACCATAAACTTACAGCCAGGATCTATAAGCACACTGTCCTACACTAAGAATTAACGACTGACAGACTGACTGACAATTAGCATACTTCTATACCAGTCTTCAAAAAAGAATGACCACTACTACTTTTGCCTTATCACACAATTTCATAACATTTAGGTGCCTTCGGATTCCTGGATAAAATCGGGTCGGTATATACGAATACGACCGTCTTTAAAAGCTATCCACACGTCGCCTGTAATGTCAATGTTCAAAACATATGCGTCTTTAAGGTTCTTAAAAACTGCTGTTTGTAAATATTTCCCATCCTCGCTAAAGATATGGATGTTCGTTACCGCGTTATTATCAATGATAAAAACATGACGTTGGAATGAGCACGCGATTCCTGCCGGACGTAACAGACCGCAAGCAGACAACTTGTTCACGTCACGACCAATTGAGCCTTTCCAAATGCCGTTTTCATCCAGAATTGTGACATTTGATATGTCGTCTGAAAAGAACAGGTCACCGATATAGTTCATGGTCAGGTGTCTCGGACGATAAACCATTTTTGGATCAGGGTGGCTTAGTTCCATTAACATTTCGCCATTCGTATCATATTTTAGAATTTTACCCGCGTCATGTAATGCAACGTAAATGTCCGTTTGGCCATCTTTTGTGACACATAATGCACTTGGTGTGTCAGCAATCAGAAAACATTTCACAATTTTCTTCTGTTGTGTGATAGTGTTGACAGATCTCTGGGAAACGTAAAACAGGTTTCCTTGGTGGTCGCACGAGATGTCAATGACATTTTCTCTAACAGACATAATACTTGTATAATGAATATTACTGCTTGCTTTTTTGTATCGTCTGCTGTCCAACATATATGAGACGATATATTCACCAAAAGAAACGTACATTTCTGTTGCAGATGACAACGAAATTTTGGCATTTTCGTCTTCAAAAGTTTTCTTTGGAATAGGAAGACGCGTATCGTAGATTCGAGAATACACAACAGGAGTAACAATTTCATGCTCAAATGTGACACTGCAGTTTTTTTCTACAGAAGTGTCTGTTTGAAACATTACAGAGCCGAATTTAGGAATCGTTTCAAGCTTCAGTGTAACGAACACTTCCTCTTGCGGCCATTTTGGTTCGTGGAGGAATTCAAGTGTTGACCGAAGCGCGTTAAATATATAAAGTAGTTCCGCGTGACTGGATGAGTCTAATTCTTTCTGTATCGATTCAAGAGCCGTTTCCACATCATACAACTGTTCCTTAAGGAACATAATCTTCTCGTCCATAGTTTTGTGGTATTTATTGGCTTTAAATATTAGCTCTTTAACCCAGGTGTCTTCGGGTATTATAAGCTTATCTCGATGCCTTGCGACATAGCTCTGGTAGCGTTTAATGACATTTTCAACACGACTTTGTAATTTTGCCTTATTTTCAGTTATTTCAACTACAAGATTTTTTAGTCTCGGAATTACACGATTTTCACAAGTATTTACCATATTCTGAATACACCTTCGCCGGTGTTTTGCTGCACGCACCAATGCACTCTGATCTTTGATATCTGAAGAATGCCGCGCATGCACAGTCGATTTGCATTTTTCACAGATTGGTTTTTCACAGAAACTACAATACAAATTCAGATATTTCTTAGAATGCAACTGACACTGATATGGTTTGTCATACACATCAACTGTCTCTGTATTTTTATCTGTTCTTGAAGTTCCTGCAGACGTTTTCGTTTTAAATAACACCGTGTCCCGACTGGTTTCCGTCATTTCTACCACTGTCTAACGGAGTTATTCCACTATATTTTCATAAATCCCACAACAGTCCATTTCCCATTTGATGAAAATACATATATTGTGTAAAAATCACAGCTTTTTTTCGATTTAACATTGTAAATTGCAAATCTGCACTGCATTTAGAACCACTAAAGCCTTTTACTCTTACTTTCCACATACCCTTTAAAAAGCTGGGTTTATATCTCCCTTACTTTTTGATTAGGATAGGCAAAGCAAAATAAACATTTTGGTTTAGCGTATACAATACCTTAAACACTGTACAAAGGACGACTTTTAGAGATTTCTTTAAGGACGAGAGAGTCCATAGGAGATGGTAGCAATATTCCATTAAAATGCATAATTGTTAACTGGGTATATCAATTCAGGCTGGCAAGTATTAAACGAAGAATGAGATGGCAAAACAAGCATACAGATTAATAATTCAATATTTATGTACATGTAGTATTTACGCCAACGACGAAACAAAAAACAAAATGCTTTATTCGGCCTAATAGGTTGAATGTAACCATAAGCGTGAAGCTTTTGTTTTTATCTACCCTTGAATCAAAAACGAGAAGTTTATACTTAACCTTAACAAAAGAGAAAAGTAATATAATGCTTTGTCTTTATTAAATGTTGCATGTCAAATAGTTATTTTCAAAGAGAAATATAAAAGATGTTTTTGAAACACTTGGCAAACATTTTCTTGAAAAACAAATGAAATCATAACCGGTTTTAAATTTAAAAAGAATATATATATAATAACACTAAAAGGTAGATAATTACAGGATTGCAAGTGCTGCAGAGCTGTTGTTTTATGTGGACATTTCAGGACACCCCCGAACATGAGTCTCACCAGTTATCAACAAATTTCCATCTCAGCTGCCTTATCAGTGGAGTACCACCCGAGATTTTCTGGAATAGCAAGACATCTGTATCAATGAAGTTCCACTATCTATCAAAGCCCTTACATTTGGACAAAAGTGACAGCACACTTCCAGCTGTAAACCGACATTCTAGCTGTGTTTATGATCAACAAATCCATCTGGTCCTCTGTATAAAAACAGTTAAACCGGGCCAAGTTTTCAATACAAGTCCAGCTAGGACTCATTATCGACGTACTTTTTGTGTTAGCCTTGTTTTCAAAGCAGTTCAAGTTTAAACTTGTTCTCAACGCACGTCTATAGAAGCTTGGTTTTCTGCGCATGTCTTTATGAGCCACGTTATTAACACAGTTTATCCCGACTTAAGTTAACAACATTGAACCTCCTATATAGCTGGGCCTTCGAAATCGACGCCATTTCAACTGGGCCTTGGTTTGAATGCCACTGCAGCTAGACCGCTGTAATCAACGCCATACCAACTGAGCCTTCCTATGAATGCCGCTGTAGTTAGGTTTTGTTATAAACATCACTCTAGCAAGGTCTTTCGTAAACAACGCCATACCATATGGGCCTTCGTACTCAACGCCATTCCAACTGGGCCTTGGTATGAAAGCCACTGCATTAAGGTTTCGTTATAAACGCCACTCTAGTTCGCCCTTCAAAATCGACGCCATTCCCACTGGGTCTTGCTATGAATGTTATTGCAGTTAGATTTCGTAATAAACACCACTCTAGCTGGGCCTTCGTTAACAACGCCATTCCGATTGGGCCTTGCTATGAATGCCGTTGCAGTAACCCTTCGTTATAAACACCACTCTAGCTGGGCCTTCGTAAACAACGCCATTCCGACTGGGCCTTACTATGAAGGCCGTTGCAGTTAGATTTCGTTATAAACACCACTCTAACGGGGCCTTCGTAAACAACGTTATTCCGACTGGGTCTTGGTATGAATGCCACTGTAGTTGATTGCGTTATAAACACCACTCTAGCTGGGCCTGTTGTCAGCACCGTTGTAGCCTGGCCGCGTTTTCAGCGCCGTTCCAGCGGATCATCGTTATTAACGCCTTCATTATCAACGCGTTTCCAGTTCGCCGTCGTTATCAACGCCGTTCCATCGCCGCAGCGTTATCACGCCTCCAATCAACGTCGTTTCAGTTTGCCCTCGTTATCAACGACGTTCTAGGATGGTAATGTCATTATAGTCGATTAAGATTTTTCCCAAGTTATACTCGTGGACCTCGTTTTCAACGTCAATCAAGCTAGGTCTTCGTAATCAATGTAGTACAAGAGTGATACACTTGTTTAATAAGTTACGAAAAAAACAAGTTTTACCTTTACAGATATTATCTCAACAAGTCATATTTACATACAATGTGTGCTAAAATTTCCATCACTTAAATGCAATCCTCCTCTTGTTATTTTCAAGGCCGTCTTTAAAAATGTGTGTTCATGTAGTGTTTTGATTGCGCAGCCCATCAGGGCTGTGCATACTGTTATGGATTTAGAAATGTGCTATGGGGGTATATGACATGATTTTTTTCCTTTCGATCAACTATTATTTGACGATTCTGAGCCCATTGCTTATGGGCTTCGCACAAAATGTATAAGCAGAAGTTGTGCTGTGAAAAAAGAAATGATAGCAGGCAAAGTAGCAAAGCAATTCTAATGTTTCCTGTCTTGCGGTGAAGTTTCCGTATTAAGACCAGTCAAGTTTCTGCTTTTCGTAGTCCTCAATATTAACTTTGCCTTATCATGAAGGCTTTCTCGGCGTTCAGTATGTTCCGTTGCTTTCAAATTAGACAGCAGGAATGTCTTCCTCCTTAAAAAATAATAGTCTTAATAGGGGAAGTTTACTGTACTGTCGTGTTCGTCTTTTTATTTCATACCAGATTCATGACCTGCATCATTTCCATCATGTCTGCAATGCGCAAGAATGTCCGTTCCAGCTCGTATTCTATGGTATTGTACGTTGAACCACTATTTCACTAAAACATTCGCATCTTTGCAATTTCATATAACAGCAGCTAACTGTCAGTGTGCTGCATTCAGGCTCAGCAATGCTTTCAGAGCTTTCTGTCATCTAAAACATTATGAATATGGTGCATCTGTATAATACATGCTGTTTACGTTGTTTTGGCAATAAAAACTTATTTTTTCTCAGAGACTTCTTCGTATTTACACCTTTTGTCCCTACCACTCCTTTTTCGAGGGCCGCGCTCTCCCCTTTGCAGCATTCATGCAGCATGCAGCAATTTCTAACTTGTTATGTATTTGCGTGCTTCGATGCCTGCCAGTTGTCAGTGCTTTTTACCTATTCCTGTCAATGTTTGTGCCTCCTAGATATTTGACTGTTTGTTATTCTTCTGTCGCTGATAGTACCTATACTCTGTCACTGTTTGATCTATTCTCCTGCGCATCGGTCGAATGTTTCACTATCTTGCGGTATGAAGTAACGGTAGTGTATTCATTTAGCTGCTGAGGGAGCGTATGTTTGTTCCTGCCCTGACACTTATTGTACCTCCTCTGTTACTTTCTGTTTTATTTTTGTCATTGTTTGTACCTTCTTTGTAATTGTGTGTGTGTACCTCTGTCACTATTTCAACCTGCTTTGTCAATGTTTATGCCTCCTTTGTAACAGTTTGTTCCACCTCCTCTTTCACAAAAATAATACACAAGAAATAGGTGAAAGCAAAATACTGTCTGGAAGGGCGTAGCTCGGTGCCAGAGAAAAAGACAATAAAATAAACGTGGAGTGCTGCACCGCGAACTAAGAAGAACATGCTTTACGTTCCCAAACTGTGGTAAATCCGCAATGTTATACTTGATATGCGACTGTGTATCAGTAGACGCAGTAACTGCTTCACAACAGTGACTGAATTGTAATCAACAGATAATTCATGTGTGAAAAAGCAATACTTTTTTCCGTTGTATAAAGTGATTAAATAGAATAGTGCTCGTCATCTGAGGACTTTTAAGGTTGATTTTTGTTTGCAACATAAAATTTTAAGGATATGCATTCTCACTGGAGAGATTGTAAGGTAATACTGTATCTACAACTTTATCACTTTGAATCTGTTTATTATGACCAGTACATACATTTAAAATGTTTAAGTATATTAGAATGTACTGTTAAGTTTACCATTTTATAATGAAAGTACTATAGAAATATATATGATTTGCAAACCTTTTGAATATAACCAGGCACAATGTGGCTTTGTTTACAGTGCCGTAGCCAGACGAGGGGGGACCGAGGACATGCTCCCTCTGGAATTTATCTATTTATTTATTTTTGCTAGGACCGATTTCCTGAATTCTGGAGTAGTTTTTGGTAGAATTAAGGCAATTTACAAATGTAACTGGGAGTTACTTTTAGAGCTATTGAAAATGGTATATGCTCAAAAATCAGCTCAACGTAGCTACGGCAATGGAAACTTTAATACCCTTTTTTGCATGTTTATTTATATTGTGCATGTATATATGTGACTTGAAACTAACCACATGTGTACACATCATCGTCGAATCCCATGTCCAACCGATGATAATAGAATAAGGTACACTAGATATTCAACGATGCATATACATATGTTTGTAAATATCGTATGGTTTTATATGACAAAAAGTCGTATCAAGAACAATTTTCTGAATGTGAATATTTGCCAGATATATAGGATCTGACATGAGTTTTCATTTCTTATATTTTTTTCTGGACGAGTTGAAAAAAAGCTAGTTTATATAAAAAAGAGTGTCATTCTTTTTATCACATGACTAAAACTACCATAACAATACCTTTTGTTTAGATATGGCATGACAGGAAGCAGCCTTGCAGAAAATCAGTCTATTTATAAGAATTATGTCCCATTTTATTTTACCTTTGTTCGTTTTTTTAATGACCTTGGCATATATTTTGTGTTGTATAGCATTTAAAAGTTAACTGTACTTATACACTTTGTCATTATGTTATGCTATCTGTGTTAAACTGGAGCTCACAAAGTGCTTGTGTACCGGTAGATATAATTGTATGTCATTGAGCTGGTCCATCGCTTGATCAAAATATACATGCGTGTATATACAAAATGTTTATGTTTTAAAGAGAGAGAGAGAGAGAGAGAGAGAGAGAGATCATGACACGCTGTGTCCTAACTAGATATTTCAGCTAACATAGATTACCTTCAAGGTCGGGTTTGTTTTGCATCTATTTCAAAAGTACTGTCGTGTAAAACAGTATCAGATAACAATGAGTGATCCTATTAACACAATGTAAAATCCTGAATAGGCGATCAAGTTTCTTTTATTATACACGCTTAGCTAAAATCTGATATTCATATTTTTTCAGGCATGGCAGGAGTATGGAACGCCATGGGGAACAACGAGCAATGAGGCATGTAAAATGTTCGACGCCACCCTCACACAGGTAGGTCATTCGGGTAGGGGATGGGGATGGGTACAGAATCCCTTTCGGGCCACGTAAAATATCGCCTGTTTGACAAAAAATGTTTGGTAAAAATCTCTCGTCTCGGCCTTTCAATTGGACACATCTACTAGCGAGAATTTACAAATCTCTGAAATTTAACATTTAAATTGTTCGCATGTATCAATTTAACCCGCGACTCAAGATAAAATGTTCTACGGATGCTTGTACTGTGACCACTCTATTAGGCTTGTCTGTTACTGAGTCGTCGGGATCGGATAAATAATGAATTTTAAGATAAACGAATTTGAGAGATGTTCTGTTGACTCGCCTTATAAACACAGAACTGTAAGATTTATATGCTGAATTTAATCAAACAAAATATTGGATATATTTACCCTCTATATATTAAGTTTGAATGTTGGTTTGGTTGAGGGGGTGGGCTTTGGAATTCAAATCTATCTATCTATCAGTCTATATCTCAGTCAGCCATTTAAGGTAAACTATATAAATAAAATTCTGAACTGAATTATCTCGTAATTACTGTTAATTTCCTTGTTGTTACTGTTTGTTATTACTGCTTACTTCCTCGTTTTTATTGCTTATTTCCTTATTATTACTGCTTATTTCATTGTAAGTACTGCTTACTTCCTCGTTATTACTGCTTATTTCCTTGTAAGTACTGCTTACTTCCTTGTTATGATTGCTTATTTCCTCGTTATAACTTCTTGCTTTCTCGTTGTTACTGCTTACTTCCTCGTTATAACTTCTAACTTCCTCGTTATTACTGCTTACTTCCTCGTTGTTATTGCTTATTTCCTCGTTATTATTGCTTATTTCCTTGTTATTACTACTTATTTCCCTTGTTAAAATTACTTACTTCCTCGTTATTATTGCTTATTTCCTCGTTATAACTTCTTGCTTTCTCGTTATAACTTCTTACTTCCTCGTTATTACTTCTAACTTCCTCGTTATAACTGCTTACTTCCTCGTTGTTATTGCTTATTTCCTCGTTATTATTGCTTATTCCTTGTTATTACTGCTCATTTCCTTGTTATACCTACTTACTTCCTCGTTATTATTGCTTATTTCCTTGTTATTATTGTTATTTCCTCGTTATTACTTCTAACTTCCTAGTTATTATTTCTTACTTCCTCATTATTATTGCTTATTTCCTCGTTATTATTGCTTATTCCTTGTTATTACTGCTCATTTCGTTGATATTACTACTAACTTCCTCGTTATTATTTCTTATTTCCTTGTTATTCCTGCTCATTTCCTTGTTAGAACTGCTTTCTTCCTCGTCATTACTGCTTATTTCCTCGTTATTACTGCTTACTTCCTCGTTATAACTTCTTATTTCGTCGTTATCAATGCTTACTTCCGCTTTATGAAGAGATACTTCGTAGTACGAAGATAGTTACGAGATACAGCATTTCAAAATTTTCTTTTTATGTGACACTGTCCAGCTGTATACGTTAAAACGGGTCACAGATGAACTAAGACGAGTTTTTTTTCTTTTAATTGAAACCACACATTTATTATCAAAACACATATACTATTATAAACTTGATATTGTTTTTCGTATTTAAATCCTACCGTCTGGGATAGACCGGGTATTGAAAAGACGGCTGAAAATACCCTGAAAACAAACTTAGACAGGGTCAAGGACTTTAGACGTTAATATTACCATACATGCATAAAAGTAAAGGGCGTGTTTATTGAAGTGTCATCCCTACTGAAAGTACCAGTACCCTACCCCCACCCCGCCCCCAGTGCCTTAACAACTGGACCAGGGACGGTATAATTAGGCGTGGTGTGATATTGTTTGGACACACGATTTATTAGACAATACCCTGGTAAAAAGAACCGTAGTTATCAACATAATGTACGTAGTAACATAATTATAAAACTGGCTTTCTATCACCAGTATGTGGGTTGGTATGACGATGCTTCAATCGGTGGTATAGAAAAGACGGCAGAAAATACCCTCAAAGCAGATCCAAACTTTGGTAAGTGTATCCTTGTTTATATATTTGATAAGCACGTTCCTACGGAATCCTATTTGGGCCACGAAAAATATCTCCTACGTTTGGCATACGACAGGAGCGTAGCGTGGCTAGTATGCTAAAAAAGAAAGAGGCGTGCTCCCACGGAAATATTTATTGATCAATGTACTTTTAATGCGTCTGTGATGTATATGGGTTTTAAAGATCATCGAATGTTAAAAACAATTTTCCTTCCAAATATCCCACAGTCATTATTGCAGATTTGAGTGAAACTTTTCTTTCCATTTAGAACTGGTTTCCGGCATTTGTTATACAATTAAGTGACATTTCGATAGACTGAAAACTTGTAAATTTTACCACGTCTGTCCACAAGCAACTTTTACTTTTTTTTCCTAAAGTAATGGGTCACGTTCTGAAGAACGGTTTGGATCTTCTTGGAACGGGAACCACAGTTCGTCTGAACAACGACCTTGCAAATGACATAGCAACAATGGTAAAACTAAGTGATACACAGAAAGGACTCTCTGATCGAGAGAAAAAGCACGTTAACGCCGTCAAACTCTGGTCAGACGGGTGCGTACCTCGAGATCTACTCCATAGATGATTAAATGCCAATTAAGCTATGTGTATATACTGTATATATAGTATGATTTTGTTGGTTTCGTGTATGTGCAATTCTGTTGAAATGCGACATTCTGTTGAAACAAAGGTTTACAGACTGCGCAATACAACATCTAACATTCAAACGCAGTTTGTAAAAATAAAAGAAAAAAAATGTTGTCTCAGGAAAATCCATCCTAGCCTATCAATAAATCTCCAGAAAAAATTAAGAAATCTTCAGTCGGATACTTACTGTCCGTTTGAAGCAGGTGTACAAAAAAAAACGTATTGATTTGAGAACTTGATTATCCCAAGTACTGAAACAAATTATCATTTTTCCCCATTTTACGACTTGCCAAAAATGCCTTTTACTAATGTTGTAGATGCCTGACGGGAATGTATTTGAATATTTGCAGTTATATGTCAGACGCTTGTACTGTTTGGGAGGACATTTTGATGGACAACCCCAACGATATTCTCGCTCTAAAATTTGCACACGACACTTATTTCTACCTTGGCTATTCCCAGCAAATGCGAGACTCCCTCGGCAGAGTTTTCCCCCAATGGAAAAGCAGCATGCCTCTCTACGGGTATTTATAATGGCGATGATGTATTTATAGAAGATGTAAGACGGAATCAGCTCTTAATGATTTTAATGAATTGTTTTTCCATGCTCTTGTAATGTAAATTAACTGTTGTTAATTTTCTTAAATTCTGACAGATTATTTGCAAGCAAGCGCGAAACGAGAGAGCAACATCCCTTGCAACATCCCTTGCCTCCAAAGTTTACACCAGTCAGATTTCTTGCTGCATAACTGCGAAATTAGCACGTGACTCGGTAATGAAAACTGAAATCAAGATTTATTTTTGTATGTATAATCGCTGACCCGGACCACATTTTTTCTTATCGGGTTTGATGTGAAATGTAACTTATTTTTCTAGATATTTATATGGAATGTACTCCTTTGGACTTGAGGAAACAAACCTTTACCCACAGGCTGAGAAAATAGCCAGCAAGGTAACGTAACGTAGCACTATCTCGTTGTGGCCAGAAAAGTCTAAAAGCTTGTTTGTAATTCATTAAACAGAGCATTGTTAACTTACTTTTTCATTCATGGTTAAATTGTAGCTGATTGAATTTTTGGAAAATTTAAATGCACCGTGTAAAGAATATCCAAACTGAAGCAAAGTAAAAAAAGCCGCACAACATGTACAGTAACTGTTTTCTTACTGAACAAGCAGACAGTATTCTCGGTTCAATGCTAAATTTCTACGTGATAATTGATCTCGGGCAAAGCGTCTAAGGTCATTCGTCCTTTACCTCTGCTTCAAGTGAGGAAGCACTCATTCGCTTGCGAAAATACTGGAAAGTAAACTGGTTGGATACCAAGGAACAGTTGATAGATGGACTGACCGCCTCACAGGTAAAAAGTATCACTGAGCATACAACCCCTAGAAAGGGAAAAAATCTAACTGTTTACTAATATATCTACGTAGATAAAGATCTATAAGTAGAAAGTGTTTTTCGTTTTCAGGGGTTTTATACTCAGTGATACTGTCACCTATGGACTGCCTGGATATGGTCAAAAAGAGGTGGGAACTGGCGCTAAAAACGCAGTGAAACAAAGAAGGACTATGTACAGAAAGGCTTAAACACTTCTTTTTTTATTTCGTTTCTTGTTGAAAATCTTTGGATAATTAACTCTTCAATTGCAGGGTCTTGAAATCAACCCAAAGGATGCATGGTCTACCCACAGTATGGCGCATGTACTTGAAATGATGGGTCGACAAGACGAGGGCATCAAATTTATGTCCGGAACAGAAAACAACTGGGGCGTAAGTAAAAAAAATCTTATCAAATATTTGAAAAGAAAGTAAGTAGGGCGTTTAAAAAATAGTGAACGAATCGGAAAATAATTAGAACATAAAATACTTTTGCATACTACCTTAATGTACAGACTGGGTAAAAACTGAGACCTTGTGTTAAACGTGTTCAATAGCACATATTTAGTATTGTTAAACTTCTATGTTTAATACGACTGAATTTATCTTAACATTTTAGGTATACCCCAGAGTACATAAAACGTAAACTGACCCAAAAGCGGCCATCTTGTCCTCAATTAACATAATTCAAATGTAATAAAAAAACAGATGAAGATACGATACATATTACAAACAGAACATTGATGAGAAATCTAGCTTAGCATATGTACCTTGTTAAAATACTAACTGAACTTTAATACTTACCATCAACTGTTTAAAAGAAGTTAAGATGTACCTTTGTATAATATAAATGTATCATGGTTATTAGGTTATGATGTCTACCACTAAATATTGAAGCAGTAAGTTCGATCAACTTTTAAACCTTGCCCTCTACGTGATCTTAGCCTTATTTTACCGGAAGCGTTTTTGTTTTTTTAATGGATTAGTTTCATTTTCAAAGGTAAAATATTTTACATAGGTTGACCTTGTTTTTGGTCGTTCATAATTATCTTTAAACATGTAAGTGAAATAAGATATTTATTTACAGACATGTGGCATGTTGTCCTGTCATAATTATTGGCACTGGGCTCTGCATCTCATTGAAAAAGGGGACTACGAGGGAGCCAAAGGAATCTATGATAATCATGTAAGTGGTAAAAAATTGTTACAGACCCTCAATTCCTAAAATGATCATGATTTGTATTCAGTATTCTGAATATGGTCAGAAAAGGCTAATGTTGAAAAATAAAGTTGGTCAAAAATGACTAAATCCAAAATTTTGCTCTTTGCTACCGATACTGGCCCCAAAAGGCATATACTACTAAATAAGATCTAATCTACAAGTCTCTTTAAAAGCTGATTATCACAATTTGACCATTTTCTTGAGCTATTTGACTTGTTGACGATTAATTTGAATCATGGGATACAATTAGTCTCATTTACGAGACGTTCGGGCACCCGTTTTTCATTTGGATATTTATTATGTGCCCTAAACGGAGGATATTGCCAGTCAGAAAATACATCAATATCCTACTGCGGCAAGGTTTCCTGTAAAAGAGATACACAAAAGTTGATTTTCAAGAATAATACAATCTGACGCTCGCCGTGTTTGCTTGTTTGATAAAGCATATTGGCTGTAAGTTGGCTGAATTTTTACAGAGTACAAAATGTACAAAAGCATTGTTCTGTTTTGAAAGAAAATGGTGTTTGACAGTACAAGAAAACTGTGTTTGACGTACTGTACAAGAAATTTGTGTTTTTACTGAATAAGAAAATTGAGACTTTTTTTTCTTTGTAACTAAAATATTTATAGCTGATATAGTATTATTTATATCATATTTACAGTGTTTTCCGTCTGCAAAAGCCTCAGGGGCACCTCTAGATATTGTGGACATCTGTTCCATGCTGATGCGACTGGAAATGGATGGTAAATGTTTTTCACTGTTTATCAAACTCTATAAGATTCCCAAACTCCGCGCACCGGTTACGCTACTCAGTAATCTAATCCTGTAAGGGGAGATCACTGCGTTGGAGATTGTAAGATTCCAGATTCCGAATCCTTATTATAACCATAAAACAAATACTTACAGTGGTTTTGCTTTGAAAGGAAAGAAGACAGAACCCCTTGAAACTTCCCCTTAGTAATGCACCTTCTGCTCATATCTAGGTGCTAATGTTGAGGACCGTTGGGAAGATGCATATGAAGTGGTGAGACCCCACATGGATGATCACGTGCTCACCTTTAACGACAACCATATCCTCTTGGCGTGTCTAGGAGCAGAGAAAAAGAAAGTGGTCGACCAGATGATGAACTCCATTAAAGAATGGCTGTCGTAAGTATCACAATAATTTGATGGCTTAGTGCAATACCACAGTGAAGCGATCTCTGTTTATTCTAGCTTACAAAAGAATTGCACAGAGCCAATGATACATACTATCAGAAGTAAATTATATTAAAATGCGTTTCTATTCTAGCTTACAATTTACTGAACTTCCCTGCCTCCTGCGCTTATAAGGCATCTCTGTCAAAACATTAACCTCCTGCCCCCTCCCACCCCCTGAAACAAGGGTCATTTGGGAAAAAGCCCATTACCTTTCTTTTTCTGGCCTGCAGTTCACCAGCCAGCCTCGTCAGATCAAGCAGGACTCGAACTGAAAATGACTCCAACTGAACAGGGCTCGAACCGAACCTTCGCTCCATAGTCGGATACCTTTATCACTAGGCCATGGGAGATAATAAATATTCTTTATTAAGCGACTGATGGTTGTCGAATATATTGTGAGCTGTTGTACTGATTCATTAAGCTTTAATTGCAAGATTTTATTGCGAACTCATGTTATAGCTGAACAACCTTATCGAAGATTTGCTGTCACTGTTTAATTTCAAGAAATGTTATTGCTATAATGTAAAGTAGGAACTTGTAAATTACAAATTACTTTTTATTTAAGAAATAATAAGTATCCAGGCGTGGTTTATCGTAGAAAAACCCACGTTTTTCGTTCTTATGCGAAACAATATATCACTAACGTGGGTTATTCTACGATAAACCACAACTGGAGACTTATTACTTCGATTTTAACACGACCAAACAAGAAACCACATTGTGAAATAAGTGTTAACTACTTCTTACGATCGTAAAAACACTTGCGCGGTACGCCCCTGGGTTTGGCCGTTAAAATTTCCTCCCTCGATATATGTAAGAGTTGGCTTCCACATAATAAGTTGATCAATCCAATAAATGAACAAATAAACAACACACTTTTCATCAGTTGATAATTTCTTTTTTATTTCGAACTAAAATTGCAATTTACTAATAAATTAAATGTTCAAACAAATAAAAGATGTTCATGTTCTCAGATGCTAAAAATAGCATATGTAAAACGTCACAAGGTCGATTACACGAACGTCGGCATACGTGTGTGAATTTTAATGTAGACACAAGTAACGTTTACATGGATTATTGACAGAAAACATTGCTCGGCTATTATTATTTCACAAATTGTGCCCATTCTAAGTAAATTGGCGTTTTGTGCCATTTTGCAGCCGAACTTTGTTGTTGTTGTACGCCGGTAATACTACGAATCCTACTGTAGTAGTCACGAGACAAACCGAGCAGGCTATAGCCTGGGTGACGTCATACCACCTGTATGACGTCATATCGTTCCCATCTCATAATATGTTCTCATCTTGTACAGTAGTTTGTTTAGTTGGCTTTTATTAGGTTGATATGACTATGTTTGGTTGATTATATATGCCCGAGAGGTACTTGTGAGGATATGGCATTTGGTTGTAATTTTATTTTCATGTTATATTAAAATTACAAATAAAACGGTTGGTTTGTCTTAGTGACGTATATTTACCAAAATAGTATTTACAAATATCACGTGACTTTCATTCATAAAAAAATTAGTAGTGGGGTGACGGCGGTTTACGGAACGGCCAAAACAACAAGCGCACGCGAGTGGTATACTGCAGGATAACCCTTGTTTATTTTCTTCTTTGTATATATAGGCTATTTTTAGATCGTGTTAGAATTAAGAAATAATAAGTATCCAGGCGTGGTTTATCGTAGAATAACCCACGTTCTGAGTTCTTATGCGTAGGAATATATCACGAAGGCCGTAGGTCTGAGTAACTTAATGTGAATGCTTAGATTTTTTTTCTTTTCAAAAGTAAAAAGTGACATCAACTTGAAAATTTTATTTCAAAAATGGTTATTTCAAAAGTGGTTGGACATTACATCCATTTTTGAAATAAGAACCACTTTTGAAATAACATTTACTTGTCATTCTTTTATCAGTACGGACGGTGTATGAAGAAGGCAAGTTTTTTTGATGTAAAATGATGTCATTATTCTCTGCAAATGGTAACGTCAGCGCCTGGAGACATCAGAAGGTTTATGGGAGCAAAAGTAAAAACTGATTTCAACTTGAAAATTTTACTTCAAAAATGGTTATTTCAAAAGTGGTTGGACAAAACAACCATGTTTGAAATAAGAACCACTGTTGAAATAACGATATTTGAAGACAGATAATTTTAATGTAAAATGATGTCATCTTCTCTGTACCTTGTCAGGTCAGCAGCTGAAGACATCAGAAGGTTTATGAGAGCAAAAGTAAAAAGTGACATCAGCTTGAAAATTTTACTTCAAAAATGGTTATTTTAAAAGTGGTTGGACATTACAACCATTCTTGAAATAAGAACCACTTTTGAAATAAACATTTACTAGTATTTTTTCTCAGTACGGACGGTGTATGAAGAAGACAGGTAATTTTAATGTTGTATTGATCTAGGAAAGCAAATTAAACTTCAGGAATGACTGAACTGCACAGCTGCTAAACACGAACGTCCATCATTAAATGAGAAGACATTTTGATAATTAACATTTTACTGTAGAACGTACATTCATGTACAGACCGACACTCAAAATTGCTTGGTTCATTTTTAAGAAAAAAAAAAAAAGAAACAGAATAAACAATAAAATCTTAGACATTACTCAGTGATACATCTTTACAATTATAATATGCAAGTCTTTCATTCACCTGCACACAAGGATTCGGCAGTGAAAACATCAAGACCTTTATTACCAGTCACGAAGTGTACAGAGGTCAATGTTTATATATTCAAGTCAAAGAAATTGCATGGCAGTGTGATATCTTTGTAAAATAGTCCTTTTTAAAATTTAGTCGTAAATAAGGTTTCTCCCTTTTTAGCTCATCTGTCACGTAGTGACAGAGTGAGCTTTTGCGATCGCCTTTTGTCCGTCGTCCGTCCGTCCACAATTAGTTTGTTAACACTCTGGTGGCCACATTTTTGCCTCAATTGTCATGAAACTTGGTCAGGATGTTTGTCTTATTAATTTCTCGGATGAATATGGGTCATCTGGGATGAAAAACTAGGTCACATGGGCCAAAAATAGAAAAATCTTGTTAACATTCTAGAGGCTACTTTTTAAGTCCAAATATCATGGAAATTTGTCAGAATATGGTTGTTTTGATGATTTCTAGCTCATATTTGAAAACGGGTCATCTGGGGTCAAAAACTAGGCCACAGCAGAGACGTATATTATATACGTCTCTGGTTAAAGGGATACACAGGCAAATGAATGTCAAAATTAAAACTTATATTATTTGCCCAAATCACGTTCAATATAAAGAACTTTAAATTCCCAGTATGTTTGTCCATATAAATAACGTGAAATGCGGGCTTGAACGTAAATATTTGAACGTTTTTTAACTGAAAGTAAAACGCAAATGGTTATTTTAAATAGGCCACGTGACAAAAAACAGCCAATCATCGTTTCACTTGGGTTGCTTTTTTGCCGTAGATCACGTGACAGGTACTTCAACCGTCCAATCATTCACTTCAAAATTTAGCGCGAAATCCAAATTTTCTATCTAGACCCACGTGGGTCAAGTTAGGAAACCACCCGGTTTTTCATTTAAATAGAGAAAATCTTTGTTACTGGGACTGATAATTGTATTTATTTCCAGCACATTTATAGTATATTGATTGAAGAAACGAGAAATAAAACATAAAACTTTTGCCGGTATATCTCTTTAAAAGCAGTCATACTCAGATGAGCGATATAGGGCCATCATGGCTCTCTTGTTTTGTTATTTCCAGAAGTATATCATTTGAAGCTGGTGACAGGTCTGAAGTATGTGTTCAGGGCCTTAATTGAGGCTCAATTAAGGCCTTGATGTGTTTTACCCCCGTACACACCAAAAACAAAATATACTAAGGCTTCAAAAAACACGTGCATGAAGAACAGTGTTAGTATTTATGATGATTTTTTTCAATATTAACCTATGAAAATATTTTTTTTCTACAAATATTCAAGAAACAAACGCTTTTGGTCAATATTTGTGTCAGACATATAATTCTGACCAACAACTGATAAATTTATATTTTTTTTTGCTCACCTCACCAACAGTTTCAATTAAGACAATGATACTGAGGTGAGCAACTAAAAGGGCCATCATTGCCATCTTGTTTGTAATTATTTGTAGGGTATTTGTTTAAATTTTACAGGGAAAGTGAAGGGGACCAAGTTGAAATCACAAAAACTGTTGGACTTGCGGTCTGTGAAGCATTTGTGGCATATAAAGACGGCGACTTTGCCAAAGCCGTGGATCTACTGTACCCACTGAGATATAAGATAATTAGTATTGGAGGCAGTCATGCACAGGTGACACGATTTTTATCTATTTGTTCAGTTTTATGAGATGATATTTGTTCAATTACACAGACTTTACTACTGAAATGGACAGTTTAAATATCAAAAAAGTATACATGAAAAGTGTTTTTTGTCTGTTTTTTTTCTCTCTTTTTTGAGGGGGTGGGGTATTTTGTCCATTTACCTTATCAGATCGTAGACCAAGATTTACAAATTGATAGCTCATAGCAAATTAGTGTATTTAAAGGTTTTATCATAGTTGTGTATTTTGCCATTGAAATAATGTTCACCCTGTGATGATTAAGCCACGAATTTCCCCGAGCCATTAAAGTCGTGCTAAAGCCTTGTTGAATGAAAATATATTTTTTGTTACAGAAGAAGATTTTCTATTAACTAAAAATGAAAAGCTAGACACACAAATATCTATAATCCTTTTATTTATTTCAGAGAGATTTGTACAACCTGTTTTTGATCCATGCAGCTCTAAGATCCAACAAAAAAGAGCACCATAAGCTTGCAAGGTATTTCTTGAGCTCTTTAAATAATTCTCTTTTAAAAATTTTAACACCTCTACTTTCTCGTTTTAGTTCATGAAGAGAATGTTTTCTTTCAATAATGTATGTATCAACTATTTCAATACATTACAATTAGTAAACACTGCAAATACAGGCTTTCAATCTGATACACAATATGCTTCTCAGCCCTAGTAAATATCATAGCACCCAAATGGTACAAATCTTTGCTAATGTACACATTTTCTTTAAGACCATATTCATATTGTATATAGAAATTATATGTTAAATTTTCTCAAGTCTGAAAGAAATCTTCAGGTAACTTGTACTAACACTTACATTATGACTGAAATCAAAAGTTTTAATTTTTGAGACTTTATGAGTTTTTAAAACCAAATAACCATTTTGCAAATGCTTAAAAGGTTTGGAAGCAGCAAATAAACATTGTTTTTGGCTATTTTGAATTATGTTCATAATTATTACTGTAATATTCTTGACTTTTTTAAATAGTCTTCACAGCTAGCTAGCTAGTTAAATAGTCCAAACAGTATAGTAGGAAATTTTAAGTTTGATCCCTTTTTCAGATTCCTGCTTCAGGAGAGAAAGTCAATCAAATCTTGTTCTCCGATGACAGACCGACTCATTCAGAGAGCAATGGCTTTACACGCGGATTAAGAATTCCAGCTGACACAAATTCGTGCCATCGAAGCGGACATATATATTTATTTCATTGACTGTATCCGGAGCGCATGACATGATAGTTGAGCGGATGAATATTTGTCACAGGAAAGATATTCAGAGTTCAGTGAGCCTGATACAAGGCCTTTCTATGACTTGGCCATCATATGACATATGTTAATATTTATGACTCTCTGCTATTCTACTAATGACTGTTTTGTTGCAACATACTAACAACCCCACAAAGACAGTGGTTCTTTAAAAAGTGTTATCTCTTGTAAGCATTGGTGAACTATTTGCACAGCTGTGTTGTACTTACAGGGACGTACCCTTAAAATTTACCAATGGTGCGGTACATATCTATTTTACTGACTCAATCAATATAAATTGAAATATACTTTGTAATTTGAAGAAGAACCAACATTCAAAAAATTTTTTTTAGGCATTTAGACACTTCTATATTTGTTTGGAATAAATGGCTATCCACCCAAAAGTCGTAAAACAACTCCCTATATTTAAGACTAATAATAATGCAATCAGCTTACCTATTTAACTTATTTTGTTTTTACTGACACCTTTACATGTGGTAATATTACATTCAATATTATTCACGTTTTCATGATTTTAAAGAAAATGGGATACACAAAATTTTAGATTATGCCTCTTTAAGGTATGGTTGTGTTTTTTGCACTATTTTTATCCGAGATCATTGGAATCTGTTGAAGACTTCAAAGTTTCTCTCATTTGTTTATGTACTCAGTATGCAACAAAATGAAAGAGAACTTGTATATATGAATGCTGTTTTGTTGTGATTTGTCAGTAATAACAATTACTTTCTGCAATATATGTTACATGCCCAATTTTAATCTCAATTAGCAGTAATTGTATTTCACAAGAAATGCAAGTTTGCATGATTATTTGAACAGTGTTGACAAAAGTGTCAAAACATAATCTGAAACAACTGGAATTCCATGATCAATTCATAATGCTTCCTGAGAAACCTAATTATAATCTCTGTCACTTGGGAACATACAAAAGACCTTTAAGTTTGAAAGGGTTGACATATTTTTATCAGTTGGAAAGCTGCAACAGAAACAGGAATCCTCCATAAGAAACTGCCACATTCTGTCACAAGAATGGCCACTGCTGGTAGAGAAATCAGTCTGTGGTCTTAGTCACTTTGACCACTGGACCATGTAAACAAATTAGACTGGTATATACATTTTTACCAGGGAGGATTTACAGGTGTTGTAATATCAAAATCAAAGCTGTCCGTTAAATGTCCGTTAATTATAAGTGAGTCGGATGTAGCAGAAGATATGATCAATATGTGACTATAGCAGACAAACAATCCCTAGCAGAGAATATAATTCCTTGCAGATGATAAAAATAGACCTTCTAAAAGCTTTTCTCAAGCTAAAATCTCTAAAACTGCAAGCCTAAATGACAAAAAGTGCAATGATGGCAACATATTTTGTTAAGGGTAGATCTGATGTTTTCAAAAATAAACTCTCTGACTAATGATGCATTTTAAAAAGAAACTTACAGGGGCATTTCCCATAATGGATGATTATAATTCTCCTATTCAATTTAACTGGCTTACTCACTATAAAATACAGTCGACTCCGCTTATAACGAACTCAATGGGACATTCAAATATCGTTCGTTATATCCGAAGTTCGCTAAAAGCGAAGTAGCAACAACTTTCGCGGACTTGTTTAGGTGGACAAATTTGCCGTGAAAAAGCATACCTGTCACCGGACACTTGTGCAATCAGTATTTTACGGCAGCGGTAATTTTATGCGGGGCAATTTATTGTACACTATATTATGCACATGCATTTGATTTATTGTAAACAAAAGTTTCACAGTTTATATGCATAATTTATACATGTATTTAATTCAAACAAAATATACTGATCATGAATCGAGCGCATCCCGATTTTCAATTATGACAGTTCGGTTCAACCTAGGAAATTTACGTTTTTGTTTCTCCATTTAAGACTGGAAAAAAAATGGTTCGCTATAGCCGAGGAAATTAACGTGTTTTTCTCCGTTTGGGACTTGAAAAATGGTTCGCTATAGCCGAAAATTCGTTATAAGCGAGTACGTAATAAGCGATGTGATTTAACATAAAATAAAGAAGGAATCGGCCTGGGATTTCAGAATTAGTTCGCTATAGCCGATAATTCGTTATAACCGAGTTCGTTATAAGTGGAGTCGACTGTAACTGATAATTTTAAAGAAGAAAGTTTGTTTTTTTTTTTTTTTCAATTCAGCATTTGAACACTTCAAAAGTGTTCAGTTGTACTGAAAGGCTATCCACCCAAATAATGCTACAACTCTCTATATTAAGACTAATAGTAAAGCAATACATTTATTTGTTGAACAAAGAATGTTTATCAACAGCTTGATATCACATCCTTCAAATTTACATGATTTTAAAGAAAATTGAAAACTGTAGATATTAGGGAATGCCTCCTTAAAAAATAAAGCACTTGAAACAAGCACTAGATTTGAATGAACGACATGCCACAGGGGAGGGGAGCACGGTTGTTAACTTTTGACCGCGTGATCTCTAAGTGGGTCTGGACGGTAGAGGTCATCAATGTGCATGCACCTGGGAAGTTTGGAGGGTGTACGTGGAAGGACTTCCATGATATAGTCAAGGATAAGTTCTGTGACAAAAATTCAAACACACAGACAGACCAAAAACATCATGCCATCTCCCTGGGGGCATAAAAATAAAGTCAACAATCTCAGTGTGATGTGAATATTCTTCTCTTAGCATTTGAATCTTCAACGATGAAATAAACAATAAATATACAAAAAAATCTATGCAATATATGTAACATTATACAATATAAAATCTATATTCTGTACATGTAGTTATCAGCTACCTATAATGATATTTTATCATATGAAAAACATATAATACATATGTATATATATATTTTGTTTTGGTAAAAACCAAAAAGCACTTTTTTACTCTATATGGAATAACTGGAATCATTGAATAAGAATTATTACAACCAATAACAATGGTAGAATTGTATTATCCCTGCCCCCTTCCAAAAAAAGAAAAGAAAAAGAATTCCAATCAACTCTCTTCAGTAAAGGTTACCAGTAACCATAAAAACTACATTGAATACCAAAATAACCACTGTAAATTGAATCTGACACATTTTTATATTATTATCATTATTCAAAATTATTCTAACCTGACATAATTATAACTTCGATTAAACAGAATAATTGGCTGCCAGGATTTATCTTTCAGAAAAAGTTAGGTCCGTTTCCATTTTCAGTTAAAAATGTTTCTTTGCAGAATTTTGCTCATGAACTATATTAAAAGTAATTCTAGTAATTACATGACTTCAATCATTCACTTCTATTGCCCAAATTATTATTCTTTACCAAAAGAGAAACTTCACCGATTTTGCTACTTTTTAATGGTTTTAACTCTCATTATATAAATAACACATGGCATTGAGGGTGATATGGATATTGTCAACACAAGAAAGGTATTAACACCAAAGCCGCTATGGTAGTGAGGGTGATATGGATATTGTCAACCCAAGAAACGTATTAACACCAAAGCCGCTATGGCAGTGAGGTCGATATGGAAATTGTCAACCCAAGAAATGTATTAACACCCAGGTGGCTATGGTAATTGGGTGATATGGATATTGTCAACCCAAGAAATGTCTTAACATCCAAGCCGCTATATGAGTGAGGGATATTGACAATACCTGTAACACCCTCACTGCTATGTTATTTATTTAGTAATACAAAAGCAAAATTTACTACAGTTAGGCTTTGAAAGTTACCTCAGTAACGAACAGATGTTTGCATATCGTCACATTTTAATTAGCTTGTAGTGATCCAGATGTCACAAACCACTGAAAGCAGTGGGCATGTCTAATGCCCAAAAGGACAACACTGCACATGTGATATTCAAAATAACAACTGGGTAATATTCAAAGACATGGAAGTGCATGAAAGACAGTTTATTCCATTTTGAAAGATAGGAAATAAACATTACCATTTTAACTGAGGTATAATAAATTTGGTTAATACCCGGTACCTTCTCATAGAAAAGTTATATCATGGATGAAAAATCCTCAAACACAATTAATGTATTATAAATATGGAATGCAAAATCATACAAAAGATACATATAAGGTAGATGTAAACTGACTCTTAGCTAAAACACAGAATTTAAATTGTTTACTTTCCTGACCAGAGATGTTTTGGCTTTAATTTCCTTTCTGAGACAGAAGCTGTTTATAACATGTTGACTATATCGCTAAGCAAAAAAGAATTAAGTTTTCTTATGAAATTTTATGTTTTGCATTCGACAGCAATTTTGACAAGTGCTGAAAATTATTTACATATCACAAATCACAACACAAAAAACAATACATTTATCTGAACACATAAGACTGGACTTAGAAAAAAAAGAATGATCTGAGCCCCATTATGTTAAAACCAACCCTTTTTCATTTCTAAAATTTCAATGTTACAATCAATACATGAAAGAAATAAGAAAGTGTTACAATAGTGGCAGCAAACTTCTGTAATAAAAAAACACAGTTCTGCCCTGAAAGGGTTTTTTTGTATGGGTAGTTTCCTACTACACACTCAGTTCAAACTAGCAAAGGGCAATTTATCAGTACCAGAGACAATACAATTACATGTTAGATATATATATTAGGCACTAAAAAAATTATCTTCAGGGGTGAATGCAAACACAGCTACCTGATTCTTAATTTTAAAGCTCTTAAAACTTTTCACATTCACCCTTCAAAATTTTATGTAAACCTCCAGTTGAATAGTCTATGCTTTTAATAGTAAACAACCATGGCATCTCAAGTACATGTACTACTATACAGCAAAGTAACGAAAGAATATTAACACCTGTTACAATGCTTATTACAGTCAATTTTTATGGTAAAAAAACAAAACAGTTTTATACACTTAATCGTTCTGAATTTTAAGTAAAATTATATGCACATTTGTATTGATGTGTGTTTCCATCACAATGCCCTTGACAATAATATACATTACCAAACACAAAATTTAATCTGTTGAAGGATAGTCCGTCTGCATGTGATAAAAATATATAAGTGGTCATTGTGCAAAGATAATTCAGAAACACTAGTATATTTGGTTTATAATCAGTTGGAATCAAGGTATGTAAGAATTCTGCAACAATTGTGTCCCATGAGGACTAAAACTACAAGTAACAATTTGCAATGGTGCATCTATGTCAATCAGTAAATTTGACCATGAACAGACCAGCAGATTCAGAGTGTTGAATGCAAGAGAGTGCAATCTGAATCTCTCTTGAATAGCACTTAGTCAATGATGAACTTAGACCTGATAGCTGGACAGTTGAAGAAACTCTGGGAAGTCCCATGACCAAATTATTGATACAACAAAAAAAGTCTTCCTCAAAATTCAGTGTAGAATCTTTAAAACATGTCTGATTTTATGAGTTTGTAGAATAAATGAAAGAAGTTGTCATGCCAACTTTTCCTCTATCAAATCACATTTTAAATTTTGGAGGTCACATTCTTTTACCGACTAGCATTTGTCAGAGGTAACATATCTTTAAATCCCCAATAGAGCTGGCATTTGAATACAGGTTTTGATATAACCGTGTAGACTGTATGGTATATTTCCTTTTTTTTAAAAACAATGTAGTGTAAAAATTAATGATCTAAACAGAATCAGGCCAAATTTGTTTATGATACGTATACCCGCTTTTAATTCTAACTAATGCTTTAAGTCAAGAACTATAAAATCCCATGTGACAAGCATGAGGTTTTTATTTTCATAGATTGCCATGTCTATATAACACTAACTTTGATTGAATGTTTTTAAATAACAATATCATAAAAATACAGTATGAATACCTATGACAGACCTGATATCTACTAACAAAATATGATTTCTCTGATCATCAACTGATCAGCTTATTTCTAAATGAAAGAAGTACCTTTTGAAGCATCACATATTTCTTTCTTTTTCAAAACAAAACAATGACCAAAAACTGTTTTCTACTCCACAATTTCATTCTATCATGACTTGTATGATTGTTATAAGACTGCATTCACCTTTCAATGTGATTGTCCATAACTCTTTTTTTTCTTTTATCAAATCATTTTGGGCTTTATGCTGAAGTTATAAATAAAACTGCTAAAATATTTTGTATTCATATTAAAATCTTTCTACAGAAGTAATTTTCACAACACAGATGGTACATACATGTAATTACAACGTACATGTACAACCCATGTGTACTAACATCTGTTACTAGAAATGATTAATGAATAATTAAAGAGTTTATTTTAATGGCTTTCTTTATTAGTTTTCTATGATTTTACAAAAAAATAAATTTGGATCCAAATTTTATTTCCACACTCTAGGATATATTTATAGAAGTCATACATGTCTCTGGGATGAGTGCCTTGTTTTCTGGTTCTGGTTAATACTAAAGGACCCATGAACAGCCAAAACATACTTGAATCACAACATCCAAAAATACAATTATGATTCAATAAATACATAATATATGATAATAAATATAATAATTATCAAATTTATAAATAAACCATTTTAGGCTAAGCCCTGGGTCAATATCACTTTTCAGGGTCCATAAACATGATAAATCGTCCTACTGTTCTCACTAATGATTATACAAAAGCACATATTTTGTGAAGGAATGGGAAATCATAGTACTTTATTTATATCACTGGTATATTTCTCTCATTTCTATATCAATGAGCAGGGCTGTTCAAACATTTTTATCATTTCATTTTTCTTCATTGGCTGTACTGTTGATATTTGTATGCTATTTCTATATACATTGGTTGCACCGTTGATATTTGTATGACATTTCTATATTCACTGGCTGAATTCTTCATATTTGTATGACATTTCTATATTCATTGGCTGAATTGTTGATATTTGTATGCTATTTCTATATTAATTGCCTGTACTGTTGATATTTGTATGCTATTTCTATATACATTTGTTGCACTGTTCATATTTGTATGACATTTCTATATTCATTGGCTGAATCGTTCATATTTGTATGACATTTCTATATTCATTGGCTGAATTGTTGATATTTGTATGCTATTTCTATATTGATTGCCTGTACTGTTGATATTTGTATGCTATTTCTATATACATTGGTTGTACTGTTAATATTTGTATGCTATTTCTATATACATTGGCTGTACTGTTGATATTTGTATGCCATTTCTGTATTCATTGGTTGTACTGTTGATATTTGTATGCTATTTCTGTATTCACTGGCTGTGCTGTTGATATTTGTATGTTATTTCTGTATTCATTGGTTGTACTGTTGATATTTGTATGCTATTTCTATATACATTGGCTGAATTCTTCATATTTGTATGACATTTCTATATTCATTGGCTGAATTGTTCATATTTGTATGACATTTCTATATTCATTGCCTGTACTGTTGATATGTGTATGCTATTTCTATATTCATTGGTTGTACTGTTGATATTTGTATGCCATTTCTATATTCATTGGTTGTACTGTTGATATTTGTATGACATTTCTATATTCATTGGTTGTACTGTTGATATTTGTATGACATTTCTATATTCATCGGCTGTACTGTTGATATTTGTATGCCATTTCTATATTGATGGACTGTACTGTTGATATTTGTATGCCATTTCTTTATTCATGGACTGCATTATTCATATCTTTATGTCATTTCTATATTTGTGTACTGTGCTGTATGTCATGCACTGTATTATATATATCTATATTTTCGCCATTTCAGCTTTCATGGACTGCACTGTTCATATTCATATATAGCACTATATTCATGGACTTTACAATTAACATTTTCTCCACATGTATATTCAGTCACTGTTTATTCACTTCAATCTATCATTTCTACATTCATGGACAGCACTTTTATACTCTACTGCCATTCATATACTCATACACTGAACTATTCTTATAATATTCCTATCCATTTTTGATCTTCATAAACAATCAATCATACTGGGCTGCATTACTTATTTCTTCAAGCCTTTCTTATTTTCAAGGACCACACTGTTCTAATCATTCATGCAAAGTTGATCTCATTACAGTCATGATCTTGCATCTCTAAAGTTGATTAAAAAATTAAAAAAAATCACCAGCTCTATCATCAGAGAATCACTATAATGGATAAGAAAATACATCACTATGAAATCTTTAATCTTTCACGCTGTTTTATAATCCATTCAGCATTCGGGTTAGCTTTATATAAAGCTTGCATGTTTGTGTTATTTGGTAAGCATCGTTCACCAATATTGCCGCCCACTTCAAACAAAAATGTGTCATCTCCAGCAGAGTGAAAATTTCTCGGGTCATTATAGATTGCACCATGGTGGGAATTTGCTAGATCACCATTACCATTACTGTAACCAAAAAAAAAAGAGAGCAAATTAAAAGAGTGTCAAGTAATGCATGCAAGGCTCTGCAAGTTTTTATTGTTTTCTAATAATGAGTGTTATAAATCCCAAATAACATGACAATGAATATAATGTTTTATTTATATCAAAGAAGTTTTGTATGTGAATGGTGACAGAAATGCACAGAAACTGTTTGTTTTGTCTGTATACTGGCAAACATCATAAGCGGGCATCAGTGTTGTTACACTAGCGTAATATCAAAAATATAACACGGCTTTATCACATGCCAATGACATCATCTATGATATAAGGATATATGGGTGCCTGAATCCTTATAACACTCTTGAAGAAGATTGCCTAGCTAATAATCACATACTGGACAGTAGCTAATTATCTACCTTTTATAAATGTAACTGCACTGGCTAGATACATTGTTTTCACAGCTGAAATAAAATTCTCATAACTGGCAATACACTGATAATCTTTACAGGATCCCATATTTTGTTGTAATGCAACTTTTGTTCTTATAAAAAAAATTATTAGTGTACCATAGACAGTTTTCAAAGTAGTCTAGAGAAGAAGAATGTTGAAGGCAGTAATAAAGCACTGCTGAAAATCACTCTTTCTCACATTCTATTGATAATTTGGGTACAGTTTTAAAACAGGTTTGTAAGAAGAACAAACAGAAAAGGACATTGAATGGGCTCATGTAGGATGACAGTTTGCTTAAGTGAAGTGTACAACAGATCTCTATCTGACTTCATTCATTGTAAGAACTTGTTTCCCACATAAGCAAAACCCCCTGAAAAATTAATACATTTTGGGTTGTGCAGGGTAGTGCAACCATACAGAAAGTATCCCCTTCCAAAGATGCTCCTGGTTCTTCCATAATTATTATGTTCTGTGCATAGCATTAATACATGGAACCTTGACTTAATTTCTCATCCTATAGATATCTGAGCCAGTGGAGAAGTGGGCATCAAACTTGTGACCTTTGGATTACCAGTCTAGCCCCATTCCCAATGGACTACTGATCCACTCCAGACTGACCTCTTACTGACCTTAAGCCATTTAAAGAAAATGTAGCATCAATATAACCTACAAGTGACAAGATTTTTTACTTCATTTCATGCTAATAATTTTTCTGATACTGAATGTCTATCACTTTGTCTTAGAATGAACTTAAAATTAATCTGTTGTTCTGCTACTAACACAGGAACTTACCTTTCAGTGGGTTCTTGTGACCCCTGTATGACCTTGAACTTTGACACAATATCGCCTGCTGTCATTCTGTCATCCAGCTGTATTGCAGTGCTGCTTTTGGTCAGGCAGGGTGCCTGAATCCTTATAACACCCTCGTGGAAGTCTGCCTAAATAATATATCACATATGGGATAGTAGCAAATTATCCACCTTTTATAAACTGAACTTCACTGGCTAGATACATAGTTTTCACAAGAAATCATTGTGTAAAAAGTCCTATGTGAGAAGTCTAAGCTAGCTTTACCTAGTCTGGTTACTATACATAGTAAGTATTCTTAATAAATACTGGAAGCTCTTTTAATTTGACCTTTATGCATAGTCCTTTGACATTGCAATACAGCAAACAAAAGCTGACTATATAATGTTGGATTTTAATTTATATCAGAAGAACTAAACTTTGACTTTCACCATATACTATGTTAGCGGGAAAAATGATCGAATTGTCCTGGACCATAGTCTGACAAAATTTTATTGAAACAAGATGGAAGCAATTCTGTCTAGAACTGAAGAAAACTGAGTTTTGACGACTAGGCAGTTACTGTGCTCCAGACTGACAGTTGGACACTAGAAGGATCAATCATGAACACATATATACCTCATGTTTTATTGCTGGTTTCTTGTACACTTCAGTTTTATCTTTTTTTGACAGCAGACCTTTCATTTTCTGAAAAAGAACAAAATAAAATAAAAGTCAAACAAAACCTTTTTTCCTATTATAGTACTGTCATTCTTACTGGAAGAGTCTGGCTCCTGGCTATATGAGACATCTCTTCTCATGAACATATTTACAACCACATTCCATACTGGCTTTATGAGACATCTCTTCTCATGAACATATTTACAACCACATTCCGTACTGGCTATATGAGACATCTCTTTTCATGAACATATTTACAACCACATTCCGTACTGGCTATATGAGACACCTCTTCTCATGTCACATATTTACTACCACATTCCGTACTGGCTGTATGAGACATCTCTTCTCATGAACAGTTACTACCACATTCCGTACTGGCTATATGAGACACCTCTTCTCATGAACATATTTACAACCACATTCCGTATTCTATATATAGGCCAAGCAATCAGGGACCAGTTCTTTTACTAACTGAGTGCTCACTAAAAAGTCTTGTGAAAGGACTTATTCATTCCACAAAACCTTAATTACAAAGTGTCAGATGTTTCTTGACCGGCGAACAAGTGTTGACAGTTTCTATAGCACTTGGAATTTTTTTGTATTCTCCCCTCAGTATGTAAAATGTAACATAAACAAGAGGGCCATGATGGCCCTGGATCGCTCACCTGAGTACTTTGGCTGTAGGTTTGCTGTTAAGCAGTATTTCATTTTTTAATTGAAAATATCTAAGTGCCTTCAAACCAAATATGTAAAATATCAGTCAATAAATAAAGGCTCTATGACAGAAAGTAGAAATATCTATTATAAGCTATGGTGACCTTGACCTCGACCCAGTGACCTCAAACCCTACACATGGGTAGAGGTCCATGCAAGGAACCTATATACTGAATATCAAAGATATTGGTCTATAAATGAAGGCTTTATGAGGTACAGTAGATAAATCTATTTTTAGCCTTCGTGACCTTTAACCTAATCTAATAATGTGAACAACCAAACAAGCTTTCTGACAAACTGCCAGGATATTTGGACTGAAACAGTAGCCTCTAGAGCCTTAACAAGATATTTCTATTTTTGGGCTCTGTGACCTAGTTTTTTACCCCAGACGACCCATAATCGAACTTGACCTAGAAACCATCAAAATAACCTTTCTGACATATTTCCAGAATATTTGGGCTGAAAATGTTACCTGTAGAGTGTAAACAAGGTTTTTCCAAATTTAAGCTCTGTGACCTAGTTTTTGACCCCAGATGACCCATATTCGAAATTGGGCTAGAAATCATTGATACAACCTTTCTGACATATTTCCAGGATATTTGGGCTGAAAATTTTACCTCTAGAGTGTTAACAAGGTTTTTCCATAAACAGGCTTTGTGACCTAGTTTTGGACCCCACATGACCCATATTCTAACTTGAGCTAAAAATCATCTTAACAAGCTTTCTGACAGTTTTTCAGGAAATTTGGGCTAAAAATGTAGCCTCTAGAGTGTTAACAAGGTTTTACCATATTTGGGCTGTGTGACCTAGTTTTTGACCCTACATGACCCATATTCAAACTTGAGCTAGAAATCATCAAAACAACCTTTCTGACATATTTCCAGGATATTTTGGCTAAAAATGTTACCTCTAGAGTGATAAAAAGGTTTTTCCATATTTCGTCTCAGTGACCTAGTTTTTGACCCCAGATGACCCATATTCGAACCTGGGCTAGATATAATCCAAATAACCTTTCTGACATATTACAAGGATATATGGGCTGAAAATGTTACCTCTTAAGTGTTAACAAGGTTTTTCCATATTTGGGCTCTGTGACCTAGTTTTTGACCCCAGATGAC
Source organism: Cyclina sinensis (assembly GCA_012932295.1). NCBI lineage: Eukaryota > Metazoa > Mollusca > Bivalvia > Venerida > Veneridae > Cyclina > Cyclina sinensis. The sequence goes on along the minus strand of JAAONU010000008.1, from coordinate 4,923,284 downwards.
CCATATTCGAACTTGAGCTAGAAATCATGGAAACAACCTTTCTGACAAATTTCCAGATTATTTGGGCTGAAAATGTAGCCTCTAGAGTGTTAACAAGAATGTTCTATTTTTGGGCTCTGTGACCTAGTTTTTGACCCCAGATGACCCATATTTGAACTTGAGCTAGAAATCATAGAAGCAACCTATATGACAAATTTCCAGATTATTTGGGCTAAAAACATTACCTCTAGAGTGTTAACAAGATTTTTCTATTTTTGGGCTCCTTGACCTAGTTTTTGATCCTATATGACCCATATTCGGACTCGTCCGAGTAATAACTGGGAAAAACATCCTGACCAAGTTTCGTGACAATTGGAGCAAAAATGTGACCAGTAGAGTGTTAACGAACTAAATGTGAACGGACGACGGACGACGGACATTCATCGATCCTAAAAGCTCACCCTGAGCCAGCTCAGGTGAGCTAAAAAATGATTATGAACTAATTTGGAAGTTCAGCACAAGAGAAATATAAGTGATTACATTCTATATAAGTTATCATGGACCAACAAATCTAAAATGAGAGATAACATGAGTATTCAAAAAAATTATTATACACTTGAATAACAAAGGGCTATAACTCCTGTTCATTTCATTCTAATTTACTAATGTATAAAACACTTACGCTTTTATCTTTGTTTTTTCTTATCTGTTCAATCTCATACTGTCTTCTCACTAATGTAATAAGGTAGGTGGGAACCTGAAATAATATATTAGCAATGATCTCCATTCTCTGCAGTTTGCAATTTTAGGAGTGTATGTGAAAAATGTGCTATCTGCCTCTTTATTTTTTAGCACTTCGAACTCTTTCATAGAGAACATACATTTAGACTTTGAAAATGTCCATTTCTTTAACTTATAGATTTTTTTATTTCATTACAAGGACCAATCACAGAACAGAGATAAGAAGTTATTCTGTGAAATAATGCCTTCTGTTTAAACAATCTGATATGATGAAGAATGACAAACAATCACAAAATTAGTTGTTACCCTGGTGGCAGTAATTAGTTTTGTTTTTACCCAGTGCAGACTGGTGTCAAATATCTGCAGTCTGGTTATGATCTTAACCAGTCTGTAGTTACAGATTTCAATAAACACCCCCATATAATAACCAATGGGACTGTCCAAATTTAACTAAACTCATAGGTAGGGAAAGTCCACTTTAGAATTTAAAGAGGGTATGGGTTTTAAAAAGGTGACTCACCGTCCAGAGAATATCCTTGTAGTGAATCATCATTTTCATGATGTTTGATGTGTTAGCTGCCATTTTTATCTCTAAATCCCATGATCCTTTGCTCTTGCCTTGATTTGAACCTCGAACTTTAGGGGCCATGAATAAATTAGGGGCCATTATCATTGCTACATTGTTAAGACTCATCTTGTTGGTGTTGCTGTTATGTATAATCTTTCTTAGAAATTCTAGTAACACCTGAAAAATAAATTCGGAAATACAACAGTTCTTAATATCATTACCGTATAAACTATTTACCAGCACTAGATTCTTTTTACCAGGTTGATAATTTTAACATATTTCTTACTTTTCCAAAAGAAATCATGAGTATCTGTAGCAAAGTAAGAATTGCTGCTTAGCTTGCGGTTAATAAAATGTCTATATACAAATTATTTGCATATTTCCAGAAGCATTGAAAGTGTGAAATGTTCAAAAACAAAAGGGGACTCATATCTCAGGTGGAATTTGAACCAGTAACCTTTAAATTTGGGAAATGGTCCTCACCCTCTACCCCATGACCAGTTCTCCTTTAGAGTTTATCTATCAGGCTCTCTGGCACTTTAACTCATGTAAGATGTCCTATCTTTTCCCCACTGACTCCTTATTTCACAATGTCATGAGCAACCCATGAACAATGTAAATTTTAAGCATCAGATGTACAAGAGGCAGACATAATAACTATGTATTACTATGAAAAGAGACTTCAATCTTAAAACAATAATTCAAAGAACAAAATATGACTGAGGATAAGAATCATTTCAAATGCTGATTTTTACACCAAACCTAACATTTCTTTCTAGACGTCATGACATCATACTAATGTTACTATCATCAAAATAGTTTCACTTGAGGAAAACATAAAACTTTTCAAAAAGTAATGTGCAACAAGCAAACTGTCATCTTTTTACTCATATCTGCTGAGAAAATATATGAATGTTTGATGTTCAGAAATGGTTATCCAAGCCTCGGCCAAATGAACTGGGATATAATTTCAGCCTTGCCTGGATCACTCATTCATGAACTGGGATGTAATTTCAGCCTTGCCTGGATCACTCATTCATGAACCGGGATGTAATTTCAGCCTTGCCTGGATCACCCATTCATGAACTGGGATGTAATTTCAGCCTTGCCTGGATCACTCATTCATGAACTGGGATGTAATTTCAGCCTTGCCTGGATCACTCATTCATGAACTGGGATGTAATTTCAGCCTTGCCTGGATCACCCATTCATGAACTGGGATATAATTTCAGCCTTGCCTGGATCACTCATTCATGAACTGGGATATAATTTCAGCCTTGCCTGGATCACTCATTCATGAACCGGGATGTAATTTCAGCCTTGCCTGGATCACTCATTCATGAACTGGGATATAATTTCAGCCTTGCCTGGATCACTCATTCATGAACTGGGATATAATTTCAGCCTTGCCTGGATCACTCATTCATGAACCGGGATATAATTTCAGCCTTGCCTGGATCACTCATTCATGAACCGGGATGTAATTTCACCCTTGCCTGGATCACCCACTCAGTCCTCAAACACACAAGAGATAATAACAGTAAGCCAGATATAACTTACACTTAGTGTGTCTCTATGTACATTTGGCAGTAGAAGAATTAGAAGATTCAAAGCATGGAGCTGTTGCTTCTTGTCTGGCAAGTCTGAAATATAACACATTATTACATACTCTATTACAGGTAAATGAAAAATCTAATAGAAAAGAAAGTCACAGTACATACAGCTAAATGATTATCAACACTTTTGGTTTATAATCATTGGAGATTTTAAAAACAAATCTCAGAAAATATCGATCTCTCATGTGACTTTGTAGTTAAAAGCTGTGGCATTTGTATAATTCGTTTCTATCTAATAGGTCTGCTATTTCCCTAAAACAATCTTTCTGTTATGAAGGCAAGGGATAACAGCTTATCTATCTGTAATTTGTAGGAAGTACCAGATCAGAAAAACTCCTAACTTTCTTACACATATGTGTGGTAATTGATACAAATTTGAGCAAACTTGTGCTGAAAGATCTCTGAGTTTATTTAAGTTATTCTGAAGGCCTCATTCAAGAAAGAACCATTCACTACAAAGACTGTCAGTAACATTCATCTATAAACACCATTATACATTTGTGTGAACTGTGGCTCGTGTAGGTCAAGGATATACCTTGTGCTACAGCTGGAATTCCAGCTTGGAATATTTGATTTTGAGGCAAATGACAAACCCACTAAGCTACCAAGACCAATATAGAGAGCTAGGTGCTCAGAAAGATATGTGAACATGACCTTAAACCCTCAACATAACAAAAGATGATTTACAAGGCACTGACATTAACCACTCAATGGATTTTGACTTTACTATAATGATTTTTAGGCCTTTTCAGCCTTTTTCTCCAGAAAACAAAGAGAAGAAAAGCATAAACCTGTAGTGAAATGCTTACTTTCAACTTGAGCAAAGGCTTCTATATACTCCTCAGTAAGAAGAGGTACAGGGAGGTCTCGTAGAAACTGTTTCATCAGCGTGGCCACATCGTTAGGGGTCAGGTCATCAGCCCAGATAAATGTGCCCTGGTAAAAGCGATCTTCTAGTTCCTGTCTTAATTGCTGTATTTGAGAAATTTATAATTGCATTTTTTGTTACGACATAAAAGTCTGAAAATTTTTCTGCAAGATTCTTGTAAAGATCTTAAGTTCTTATATTTTTTTCTGCTGTTCAAATCATTAAAGTTCAGGTGTATGGGAATTCAGCAGTTTTGTACACTTTGTGTCCTAAATTAAAAATAGCATCTGTGTTAAGTAAGATGCTTCTAATATCAAGTCATTTTTCTTACTTCAGCTTTTAAATGTATAAAGCTTTAACAGAAATGTTAAGAATTTTGCATTAATTTTCATTGTTACACATGAATTACTATAAAACATGTGATTCTATCAAAGGAAAAGTCTGTAGCCTATTCAAACAAATAATGTTTCACCTGTTAATATAAGTTTAAGTGTGAACCATGAAAATTCTATGTCAGTTCAATTTAAAGTTTAATGTAAAGTCTTAATTAGAAAATGTAGTACCTTAACACGACTAGTTGATCCTGGCACTCTTAGTATACCCTCTGTATCCAAACTAGATTTGACTAAATATGACATTATCTGTAATGGAGAACATGTAAATTACGCGTTTGTACATTTTATATGACAGACGACTTGGGAAAAGGGCACTCACACATTTGACTTACTGTTAAAATAAGTTGAATTGAAAACAAGCAAAAAACAACTAATTTCTTGTTCTCTTCAAAAACCAATTTAAAGTAAAACTTTGATAGACTGAATATTACCCTTCAAAAGAAATGCCTATTTTTTATTATATTTCTTGATGACAATTACCATGGCAACAGTTTTCTGAGACTGTTCTTTCTTAAGTAAAAATAATGTTGCCTGAATAAAATGCAACATACATAGTTATGTAAAAAGGTGGGATACATTGAAAAGGTATAGAATTTTACAAAGAAATAGCTAAAATTGAAATATATAAAATCTGCCATATTAATTCATTGCCAACCAGAACTTAGGTAGAATCTGATGTCAAATTTGGGTATGCGACATTAATTTTTAGTAATATGAATTTTGGGTGTCATACATGATAGTATATTGTATCTGTTCTTTGCAAAAAGCTGAAACCTTCAGAAAGTAAACCTGGGAAATCAATTGTTCAAAATATGTAAAAAGATCAATTCGAGTGCCCTCTGTCACCGTGTTCTTGCTCATATGCGACTAGTTTGCAGTTGGATTAATCTAAAATAGCACTCAATTTCATTCTGTATTCCTATCCAGCATCGTAGCATAAATACAGTAAATACAGTATCACACAAATTGCCACTGTACAAAACTCTGGTGCACTACAATAACATTAGTTTTTTTTGACTCCTCAGGACATTTTGCTGCGAATGAAAAATATCATACAACGAAAAAAACGATACATGTCTGTCACTGTTTAAAAGTTGTATTTTTACTCTACTAGCATCCACATCACTTTACTATCAGTCATATTTTGTGGGAGTGCCTTTTCACAATGAGCTTGCATTGTGTAAGTAACTTATATCCCAGAATCAGCACATATGAAACACTTGACATTCAATTTGAAAGAATTTGTCATACTATACCTTACCCATATTATCTAATATAAAGGTATGGAAATTCACAAAAAAGATTTTGTGGCTACACTTACTTCCTGAAACACAAGTGGTATTCTGGTATTGGGTTGCAGTTTCTGATCATGCTCCAGCAGTGTAACTAATGGTACACCAAATATACCGTTCTCTGTAAATACAAAAAAATAACCATCAGTATATGACATTTCAGTTACATATTTATCTATTTATCTTAAATCACTCTTTGAAATCTGCAATCTTAGATAGACACATCATCTACTTGGAAAAAACAAATGAATAATACAAGCTATGGTAATGTCAAAAACCAGATTTTTAACAATTTTATGATTACCTTTATGTCTCTTTTTTGTCCGTCTTCGGCTGTAGGTTATATTATGGGTATCAAACATGGATGTTAATTCAAGGAGACTTTTCTCTTTTACATATGCGACGTCAGTTTCACTTATATCATCTATACCTGTAAGGCCAAGGTCATCCTGTACCAGGGAAAAATTCTGAAATAAAACAAAAGCCATTATAATATTTATAATTAAACTTGTTAAGATCCAAAGCAAAGCTGAGGCAATTTTTTTTTCAATGCGTGTTTAATTTTGCAAATCACAGTGAGTTAGTGAGTATACTCCCCTTTCAACAACTAAGGTTATATTAGGACAGGCTAGACCTGGGATTGAACAGTAATCTCATGTTTCATAGTCAAATGTGCCAAGGCAAAAAAAAACCAAAATAGTTCTGTTTCGGGTCTCCCAACCAACTCTCTTTATTTAGGCGACCCTAGACTTTTTTGCCTTTCAGCTGGAGACCAGAAACAGATCTATTTTTTTGGGGGCCTAACTAAAAAGACACCAAAGAATGGACAACTGCTATTAAGCAATGCTATTTTGTTATTTAAGTACCACTTAAACACTGAAATTTACAAAATTGAGTTTCTTTTAAATTTTCAGCAACACTTCTACAAAGTTACTTTTTGTAATACTCATATTAAATCTGCAATTAATTGTAACTTTATCACCACTTAAAAGCCAATTTTAACAATTTATCTTTGTGTTCTAGACCAATTAGGGTCTTCTTTTTTTGTGTCTAATTCAGTAACATGGGGTCATTGAAGAATTCCTATTAATTTCCTAATGACTGGGGCTCAATCTCATGTGATATAAGAACAAACTAGAACTACCACTAAGCTGACACCAATAACCCCCGCATGCCACTTTGTCAGTTAGGTACTGATATATGGGAACATGTTACTTTATGCCCTGGACAAAAAGTATGGAAAATTTCAAAGGAAAATCATTCTAAATTAATGAAAAAAAGAGTCATGGTTCTTGGGCACTGCACTTCTCCTCAATGAGATCTATCCATCTATAAAGTTTCAAGGTGATACCTCCAATACATTTTGCCCTGGACAAAAATTAAGTATGAAAAATTTCAAAGGGCAATAATTCCAAAATTATGCAAAAGAGAGTTATGGTTCTAGGGCACTGCTCTTTTCCTCAATGAGATCTATTAATCTATGAAGTTTCAAATTGATATCTCCAATAGTTTTTGAGATATGCCCAGGACAAACAAATCCCCATGGCCAGACAGCCGTACTGCTAGACGGACAAGCTGATTCCAGTATTCCCCCCTTACAACTTCCTTGTCCAGGGGATATAATAATTGACTTTAGCCATCAGGGATCTTACTGGATAATTTCTATCTGTAACTTTAATTTACTTCTCTCAATAATTCACTAAGTGAAACAGAATTGCCATATTTGAACCTATGACCAAAGGTCAGAGGTTGCAAACTTTATCATTCATACATAGCTTATCCAATAACTTATATAACTGTACTAACTGGTAAATCAAAGGATTTCACTTGGTCCATGACGCTTTTGTCACCCTGCCCTGATTCAGGTGCATTCTCTTCTATATTGAAAGTAAATGTTATGTCAGTATCAGATATAGGTGATAACTGGCTCCATCTTTTTGGTACTGTTTTTTTCTGATTGACACTTAACGTTTCAACACCTGCAATATATGAAAATACTGGATCGGTATGATTATTATTTCAATTATCTTATACAGTGATATATAACCACTGTAGTGAATTAGATCACATCAGTTTCTTCAATACTGGTAATGCAAAAATGAGGAATTACCCCAGGAGAGTTTGAGAAGAGAAAATGAAAGAAGCATTCACAAACATAATCATGTGGCTCCTTTTAATGCCCATATTGCATGGCAAAAATATATGGGACTTTGTTTAACTCTCAGCCCAATTATAATAACTGTTTTTAAATGGACTCATCCAATACTCAATATGGACTGAAACATTTATCATGCATAGGGGTGTTACCTGGAAACTTACTGAATGATTATGATCCCCCAACATAAATCTGTGGGCTAATCAAGGTCTGTACTGGTTGCAAAGAAACAAACGGCATTCAACAGAGGGAACAATTAAGGTCTCATCAACACTATAAATGATGTAAGTGATGGACACAATTATCTATAGCTCTTAATTTACATACCTTGTTCTAAATTATCTTGGACCTCTTCTGAAGTGCCTGACATTGAGTAACCTCCCTTATTTTTCATAAACGGCCCCTTGGATGCTTTGCCTTTGTTCCATTCTGGATGTACAACCTCACTTCTTGGTGATACTGGACTTTTTGGCATCTATATTTTAATATAAAGTATAGAATATAATTCTACAATAATAATACACAAAATTTATACACAACAGGAGAGATGCTTAGGCTCACAGGTCCACTGTTGCTGCCGGGAATACACAGTTTGGAATTACTTCAGGACTACATATTTTCTGTTAATAACAGCAGTAAAAAGAACAGTTTCAGGTGAAATTACACAATCATATTCTATTATCATAATAAAGGAAATTTGATTCAAACAGTTAAAAATCCGAAATCCTTTGTGCGAAACACTGTGACAAGACAAGCTCTTACATCATCATAAAGAATTTATATTAAAAGAATGTACTCTATTAAAATAAACTCTACCATTCCATGAATTTTTTACCTCCCATTAGTAATGTTGAATAAACTGTACACTAAAAATCTTTTACTGCCCAGGTCAAATGTAACTTTACAGTTAGCTTGGATGAACTGTTCAATTTAGAAGCGAAAGAAGTCTTAATTACTACTAATCTATAAGTTTTCTGAACATAATTGTCTTTTCAGCATCAATCACACAGCTCCTGAATTTTGGTAATTTCGACATGTGAATACAATTTTATTTTAGATTTCTGTAGGAGCAGATAGCAAGTTAGCCAATGACATCTTAGGTTTGCAAAGTAACAGGTGTCTTCAGTTATACTAATCAAGTTAGGCAGTAAGTAAGACTTTACTTCGACTTATGTTATATATTAGTAGATAAAGATAGTACAATGAATCTTTTTCCTTTTAAGGTAAAATCTTATCGGGAAATGTGTTATTTTTTCCCATAAGCTTGAGAATTACTTGCACCCCATATCCAGATATGGTGTTACGCTTCAGCCACCTTTGGTCAGTTTTGACTTAACAGTCTATAATAGCAAAGCAGAAAATAATTGCTATCATTGTGAAATTTTCAACCTGATCCCTTTACCAACAGATACTTGTGTAACCTTTATGTTTTTACTGAAGAAATATCTATATACCCGTATATAGGTTGCAAATTATTTTTCGAAACTTTAGTACCAATCATGTGCTTTTTTTTACCGCACCAAAAACAAAATGTCATGAAAAAAAAAAAAAATTTGTAGCTGATTAATCTATCTCTAATATCATTATCATGTCTAGCTAAAGATGTTTTTCTTTAAATAAATTCTGCATATATCAACTTTAAAGAAAGTTACTGGTAGACAATTAATGTATTAAGAATCTGGTTATAGAATAAGAGTATGTTTGTTTCCACTGTCTACAGAAAAAAAGCGGGTTTCTTCGGAAAAGTTTCCGTGATAATACATATTATGATATGAACAAGTTTTACCTTTAAGTATGAGACATGAAGGTATTATTGTGTAACATGAACGGTCTTATGTCATACTTATAACAATCGTTATGACTTTTCTAAGACGATATGATATAAACTTCTTTAGAAAGGCTAAAACAGAAAGGAGTATAAAATCAGATAACTGCTTGTTTCAGAGTAATTTAGACCTTGATATATTTCACAGAGTGAACCCTAGAAGTATTATTTTCACAAATGATAAAGCTACATGTGAAATTTTCATTGAGACAAACAATTATCCTGTTTCTTTCAAGCCAGAAAAGCAGTTTTTGTCTTTAATATGAACATTTTTCTAAAATTTAGATTTATCTCTATAATTGTATTTGGAAGCAAAAAAAAACAACAGCATACTAGTAATACAAAATGATATAAAAAAGACAAAATTTATAAATCAATACCACTTTTAAAATTTGAATTTTTAAACTGAAACTAAATCATAAGTCCTACATTTTTTAGTAAATCTAACACAAATATCAGTGGACAGGAAACAAACATTGTTTTTTTTTCTTTTTTTTCAACCTACTGACACATGTAAACAGATATGAGCTGTTAAAATCTGTGTTATATATACACCCGTATAATAGTATAGTACATACATAGTAATGACTTAGTGTTATATTTCTAGTGTATACATTTACACATATAATACTACAATCAAACCTCTATCAAAATACTGTTGATATATTTATTTGTACTTGGGTTTCTCTTGGAAATCTGAAATAAAAGTTCATTTTTTTTCTATACAACAAGCTAACTTGAACTTTGTTGTTCACTTCTATTTAAACATGATATATTGATTTAACTTCTTTTATAAAAACGTGACTATTTAAAACAAGAAAAATAATCGCAAAAAGATGTAACTGAAATTGCATCTTATAATATGGAAATAATTCTGAATGAAATAATAAATTTAGAGCTCAATGCATAACGATTATAACTACATAATTATACATAAGACATAACAAGGTCAGATACTATATTTAGATTTGCTCTGAGCCCTTTGAAATGCAATGAAATTAATCAATTATTGAAAGACACTGATTTTTATCTACTGAATGTAGCATTTTGATTTCTCACAGGAACTTTAAACAAAATCTTTATCTGTATAATATCAAGATTAACAAATTCAAACAAATTCATATATTAATGTTAATCTATTACAGTTAGTTCCTAAAAGGTTCTTCTAGGATTAATAAACTTAGTCTGGTATTATTAACGTAAATGCACAATATTAGTATTTTTAAAAATAATTACTCCACAGAAATATAAAAAAACAAGAGATGATTGTGAAACATGTATGCCCCCCCCCCACCTAATGGCAACCACATAGACTTCTCAACATGACCTTGACCTTTGAACTACTGACTCAAAATCAATTTGGGTCATCTACAGGTCATTCCTACCCTCCCCGCCATATCTTAGGACTGTAGGCCAAAGTGTTCTTCGTGCAGTCATTGATCGCACAAGCTTTCTGTGGTCACTTCACCTTAAACTTGAACATACTGATCTCAAAATCAATAAAGGTAATCTTCCAGTTATGACCAACCTCCCCACCAACCCTAAAGGCTTTAGGCAAAAGCGTTCTTTAGTTATTGATCAGACAAGGTCAGGTATACTGACGGACAGAACGACCGATATGTGCTAAGCAATATACCCCCACTTCTTTGAAGGGGGTATAAAAATATGTTACTTTGCTTAATAATGGTTGTCAAACAAATTTATTACCAAATTCTAATCAAACACTTGAAAACACCTTTAAATATTCTACTGTAACTTACTACAAACAATTTTCACCATCAAAATGGAATTTGACCAAGGTATTACCCGACAAAAAAATTAGGAGCATTTTCTTCACTAGATGACCCACCCAGCTAATCAACTTCTCCTCCTTGATATCAGTATTCCACTGTCTACCCACATCCCCAGACTTTTTAAAAAAAATCAATTATGTGGTTTGAATTTATTTAACAGCAAACAGGTAGGTGACGATAATCATTTAAATTTTTAGTATAAGTAAAGAATTAAAGCACATGCAAATACACAGGTAAATTTGATTAGTCTATTAAAACACACCATATTTGATAAAAAAATTTTTTTCTAATTCTTAAAATGTAAAACTCAAAGCTAAAATATAGTACATAAATATATATAAATAGTATATTATCAAGTTATATTGATTTTCAAAGGCCTTGGCTGAACTAAAAGCAATCCTGAACTGATAAAATCATGCAATTATCAAAGTTGAAGCTATCAAAAAAACAATTCTTCTGAAATCATTTTTACCATTTTTATGTGAGAACATGTATCAGAATATTTTATGTTTAAAGTGGAAGCAAAATTAATCAAACAAAAAGCAATCCATTCCATATTAAGTTACCATGCATGTGAACATATATGCAGCTAAGACTTAATATCACAATTGTAGAATGGTGTCTGTGTGAAAAGTGAATGGGCATTAGATTACGAGTTTTCAGGTTCATAAAGCTTCTATCAAAGAGAAGAAACTTCAAGGTCAAAGGCTGAGTAAGAACTGACCACTGATAAAAAGGCCCAAAAAAAACCTTCAGTCTTTTTTTTTTTTTTTAAAAAAAACAACCTTCACCATCAACCAGTCTTCAAAAAACTTCATCATCAAACAGTCTCCAAAAACAACCCCTTCATCATCAAACAGCCTTAAACAACAAAAAACATCATCATCCCACAGTCTTCAAAAAACCTTCATCATCAAACAGTCTTCAAAAAACCTTAATCATCAGTCTTTTAAAAGCCTTCATCATCATTGGTCTTCATAGAACCTTCATCATCAAACAGTGTTCAAAAATCCTTCATCATAAAACAGTCTTTAAAAAAAAAAAACTTCACCATCAAACAGTCTTTTTTTTATAAAAAAACCTTTATCATCAACCAGTCTTGAAAAAAAACCTTCATCAAGTACCAGTCTTTAAAACACTTCATCATCTTACAGTCTTCAATCTATAACAGTGTTTTTATATCAACTACTGATATATTAAACACATCAAGATGTTGTATTCTTTCATTACTTTTCAAAGTAATTTTGTATACTTGGACACATGGTCATTTGTTTCATCTCCAAGTGCTTTTAGCTGACCAGATCTGGGAAAACTTAAACTGTCCAAATGACCTCAAGTTTGGAACATCATGGAACACATTAAGCCTAAATATGTAAGGACAATGTGAGAGAAGTCCACCCAATTTAACCCTTTACCACATGGTTAAGTGTTAAATCACATATGTGACCAGTGCAGATCCAGATCAGCCTGCACATCCGTGCAGTCTGATCTGGATCTCCACTGTTCGCTTTTCAGTCAGAAATACTTTTATGGATATAAAAGCGAACAATGGAGATCCTGATCAGACGGCACGGATGTGCAGGCTGATCTGGATCTGCACTGGTCGCATATGCATTAAAACACATATCTATGGAGTAAAGGGTTAAGACACAATGCCAAAAAGGAATACTGCTTAAAATGAAACAGGTTTTCTGTGTTAAGGACACAATTAGAAAAATGTGTGAAAAGATAATAAAATGAAGTATTAAATCGTTAAGTAAAATTAAAGACTAGAACTATAGCACTGCAAAGACCATTAGAAAAGAATATGAACATTTATTTTTGCTATAAAAGCAAATTATGTGCAAAAAGAAGTTTTACCAAAGAGAGAAGAAAAGAAACGACATTTATTGAACACCAAACTTTGTGAAGAACTGACCTCTGTAACTGAACTTCTTTTTCTAAATGACAATAAGGTTGGTGAGGCATCCCCATCAGTAGGTAAGGGGCTGTCTAGGGGACTAGCTGTCTCTGTCACTGGTGAGTATGAATTTCCTCCTGGGGTCATGTGATCTAGTTTATATTTTAATGGACCTTTTCTAGGAAAGCAGCTTAAATGATCTACAGTTTCAAGAGAATCTCTGGAGCTCGAGTGTTCAGGGTTCAGCAAGGACTCAGATGACTCAAGACCAGAGTCAAATGAGTCAAGAGTGTCACATGATGTACTCTTTGACCTCTGGAGATTGGCAACAGGACTTACAGCTTCTTTATTTTCTGCCATATCAAGACAGACATGCTCAACAGAACTATCTGGAAAATTTTCATTTACAGGACTTGAGTTATGAAAACCTCCTCTTGTAGGGTGTGAAAGATACAGGAAGTCTTCAATACCAGCTGAATCAATTTCACTACCAACTGAGTTTTTATCAAATATGTCTTCAAGTTTGGTACTTTTCCACTGAACATCACTGACACCATGCTCTAAACCTGTATTTTTCCAATGACCTTGACCCTGAACATTATCTTGAACAGTATTTTTCCACTGACTTTGATTAATGTATTTTAATCCTATGTGATGTACATTCTTCTGAAAAAAGGATGTAGAGTAAAATTTTAGTTCAACCATTACAGAGAACTGAACACCAGAAATTACATCAATATTTCTATTGTGTCTAGGAATGCGGATTAATTCTAAACAAAGACAATTCTGTTCTTTTTATAGATGGTATCAAAAGAATCAGAACATTATAAACTCTACAGAATTATTGCTATATCATGTTTACAAAATCCAATCAAGATATACATATTGTACATGTACATGTCCAAGGCTGTAAACAAAATAAATGAGAACTAAATGTAGCATTAATTGTAGTGGTATATAAATTTGATATTAATAAGCATTGAGATTCATTGGAATTATGCCATTAGCTCTTGCATCAGATTTGTTATGAAAAGCTTAGACCTTTAAAGGGATACACAGGCAAAATGAATGCCAAAAAATTACAACTGATATTATGTGCTCAAATCACGTTCAATATGAAGAACTTTAAATTTCCAGTATGTTTGCAGTGAAATGTGGGCTTGAACGTAAATATCTGGACGTTCTTTAACAGAAAGTAAAACACAAACGGTTGTTTTAAATAGGCCACATGACAAAAACAGCCAATCGTCATTTCTCTTGAGTTGCTTTTTGCCATAGGTCACGTGACAGGTACTTCAACCGTCCAATCATTCACTGCAAAATTTAGCATGAAATCTAAATTTCCTATCTAGACCCATGGGGGTCAAGTTAGGAAACCACCAAGTTTTTCATTTAAATAGAGGAAATCTTTGTTACTGGGACTGATCATTGTATTTATTTCGAGCACATTTATAGTATATTGATTGAAGAAACATGAAAGAAAGCATAAAACTTTTGCCTGTATATCCCTTTAAGAATACCTTTAGCTACTCTATACAGTAAATATATAAATCTGACAGTTGTTTTGATTTTTCATTTTAAGTTAATACCACCAGTCACCTCAACCATGTTAAATCAAATTGTGAATACATACTGATCACCAAAATATGATTATGTACTTCAATCATCAAGGGCTGAACCCTAATAGATTACAGTTCATTCCTAATTGCTTCCTGGTACTATCTGACCTCACAGCCCTTAAACATGCCTGTTAGATAAAGATCCCAACTTGTAAAACAATCATGCTTCTCTATGACACTTACAAATTTCATTATATTTACAGCATAATGTTTTGGTCTAAGCACTTCCTATTCCCATGAGGGCCACAGGCCCCTACGGTGTTCAGTAATTATACCTGTATGCTTGTAAAGTGTAAAATAAGTGACATAAGATTGCATAGCTTAAAAGTCTAGAATATAGGCTATGATCTGAAATTTTCAGCATTAAGAAACCAAAGGAAGGTAGTGTAGTGACCAAACAGTTTCTAAATGCAGAATATTTCACTTGGAAGCCTCTATCCAACTTAGTATTTGCCCCTCCCATTTTAATCTTTCCCATTTTTTCATTGCATGTCTTCCTTATTTGGAACAAACCTACCTGTAAACGTACCACTCCCACTTTTGTGCTGTCACGCACCTGCTCAGACATGTTTTGGCAGGTAAAAATATAACAACAATTTCATGAATAAGTGGAGAAATTGTGGTTCTTCATGGATAAACCTATACATATACATGACCTTTGAATATCTTTGCTTTCTGATTGGCTAGAGAAGTAAGGCAAACACTAATCACATTTAAAGAACAAAAGGAAGTGCTGATTCACTATTTTTTTAGAAAGTAGTATGTCTAATTGTTACAAGTTATAATTTTCATGCAACATGTATGTTATGGGTCTTTATACGATGTTTCTAGCAAAGGTGATTATTATTTATGGGTGAAAGCAGTAAGTTTTCACGTCTGGCTACAAGTAAAGAATTAGACAGAACTTTGTCGCATTAATACAACAATATGTTATCTCTGTGACTAAATGGTTCAACAATTATTTCCATATCAAAAATAGTCTTGTATCCTTATATTTTATCACAATCTCATTTTAATCTTCATTAAATACATCTCAATCGTGTCATAACCTACATGTTTATATTTATACAATACTTATGATATATAACACATCTTTTCAGGATCTAAAAATTACTAGACTAAGTTAATTCATTACATGCAATTCAACTCAAAAGTACTGGTATATGTTAACATATCAAACAAGAAATTTAGTATATTAGTAGGCAAAAAATGAGCCATACTGTGGAACCTGCAGCAAACAATGCATCAAAGTTAGTTTGTACACTTGTATAGTTTTATTCTTATCATATGATGATGGAGGTTATTACTGAGAGTTTACCAAAGTATGTCTAGCACTTGAAGATTTTCTGAAGCCAAATCTAGAAAGCTGATGATTTCTTCTTTCAATTTCAACACAGTCCAAATAAATAAATCTAGTAACCTGGTTGGTTACATTAGGCTAGCAGCCATAGGGACCTCAAACACCTTTCTAACCCCTTTGTTTTAAACCTAAGAACACAGATTGTTCGTGCTGACCTTAAACTATGACATCACAACTTTACAGCTTCAGGAAAAGATTTCACACAGTTGGGCTCATTTTTCTTTTTCAAAAAGAGTTTAGTGTGTGCATGCATCTTTGCCAACCTGTGAAATCCATGCACTGCTATTGTCGTTCTGGGCACCAAGTTTCATACCCCTTGGCAGGGTTGCGGGCCTCTTTGCCAACTGAAATGGTGTGTTCACTTTACTGTTACAGAAAGTTTGATTTACTTAAATCACTTGATAGTAACTTAAATTTCAGTTTTTATACCATATCATTTACAGCTGATGACAAAGTACTCTAAGCTTGTAAAAAAGACTCTGGAGACAAGCAAAATGAAAAGTGGATGACACATCCAGTTCCAGTGTCATGAACAAAATCGATTTGTGTCTAATCTGACCACATAGTGTAAACATTTAGTACTTTTGTTATATAATTCGGAGAGTATTAAATCTGAAATAAAACATCTTGTCAAGAGGAAAATTAAACATATTCATGCCCTTTTCATTAACTCAAAATGAATTTCCCAAAGGAGTTAAAATAAACTTTCAAAAAAGTTTAGTTTTGCCTTACTAAATATAACTTCAAAAAGGGTCATAGGCATCTTAATGAGGTCACTCAACCACTGGCCAATGACACAGTTCTGAAACATTAGTCTTTCTTTAATTCAATGGCAGATCAATTTTTCAGGACAGACACTTTCCACAGTCGGAAAAGTCAAAACTAACGTCCCTCTGTAGTGAAACACAGCATATAAACTGTATCTCACTATACATGTCTGGCAAACTTGTGCAAATAAATGCTCTACAGTTAAATACTGCATGACAAAATGATTAAATTCTTTGTTTGCTTAAAACATACATTAAACTTATAAGGCAGTAACATATGATAGCACTATATAACTAGATTTGAGGAAAATAACAAGTGAAAGTGATAAACACTCCTGTACATTCTGCATCATCATAGGAAAAAAGCAATAGGACACCCCAAATGTAATTCCCAGGGACAACTGAATACAAACCAAGTTTCATTTCAATACAACAGGCTGATGTGACGTTACTTGTCAGAAACCATTTAATCATTTTGTAACAGTGATCTTGACCTTTGACACCATTTGTTTTAAAAAAAGGAAACACTTAAAAAAAAATAGTAAATACCTTTGGTCAGATAAATAACAAAAGAAATATTCTCATGGATATAATAAAAAAGTCATAATTAAATAAGTTTTTTTTGTGTAACACTTGACAACAAAAAATGAAATCTGGTATTTTACAAAGGATTCACACATGCTTTAGATGATCATTACCTGTCTGGTAGGTGGTTGATCCTCATCTACTGGCTGGCTATGGATGACAACTTTACCAGAATGTTGGTCGGGAAATATGTTGCGTACATCAATTTTTGTAGAATACTTCTGCTTCTTCCTTAGCGTTGCATTCAGTGTGTCAACCCGTCGTTTTACAACAGCCGCATGGTTGCTAGGCATCAATTCCGTAAATTTGTTAATTTCTTCCTCAGTCAGTTCTTTGCCAGCTGAAATGGCATTTAAGTAGTTATACAACTTTTGTTCTTAGCATTAAAATCATCTAAGTTAAGTCAAACTACTGTAAGTTTATTCAATGTATGAGCATTTAATTTAGCCGTTTTTTAACAAGCATTCTGCATTAACAAGTTTTCTGCCACAGAGATGTACTTGGAAAGCATTTTTTTTACTGACCATGCATTTAAAGACTACTTGCTGTAGTGGACAGAGACTGCACACCTAATAAGCCCTGCCCACTGGTGGAGTTAATGCTGAATGGTATGATTAGCATATAGTTAGGTTAGTTACTGGTTTTTTAGCCTCCTGCAAGTTTACATTTATTGATTAAAAAAAGTAAAGAAAAGTAAAGTGCTTGTTTATTATAGTGTCACCCCTACTGAAAGGGGCAGCCTCCCGGGTTTATGAGACACCTCTATTAGTGTACACATTTACTCCCCAATTCCTTATCCTATGAGCCAGGCGCCAGGTGGACAGGCACTCGGTAACCATTCTTTAACTAGCTGGTGGCTCACCAACCGGCCACATTAGAACAAGCCCCTTATTATATCAAAATACAAAATTCCAAGCCAATTTTGGTCTAGCCTTGCCCCTGATACATGTTAAATATATACATATACAAACATTACACCTGTGATGGGCGGAGTCTTTTAACAGGTATGACTGTGTTCTAGGCCATAACATGTTGTATTCTGGATCATTCAAGTGTAAGGTGATGGCTTTAATTTTTCATTCTATCAGTTTCCAGAATACTAAGTAAACTTGTTCATAATAAGGCCACAAATATGCAATTCTATAAGTCAACATTTGTAGACTGCCCTCATTAGACAGTTTTCCAGCTTTTTTGATCCAAAACAGCTAGCTATATGCATGTTCATGGAACCAAGGATTTCTCAAGTGTTCCTCAGAAAAAATTTTTTTTAGAACAGGTACCATAAAAATAATAGAAAAATAGTCATTACTCATTTACACCTTTCAAAACTGAAGATCACAACTAATTAAATCATGTGACTATATTTCTTGATTATTATTACGAACTTATAAAACAAGAAATCTGTAGAACCGATGGATGCTCCCCAAATAAATGCCAATTCCAAAAGGGCTATTGTTTAAGATGTATTTTTTTTAAAGTATGAAAAATAACAAAGGGCAATAACTCCTAAATTATGCAAAACAGAGTTATGGTTCTTGCACTCTGCACTTCTCCTCATAGAGATCTATCTACCAATAAAGTTTCATGTTAATATCTCTTATACTTTGTGAGATATGCCCTGGACAAAAAATAAGTATGAGAAATTTCAAAGGGCAATAACTCAAAAATTAATAAAGCAAGAGTTATGGTTCTTGTGCACTGCACTGCTCCTTAATAAGATCTAACTACCTATGAAGTTTTAGTCTTGATATCTCTCATAGTTTTTGTGTTATGCTCCGGACAAAATTATGACGGACTGATGGACGGACAGACAAAGCGGCAACTATACGCTCACCCTTCGGGGAGCATAAAAACTAGGGAGATTAATCATAGCTCAAAAAGAAATAACATGGTTTTAAAGCTGTGAAATGCTATATCTGATGTTTTATGAATGTCATACATAGAAAGAGGGATTACTTTTTGTTTTCATCAGTTCTGAGTGGGTGAAGTTTCTGTTCTTTATCATAATGCAGTTTTCGTTTACCTTTGGTAAGCTCTTTTTCTGTTTGCCCAAGAAAGTATTCATTAATTATCAATACATATCACAAGACCAAATGAATATTATGATATGCAATATGATTTAATGGGCCACCTACACATCCCTTGCACAGAAACATCATAATCTATTTAAAGCCTTTAATTGGTTTTAACTTATTTACTTCATTTTCACTATGAGACAAGTCCTACATGACTACTGCTTTCTGTTTTGAAATACAGTCTGTAAAAAGTATAATGCTGAAAGCCACAAGAGTATATCTCATCCCTTTTCAGAATATAACCATGCAGTGACATCAACATACTCTTCCAATCGATCACAGTTCCTCCATCTTCAATCACCAAGTGGTTGCATTTATTTACACATGAGCACCCTATCAATCAATCAACCTTTTAGAAAAGTACAAATTCTTACACAACCAGTAAACCAAGGGTTGGATTCTCCAGTGACAATGCACATTTATCACTATAAGCATGAGTACTGGTTCGGGGCAGCACGAAATACCCAAATACACCCAAATATACCCAAATACACTTAAATTGTATCATTTTATCAACACATTTTTATAAATCAAGCTAAATTATACACTTAACTCCAAATATTTGCCAAGAAAATATAAGTTTTAATGGTTATTTTTAAGTTAATGCTCATTTGTTTGTATTCAGGATTCTTTTCATGTATGGTACTGTGAAAACAAAACCTTGTGATAATTACTAATAAGGTATTATTAATATAATTATAATGCCTCAAACATACCATAATTTTTCTGGCCATTTCCGGGATTTTGATATCGAATTTCCGGGATTTGAGCCGATTTTCCGGGACATACAACTATTCATATACTTTCAATGCCCTACCGTTGGCAGCACAGAAAATTGGACGGGATTCCATTTTTGGCGGGAAAAGCCATGCACGTCTTTCAAATACACATCAGTACCATCAGTTTCATAGCTTTTATTTTAGTTGCAAGAGCATAGTAATTGACAGGCTTGCAGAAATGTTTCAAGCTCAATCGGTCCGACCACCCGACGATTATGCCCCCACCCTTCTCAACCACTTCAAAAAAAAAAATGTTCGCTCGTATTTACGAGTGGAGAATGTAGGAGGACAAGTATAATTTTCTGATCGATCATCCTGCAAAACGAGTGCAAAAACGGCAAGAAATATACCAATGGATGTGTATATCATAACGTCACAGTTTACTGACAGTAAATACTCCATGTAATACGCTGTCAAAACGAAACCGGAAGCGTGAGTAAGGGGGAGCACTGCGCCTTTTTTTATTCAGTAAACCCCACAGTACCGTTGATCTTTTTTCTCCTAGGTCACCAGGACTGGTGATGGTGATGCAGGACGAGCAGAAATTTTTGTCAGTCGTCCTCGATTGTGTAGCAGTAAGCATAAAGTAATAACTGTGTACCATTAATTAATTAACATCATAAACTCGAATTCAAGTTGAATCACGGGCGTTTGATGACAGCGTCGTCTCAGCTTCGTATTACAAGTATCAGCGCGATTTGATCGAACATTACAATATTCACCACGAGTTTTATGCGCGTTTGCATTAAATTCAATTTTAAGTAGCATCTCTATTAAAACCAATTACTGCGGCGACAGTCTTTAAAAGGGGCAGATATCTTACAAATTAATTAATGCACCGCAAGTCATAAATCGATAGCCGATAGCGGTCATTTCTTTATTGATTATCAATGACACGCGGTGTATTCACCGAATCGGAACATATTATCATGACGATTAATTAAAGAATTAGCGGTGTGTCAAAAATTTGACTGGCCTGATCAAAGGTATGCGCATTTTTCATGTTTTCCGGGACATCAGATGTCTTTCCGGGACCCTGGGACAGGTCCTCGATTTCCGGGACAATCCCGGACGATCCAGGACATATGGCAGGTATGCATCAAATATTAAAAATATGCAATTCATAGAAAGAAGTATCTAAAAATAAGAATAAAAATCTTAATGGAAAATTAGTTAAAAGAGTATAAAGTTCGAACTATAAAACGATTCTCTAGCATTCACATAGGGAAACAACCTGCATAAATATATGTTTTTCACAGAGTGTAAATCTTACGATAGCTGTTTTAAGTCCGAAATGTGACTAATATGTATGACTGAATATTAAAATTTTTGCTACTGATTTTCATTTTATTATTTCATTTTTCTATTTCATCTGTGCTTTTGTAGAAACAAACTTGACAATAGGAACTTGTTAAAAGCTGTCTTTCATCAGTGTTGAAGTATATTTGAAGTGTATTTGGGTATATCTGGATGTATTTGGGAATATTTGGGTATTTCGTGCCGCCGCTGGTTCGAAACAAGGAAGCAATCAACAAGCATTATCAATATAAGGTGCAAGAACTTGTTTCCTAATCAATGTATGATAAACAGTTTAAAGTGAACTAGACACAGTCTATAGTTATGTTTACCTTTGTATTTTGAGACTATGAAGCCATATCCTGCCTCCTGTAACCAGTCTGCTTCCTGTTCCCCCTCTGTAATAAATAAACAAAATATAACAGATTTAAAATTACTTTGTCTTTTTACAAATGTCTTGTTTGTCAACAGAAAGATGGAATGCAATAGAAAAATCTCTGCCTCATACTTGGATTCACACTCAAGCCTGTTAAAGTAATCTGTCTTTATAAAAACACATTCTAGACCACTGTGCCAAAGAAGCCATTCAATGATACAGGTGTCAGTTGTTATACTTACATACCCAATGTGCACTCATCTATAATAGCTTGTGCTAATTTTTGTCTTTTTCATCACAATCAATTATACCTAACTATTTAAATTCCCATTTGTAATGAAAGCCATGCAAGCCGTGAAGGAACACTTATCATACCAACCAATTCACTGGTAGATGAAGCAATAGTTACTCAAACATAATTTCCCTTCCCACAAAGACAAGCTAGACTTTGGCTGGAACTGGAACTCTTAAAAGAGGGGTTGAAGGCTCTTTTTGTAGATGAACTATATTTGTGTAACATTCACTGTCTCTTTGATAACAGAAATGCAGTGTGAATTCTAACCAAGTCAGCTTAGGTAAAAAACGATTGGACAGACTTATCAATCATCTTGCCTTCCATTTTGAGCACAGTCACCAGGTAGCAGATATCTTTACATTACTCATCTTTTCACTTTCAACAGCAGCCCATTCTTCACCTCCCTTAAATTCATGGAGCAGAAATGCATATAACCTACTCACAATTAATATACCATTTATATTCACTATCAACTGCAAGATTGGATATCTACAGGTGAAATGTGCAGGGTATCATAAGAATTCGAGCTGCAAACAAGGTAGATAAGCTTAAGGCTGACATTAGTCACTTTTATCAAATACCAAATGCATCATGGTATAATTCTAAATGTGGCAGCTTAAATTAGACCACTGATGAACTATTGATAGGTCGAAGGTTAGAATCCTGAACAGTGTGCATTAAGTCTGTGTAATCATGATCTGCACCTTATGTTCCATCTTTAATTTTGCTATGAAAACAACAACAACAACAATCCCTTTGAACTTACTGTCCAGGCTAAAGGACTGAAAAAATCATTTTGCACTGTAACAAGACTTCTAAAATCAGGGGACATGTGAAATTTGTAATGAGGAAGTCACTTGCTTCGTTGCTGATGTTTTTCTATAAAACTATGAATAATGTACACTGATGAAAAACGTATGAACTAATATTATTCCAGGAAAAACCTTTGACCTTTACCCTTACCCTACTGAAGGCATTTGACTCTGCCTTAGTGACAAGTGCAGACAAAGATCAGTCTGCAAATTCACGCAGTGTAATCATCGCCTACACTATGCCCCATTCAGTCAGTAAGTTTTCAATAAGCACCCCCATAAACAAGTAATGGATCTGTCCAAACTGAAAGATGGACATGTCCATTTTATATTTTTAGCATGGTAAGGAAAAAAAAAACAGGCAAAACTACTGGAGTATGGGTTAAGCTAACATAATAACTAAATAGTTTTTTTCAATTACCATCGGGAGTCTTCGCCATTTCTTCCTCATCTTCTTCATGTCTCTTACTGCTCCTAATGTCCTCAAACTCTTCAAAGAAGTCTCGCAGATCTCCAGCGGACTGTGACCTTGCCATTGCTTTACATTGTTACTATAGTAACTGAAACAATATTGCAACACAAATAGTGTAGGTATTTTATTGTATGAAAGCTTTAGTGTCAAGTGACAGTGAGTTCTCATATTCTGACTTTCACACTGAATCGACTATGTCTGTTATTTAAAGTTTCATTTACTGTATTTGATAAATTTCTTAATAACAAAAAGGGGTATCACTGACACAATAATTTTGAATCTTTTAACACGAGTGTCAACAACCTTGACCATATGCCTAAATAAAGATATAAGAAGGCTTGAATTTTCAGCTTATACAATCAGGACACCTGTACAGAGTAAAAACTAGTACCCTTTTTGTTTAAGAGCTTCTTTGTTTTGCTTTTCAATTATTCTAGATTTTGACAAAGATATGGAGAAACAGTGACAAAATAAGCTGTATAGGAAATATTACTCTGAAAAAAAAATTCATGTATTTTATTTCAGTGTTCTGTAGAAAATATGGAAGTTAGAGTAAAAGGGCTGTCTCTAGAACTAGGATATTTTTTCTATAGCTTGCACTAATTGCTAACTTTATAAAACCAAAACCAACAAAACACTTCTTCAGATGTTAGTCAAATGGAGAATGATAGCACCAATAATAAAATAAACTCACACAGTAAGAGATGAAGTTAATGTTTCTGACAATATCCCAACAGCAATGATAAATATCACACAAAAATTATCAAACTGCTATCAAAGAGTGCATTTTCTATCAATGATTTGTCACACTCAAATGAACTTTATCTTTTTGTAACAGCTTAAAATCTCTTACATGTCTGCAGGTTGTATTAACATGTACCATTTTTTATCTTCAACATTCATTCTGGGACCTAATATATGTTGTTCCCAGATTCATTCAATTATCTTAAAAAAAAATATAATTCAGTCACAGCCAAAAAAAAAGAGGCTGCTAAATTTACACTACAGCCACAAATTGTAATCCAGACAGTTAAACAGCATCATGAGCATGACAAAATGCAGTTAAATATAAGATCTTTGCTAAATATAAATAGATATAAAAAACATCATATATAACTATTTAATATACAAGTCTTTAAACAATCAACAAATTATCTGGCAGACTATACAAATTGTACAAAAAAATCATGAGCCAAAACTGATACACTCAATTAACATCAGTTAATTAAAACTGCGGTTAAATTACATAAGATTCATATACCTGTTTGATATGGATTAATCCTCTACATACATGGATTCTAATCTTATATCTGAATAAACTTCAGTAC
This sequence comes from Cyclina sinensis, assembly GCA_012932295.1. Taxonomy (NCBI): domain Eukaryota; kingdom Metazoa; phylum Mollusca; class Bivalvia; order Venerida; family Veneridae; genus Cyclina; species Cyclina sinensis. The sequence goes on along the minus strand of JAAONU010000008.1, from coordinate 4,898,388 downwards.
ACTAGGTAAATTTTTACCCCACCTAAAATATCTTGGTTGACATATAATCACCAACTTAAACCGAGATAGATTACACGCTTTTACAATCTTCAAACAATTAGCAGTGCATAAACAAACAAAAAAGCCGTCAAATTTACTGGCACAGTTATCAAGTTTAAGAATTTGACAACACGCGGGAAAATTACCAAAAACTAATGACTGCTTTATTTAAGGACTTTGTAAACAATTATTTTCTCACTCTTACGACAGTTTAAAAATAAATCAGTTTACAACTTTCTTCACTTCAACAGGAAAATTTAAATATATGTAGATTGAATACAGTCGAGCGGACAAGATAAGATACGCTCAGTAACTCGCAAAGCATGTAATATTATACTGTTTACTTACCGAAACAGTACACCTTTACCTGTCATTCATAACTTCTCAGGTGAAAATGCCAAGTGCGCATGCGTCTAAAAATTCGAGTTTCCGTCAACACATAGGCATTATGCGGCCTCTTAAAATCATGCGTATGGCATGTCTTTGCTTTTTACCACAACTCCTCTATCAAGTCTTACGGAAACATTTGTAATTTCAGCCCACAAGCGTATTTTAAACTATAAATAAATCAATGTTGCATGCGCAATGATTTTTATTCTAACAACTAGTCTAAGGGAGCTAACTATAATTATGAAAATAGTATCTTAACAGTCGCCCCTTATAATAGGCGATAAAGTGTTCAGAACCGTGTTGCGTTGTGTTGCAGTACAGAGTGGTGTAGTGTATTTTGTCACTGCACTGCACTGCACTGCACTGCTCTGCTCTGCACTGCACTGCACTGCACGGCACTCGTCTGCACTGCACCGCACTGTACTGTACTGTACTGTACCGTACCGTACGGTACCGTAAGTACCGTTCCGTTCCGTTCCCTACCGTACCGTACCGTTCCGTTCCGTTCCGTTCCGTTCCTTACTGTACCGTACCGTACCGTACCGTACCGTACTGTACTGTACTGTTCTGTACTGTACTTTACTGTACTGTACCGTACCGTACCGTACTGTACTGTTGTATTGAAGTTCCCATTTGGATACGTTATACATTCTGTGTTTTTCAACTGTTTATTAAAACTATGTTAAAGATTCCAGGCCTCATTTTAGTTTTAGGATACATAGCAAGCTAATAAAAAAGGGAGGGAAGTAAGAATTGAGTCTACGGGATACAAAAGAATGCTAGGGATACGTACTCTCCAAATGTAACACAGTATATAGTGATTTGACGCAGACTTCTTAGAACGCGAAATTGTGTGTTTTTATAAAAAGAAAATACTCAATGACAACAAAGTTTTAGAAAGAATTACATCATGGTCTACGGTGTCATCAGTGAGACACATTTTTTTTCATGTAAATATATCTATTATAAAATTTACATTGCTAGATATTGTGTTTCAATTGTAAAACATTATCAAGTTAGACAGGAATGCAAGAGATTTAGAGACCACTGCACGAACTACAACCAAAGACTTAATATACCATTTAATGAATAATAATAAAAAAAAAAATTAAAAACATTCAGGGCCTTAATTGAGGCCCTGATACGTTTTACTCTACGTGATGCTTGAATTAATTATCCCACTTTACAGAAAAGATACCGCAAAAAAATCATGTTTATGTCGCCACATAATTTTTTACTCACGTGAGTTTTTATTGACTTGTTCACAAAACCAGGATCTTTCAAATTTCTATTTGGAAGACCCGAACAAAACAGGTCGCTTTACCGCCTGACTGTGTATTCTTGTACACTTTCCACAACAGTGATATATCACTGTTTATGATCCGAATCGCGCAGAAGCTTGTATCCAGAGGTCGGTCATATGATTTTTTTTCCCGATATAGCTACATGTTGACTTAGTTGAAAACGGTATAATATCTAAAGATATTGGAAAAGAGTGTGTAAAGGTGAACACATATGTCAAAAAAAGGTAAGCTACCTATATCAATCTATTGGAAATTATATGTATAAATATTATTGGAATGTGTTGCTTATTACATGATTTAAGATTATTCATTTCTTTATGTAACTCATAGCAATAAAAGTACACCGTAGGTTATATAAGACAAAACAACAACAGAATAACATGCAAACGTGTTTCTTGAGAGAGGACATGTTATTGTACATGATGCAAATACATTTCATTTACTTTTAAAGGAACTGGCATTTTTCCAGACACAGAAAACTCAAATTGATCGTTCCTATGTAGACATTTATGCAAAGCTGAAGTCTTGCAGTCTTCAAGAACCTTTAAACACGTCTATTGCCTTAGGGTAATTTCATGACAAATCTTTACTGTATTAAAAGTATACAGTGTAAACCCAAAGGCAAGGTTTATTAGACCAGAAAGGAACACGTACACATGTACATGTATTTTAGCGCGACTTTATATAACTATTATATAAAAGGATTTCAATTATATATATATTTGGCCCACAAATACGTAGAGAATAAACAATTGTGATGTCAGGCTTAAACGGAAATGTATAGATTAAATTAAGAAAATTGGCATCTCCAAATTTAACACCAGTGTTTTATAAATTGAGTCAGAACAGTAATACGTTGTGAAATTCAAATACATTTTCCACATTGGCAATTTTAGGCTAGTTTTACACAAGTGGCTGAATGTTCCAAGAACAATATTTATACACATGTAATTTATACATTACAGCGATAAATAAATATTAGACGAAGGTTGAAACTAGAAATATTATTATCTTATATTTCCATGAAAATAATCATCCAGTTTCTTAACTGAAGGTCATTTTTTAAAGCTTATGAAATTGAAGGTGTTTCTTTTTCTTTTCTCTCTCTCTCTCTCTCTCTCTCTCTCTCTCTCTCTCTCTCTCTTTTGATCATGGTGAAAAAATATTGACGCAGAAATTAGCAGGTATCTGTTTGCATTAATATGCGGTATGAGTCATCTGAATTTGCGACATTAAATACCCATTTAATCAAAGACGTTTGATCAGTGAACAGGAGAATCGTCATTAAGTTTCCAAGTCGCGTGCATATGGCGTGTGTCACATTCGTAACAGACTAAGACCATGTTTACGTGCACGTGAGCCAGGTTGTCACACATTGCTATTATCAGAAAAAAATGAAAATTTAATGACTGCATGTAGTATTACGAGTATTAACTAATATTATAAAAACCTGACAACAAAATATCTGTTGATAATATTCACTTCGATGGTCTATATATACCGTCCTTGTAAGCACTTCAAACATTCATATCAACCTAATTATATATATACATTAATAGTATAGTTTTCCTTTAAAAACTACCACCATATGTGACTTCAGGTTCACTGACAAGCAGCCATTTTATCTCCGCTCGCTTTTAAACCGTGCAAGCTATTTCGTATTTTTTGTCGGTGTTGCTGTTACTTTTTTCTTACCAGTATGTATAAAACCCATCGTTCAGAAGGTATCTGATCAGGATGTAGTGTGTCTAGAAAGTAATTCAAATCTGTGTACATTTTACTATATGATATAACCATTTGAAGGGCAAATGTCCTTTGATGTTTAAAACAGATAAATAGGTTTAATACGGATTGAATCACATCTTTTCGATGAGCACATGATATTGCTTAGAAATAGCTACAACATTTTTTTTCCAGACCCGGTAAGATGGAAAATGGAACGGGTGAAAGGGTTTCCGTTGATCAAAGGGAATTCAGTCGAAAGTCACAGTTTGGAAAGGATTGTGAGTTCGGATTATCTCTCCCTCAGTCACGTGGTGACCATGGCGACCTCAATGATGCTGTTATCTCAATGAGTAAAGAAAATGACGCAAGAGATACAAGTTTTATCAACGCGAACTGTAAACGTGAACTTAAAGATACGTGTGATAACTGCACTAAAAACAGTGAACATAAAAGTGCACTGACTCCTGTAAATGACAGTGGCTATCACACCAGAAATGCAACGCCACCGGAAGCACGTGGTACGAACGATTTGTTCAGTGACAGAATTCTTCAAAATGGCTACCAAAATCGAACACTAGATTCTGAAAACCGCTCAAGTTCAACAGAATCATATACTGAACGGTTTTTACGAAGTGGTGCATGGCCTCTGGCTGAGGGTAGTGACCGTGTGCAATTATCAACCAGCAATGAGTATTCACTAGAAAAGTCCCGCGAAAAACGTGTTGGAGAAAACTCGAATGATCAAAATGATAACTATGACGATAACGATAGTAACGAAGAAAAGAAAGGTTTTAGTTTTAGAACGTTAACACGTGAACAAATTGTTATACTTATAGCGACTAGTTTTACAAATTTACTCAGTTTTCTAAGCCTCTCAGTTCTAGCACCTTTCTTTCCAATTGAGGTAAGTATATACTTAGTGTTAAATTTTAAATTTACTTTTCTTTTTCGTTCAAGCCCGTGTCCATGCTTAAAAAGTAAACTGTGCATTTTAAATAAGACAAGTTTTATTCATGTTGCTAACATAGTAATATGATGATTATTATACACTCCTGCGACTAAGAATGAGACAGGACTATCTGTCAACTGAAAATTTAGCGGTTACGATGGATTCGTTTGCATTTTTTTCTAAATATGAAAATATGAACGCGATAGGGTGTATGATTTCCAGGTAAAGAAAGTTTCATACAGTGATGTTTATCGTTGAATAAACATAATTTCTATCTCGGTATGACGTGTAGATTTTCACATATGGTTTGGTGGGTATTGAAAGGATAAAACAGCACCTACTGAGCACAAAAAGACTTTTTGAAAATTTTGGACATTACAGTACATGCCATTTGTATGAAAGACATTCCAATTGCATAACATTATCTTACGTCATGCAACGTCATGTCACGTTCACGTCGTAATAGTGATATCATATGGCAACACGTTGCACTTACATTTAAAATATTGAATTTCATCATATTTGCATTAAATAGTATAGCCTTACTATTGTAATAACTAGCATGGCATTGAATCGCATTAAGCTGAATCGCTTAGACTGCGTGGAATTCTTGGCGTTGTAATTTCATCATGTAAATATACTGCAATGTTTTCATTGCCTCACTTTCGTTACCTCTAACGTTACGCGATTTTGCATCATTTGACGTAGGTTAGGTCGTTTCGTCTTTAAATTTTACTTAATTAATTTATATAAGACTGCATTACTTCCACTTCAATTGTTTTCATTTCAACGCGTGTCACATGACTAAAAGATGCTATTACAAAACATCCACCAAGAAAATAGTTCCGCTTTAAATACAATTTAACGAATAAAAATGAGATGAAACAGCACATCTATATAGCAAAACTAGAAAATGACAGCGAAATAAACAATTTGTAGCCAAAATTAAACGCGCAGTTTCGCTTTTTACATTTTATTACATGCCACGTTTATAAACGTAGCATAACTTGACACCTTATGAACACACATATGTTAAGTCGTGTTCCTGCAAAGAGCACGTTGTATCATGTAACATAGCAATCACATTTCATAACGTGACGAGATGTCTCGTGACGAGATGTCTCGTGACATGTTATAGCACGTGTTTCTTTGATTTGATGTAATTCAATGTAGTGCCAACAGCTACTGTCAAATTTTAGAACGTAGAAAAAGTGTTTGCCAGTAAATATGTTAAGTATTTTATTCTTTTAATGTATAAATAATACTAATGCTTATATTTAAATAGTTATGTCTTTTATAGATCTTAAAAGATTGGCCATTCATTCATGTTGTTTGTATCTGATTATGTAATATGTATGAACACGTAATTTCAATTCAATTTTCAATTCAATAGTTTATTAGGCATAAACATATATACATGTTCATCAAATATTGTATGGCGGTATTAGATACATAGATATGAGCAGATCATGAGAAAAGTATGATGGTGTATGAATACAAAATTTTAACAAACAAACATTGATATGAGCAAATCATGAGAAAAAAATGGAAGATACAAGAAACTTTAATAAACCTTAATTTACCTTTGTAGGCAGATAAGAAAGATGTCAATAGCACAATATCAGGATGGATATTTGGCATTTTCGCCCTTGTGCAATTCCTTACATCTCCACTTTTTGGAAGATTGGTAAGAATTAGTATATCTATTGTTGTTACTAGATATAGATATGAAAGAAGATTGCAACATGTATTTCTTTACAGCCTAAATACTGTTTTAGAACAGTTAAGCATTGACAAAGCCTGCTGACGTAATAATTCGGAAACAGGAAGATTTTTTAAATTCTCTTCTGAATTAACTTAGTTCTTTTAGTTAGAAGGGGTGCAAACGTTTGGTCAATAAAAAATATGTGTTAAGGTTTGAAAGCTGTGGCATTTTTTCTCCAGAATTTTTTTTTTTTTTTGCGTTCAGTGATATATAATAACATAAATTATTTTTGAATGCTACAGGTATGAAATATCTGGGCCGCTCTTGATCAGATTTCTCAGACGGAACTCAATCCTCATTTTTGGCATTAAAATTCAAATTAGAAAGATAATTTTATGTTTTGATACAGCCCTACTTGATCAAACAAGAGCAATAAAAATAAAATATATTTATTGCTTTTCAATTGTCTTTCAGTTACCTATCGTTGGATGTAGATTTATGTATATTAGCGGTTTATTTGTATGCGGTGGATGCACTTTGCTGTTTGGGTAAGTAAGAAAATATCCCTCCGCCCAAGAACTTTTTTCCCTTCATGGATGCTAACAAGGAATTAAAGAAATGTTTGGCCAGTTATCTGATGCGTCATTTTGAAGCTATTTGAAATGAAACCTCTACAAAACTAACGACTTGGCGTCTTTGAAAAAAATCCTCGAAAAAATATCTTTTAAGCCTCATTTTAAAGTAGGTATCAACAACATAATTCTAAAATAAAGTTCATTTAAAGCACCGCTTTTTAGTAAATAATTTGTTGTAACTTTCACGAACTAAACAATAGGTAAGCAGATTTTTTATTTTAATTTTATTTTTTGTATTACCTGATTCAAACAGTAAAATAGAAACAAATTACAGACAGCAGAATTCCTTTCTTCTTTAAAGAATTAATTTCTCATACTGCTATATAAGTGTTAACTCCAGTCAGTCGCCCGTTAATGAAGTCGCCCGAGGTGTTCCGAGTGACATTTTGTTTAAAGAGTGTGCATCTTAAAGCGATATACGGCTCAACGTATTTTGAGATAATGGAAAAAAGCAGAACTTAGACTGTTTTTATATACATGCTTTTTTCCAATGTTAGCTTTTTTTTTATAATTTGTTCCTCCAATTTCAATTAATCATCTGATTTCGCTCAGTTTTGTTTTCAACTTTTATTCATAAAACAATTTTTTTCGGGGGAGTGGGGACGTCAACATTTTATAGAGCAACTATATGTGAATTTAATTTTGTTAATTTCATTTGTTTACAGTATATTGGACAAGGTGGACACCTCGGAAAGTATTGTGTTATTCGTAGTTCTGTGCTTTGTAACCCGGGTACTGTTAGCTCTTGGGTGCACTGGGCTCAGCAATGCAGGGTTTGTTATGCTTGTCAAATATTTCCCAGATAGCGTCGCCACTGTGTTTGTAAGTACATTTATGTTTGTAAAGTTTTCTTAAAGGGTAGCACAAATCCATAGTTTATTGGTATGTCTCAATACTTGTGAGAAAGAGATCGCAGGTTCGATTCTCATCTCGTCCACATACACAGAAAATAGTTCAGATGATACGTTATACCGATGACCCTTGAAACGATGCTTTTCACCGAGCAGGAAGAAAAAAAAAAGAAGTGTCGCTCATGGGATGATTTCTGTAACTTGCTTTATTTTATTGAAATTTAATGGGTTTTTGTTTTTGCTTAACCTAAATCATATGAAATTTGATTAAAATTAGTCTTTAAAAAAGCACGTAATTGCCGTCTGCATAAGTGATTGGTATCAGAAGAGTCGTTTTTAAGTTATTCTTACAAAATATTTTCTTGTGACAGTATGCGAGAAAAACTGCAGGTGATTTATTCAGTACAATTAAGTAGCGTTACTCGCAATATCTTCACGTTCCTTATCTATCATAGTATGTAAGAAACATCGTATGTAAAGACGGTATTTTCAGTTCAGTGAATAAAATGAATAAACTTATTCACAAAATAAAGGTTATTAATAGCTTTGAAAGAAACTATTTTGGCTTAAGCGGCTAATTCGGTCGGCAACAGTAGGTATTATTTAACAGCCTTTAATTAAATGTTTGTAGATTTATAAATGTTTCTGAGTATTACTTGATCGGTTGTCTCAGCCTTCTGACCCAACTACCTGGGGCACATCAACCTACACTCTTGAAAAATAGTTCCATATATTTTATTGTATGGACAAAGACGCGCAACGATATATCATTTCTACACGAACTTACGTTTGTGGTAATTGTTTTATTGCAACTAGAATTAATTGTCTGCTGTAGCCGATTTACATACGTTGCATGGCCCTACAGGACTTTTTTTTACAAGATGTGGGATATTTTTTTCTGTAAATTGAGACGGTCGTATATCATCTTTCGATTTATACGGAGCATGGCCTGGTCTAGTTGCGGTCTTTAAATGTTTGGATATACAGTCGAAGCGTTTATATTAAAAAATAGTGTTTAAGAAGAAAATAAGCTTCTCTTAGTTTCTTTTTATGATACAAGATTTCCTTTTATATACAAGCAGCGACTGCTGTACTTCGGCTTTTTATCTGAGTTTATCTACCGTCGGTATCGGTTGTCCATATCACCATTCCCCCCCCCTCCCCGCCCCTTCCAGATTTTTTAGTTATTGTGGGGAATAGTGCAAGATGCAGAAAGCATCCCATTCCGGAGACACCCCTGGTTCTCTTACATGCGCAGTGTACGGCACTGATACACGGGACCTCGGTTTAACGTTTCATCCGAAAGACAATTAGTAATTTTAGTGGAGGAACTTGGGATCGAACTTGCAACCCCAGGATTACAAGCCCAGCATGTTATCACTGGACCACAGGTTAACCCTCTTATTGTCTTGTTAACGTTTGTAGTTTGTTAATTGACTCTATATAAATGGAGAAATGATTTGGTAAAAGATATCTTTTTAAGCAAAAACTTCATCTTGTAGTAAAACCATTTTATTTTGCAAGGGTATTTGTTAGGGATGTATGGTCGTTGTGTTCAGTATGTGCGCAGTTGTAATTTGTAAATATTTCTTTAATATAAACGTGATGAAATACAGTGTATTTCCTTTTTGTTTATTTTAGGGTATTGGAGAAGTGTTTACCGGTATTGGAATGGTGACGGGCCCAGCACTTGGAGGCTTCCTGTACGCTGTAAGTCGGCCATTTATGGTGATTTGAAAACTTCATTTTTCTTATCTTAGAAGATCTGCTTTTCATTGGTCAGAGGTTTTCTGTTATGATTAGATTTTACTTGACTTTCATGTATTTCTCTGATGTTTTACTTCCCAGTTTCATCTGCTTTCATCTGTCGCCAAGATGTTATTCGACCTGTTAACAGTTCTCTACGGCGAACAGTATACTTTACGTACTTACTTGGTACTCCACCTGTTAACCTAGCTAATGATACTTTATTTCATATTAATTGCTTCTTAACGTATGGTAGCCGAGTTCTGACACTGCATTGGCATTTTCGTGTTGTTATAACAGACTGCTTCATTAAGTCATCAGTGATTGTCGTATTGAGTACCAAAAACCCAGGATTAATCCGAATACACGCAATGAAAATTCTGATCCTGCTGATACTAAAATGGAACGCGTGACTCACGCTGGCAACACTTGAAATCGCGCAGTTTTGACACTATATTTTTCCACTGTTAGGCAATTATATGAAAAAGTGAAAACTTTACTTCAGGCCGGTGGTTTTGTTCTCCCGTTTGCAGTGATAGGCGGCTGTTCCTTCGCAGCTTTACCTTTGGTCTGGTATTTTATACCAGTACAGGATGGTAAGCCATGTTCTGATTTTAACAATAGAAAACAGTTAGAATACAAGAAATAGAATGCAAAAAAGATTGATGTTTTTTTTTCTCAGTAGATATGTACCTTTAGAAACTAAGGGTTCCATTCTCTTGTGCAACTGGTTTCTTTCTTTCGAGAGGGTTGTTCCTTTCTCTTAAGCAAATGGTACCATTTTCTAAATAGACTGGTTCCATCGCGATTGACGTTTCGAGGGCAAGGTATCTTACTTTAAACTTAATAATTTATTTCTATGTAGCTCTCGCTTTGTTCTTTGTTTTCCCATGAGAAGAAGGTGGCTTTATTTCCGATTTATAAGCATACTAATTTTTTGGAATGTGCCTTCTTAACATAGCTAACATATACGTGCTTGTTAGTTGTTATTCAAATAACTTTTGGTAATATGGATATTATGCACATCATTTTATTTTGTTCCTTTTTGAGAACTTTGGTTGCTATGACAACATATAGACTTGAAATATTGCAAAAATGGTGATATACTTTTGAAGCCGTATATAGATATCCATTTTAAACTTTCTACATGTTTTGATACTTAAAAGACAAGTTCACGTGTCATGTACCATAAATCTGACCTTTGATTTCACAAAGTTATCCCCCTTTTTCACATTGAACATTTTCAATAAAGCTACATTTCCTTGAATATTTCTGGAAGTTATTGATGCATTTTATTGAGACTTTATACAAACTTTATTGGTGCTATTATTAGTTTATACAATACGTTTCGTAACTCTTTCCCTTATATTGACAAAATTGTGTCCCTTTTTACTTAGAAAATATAGCACATTGTTTATTCTCCTGAATGTTTTGCTTCCAATTACTTTTGAACATATACAGAACCTGTACAACTTTAGTCAATTGAAGATCTTGTATTACATGTGAATATTTATAACATTACATCCACTTATTAGGCATGTGATCTTTTGATTATCTGTTGTATAAAACATACCTTCATCTCTCATTAACAACAAACTACTGATTTCAGCTTAAGTTTTTGTCAATATTTGAATTTTGGTTCTATTTAGTTTGGCAATGCCCTTTCCGGTTGAGGACTTTTATTGCTTTGCAATATTCGTACTTGTTTAAATCATAATCCTTAAAATTTACTTTGACGCTAATATAAGAAGGTGAAATTCACTCAAGTTTTTTTTCAACTGTGGAATGTCTTTTTATGGAACATCTGAGAATTTTATTTTGAAAAATGCTATAATGATCATGTTTTTTGTTTGTCAGTTGGTGACTTTTAACTTGAAGTCTTTGTAATTTAACATTTAGTGACGTTTTTTTTTTCAGACGTAAAGGATGATGACGATAGTATGTCTATTCGCACAATGCTGACACATCCTCGAACGATTGTCAACAGTATCGTTGTGATCGTGGCAGCCTCCGTCTGGTCGGTGCTAGATCCAACGTTAGAGCCCCATCTCCGAGTGGTATGTATCTGTTGGTTTACCATCAAATGCTTCCAATATGAAAGTGCATATTTAGTGCACCCTCTCCTCCAGTAACACTACTTATTCTTTCGAATTAGGTGAGAACCACCTTTGTCTCAAGTATACACAATACATAAAAACAACCAAGAGACTAAAATGCATTCTTCATCCCATCTAGTAAAACAAAAAATAACTAATCGGGTAAATCGGGTATATTTGGAACCAGTCTTGGCGATACACAATTATGACAAGACTAAGATACTTCACTTTTGCTTTTAACTTCAAAGGATCTCAATTCAAATGACAGATAGCCTTGTACGTTGGCAGGCTTGAAAAATAGCAGACTAGAAAACAAAGAATCAGAAACCAGCAGGGCTTTTAATTTGTTACAACTGCAGAATTGAATCGTGACCCACATAGCTTAAACGGTCAAGATTATATTTTCGGATGAAATCCTTTGGCGTAATTTCTTCACTGTAACAGTACTTTCTTTGTTTCAGTACGGACTTGGTCCAGAGCTCGTGGGCGTGTTGTTTTTAATAATGGCAGCATTTTACTCAGTGACGTCACCAATATGGGGTCGCGTGGCAGATAAACTGGTAAGTACATATTGATATTAATAAGTACTTCCTTACATGAATTCTTATCAGTGATGATGTAACACGTTTTAAGAAGACGTTATTGACTTAAAACAACAAAGCAAACAGTTTTGCTTTTTTATTAACAGTTGCCTTTTTCTTGGAATTTGCTTTCTTCATGGCAGTTGCCTTTTCCTCGGCAGTTGCCTTTTTCTTGTTTTTTTTTCAAAGGCATTTGCCTGCCTTTGCACATAGCAGTTGCCTGCCTTTTCCCGTGACAGTTACCTTTTCCCCCTATGGTATTTGCCTGCATTTTGCTGTGGCAGTTGCCTTTTTCTTGGCAGTTGCCTTTTCTCGTAGCAGTATACCTTTTTGTGGCGATTGCCTTTTTTCGTGGTGTTTGCCTTTTTCTAGATGCAAAGAAAACAATTCTTCACTGTCTTAAGCTACCATTGTGTATTGTTTGGATGCAGATGACCTCCTTTAGGCCAGTTTCTTCATCTTTTAGGGAATTGAATGATTTTCAGGCTGTTTTTGGAAAGTTTTAAGCTGTTAAATCTACAAGTATGTACCTTGTATTGGACATACATTTATTACCAATGGATTTCTTTTTTAGCCCGACAACAGAACGCTTCTTATACCTGGCCTGTTAGTCTGTGCCATAGGGTTACTTCTAGTAGGTCCTTCACCCCTTCTTGGATTCCAAATTAGTTACAAGTAGGTATATTTGTTATATTAAAAGGGGAAACGCTTCATATTTATATTTTTATTTACTTTCAACCAGTTTTTTGGCATCATAGGGTTTCGGAATAGATTTATAGGTGGAATTTGTCAATGCAGCTGCAAACATCTCACTGAAGTTATTTATATTACTTGAGGTTACTATAGTATATGGCTTCTTTGGCTGTCCATGCTAAAATCTTCATTGATTGTCTCCGAAAAAGTCCTTTGAAGTAACACGGAGACATGTTGGGACTATTTTCAATGTATTCCATTACACGGTCGAATCACATGTGATCAACAAAGTCGTTACTTTTACGGAGACTTCCGGAAATGGCCGAGTTGTTACGATTGAAGCTCGTCTTTATTAGGGGTAGCATACATATTTTTACGACATTTTTGTGCAATAAGAATCAGACTGGCATTAATGTTGATTTATAAATTAATATAATATAATAAATACATATATTTTATATTTTGATTTCATTTTTTTTCAGTGAGCTGTGGCTAACTATAGTATCACTTGTGATTCTTGGTGTTGGGTCCAGTATGGCTGTCATACCAACATATGACGTTTATATAGACATTCTAGGGTATATACACAAGCATATGTTTTAAGACAGATAATATATGTAGATCTAAATAAAGTGATACTATTTTATTCCAGTTCAGGTTGAACAAAGAACAAACTATCGTTTCCGATTAGTTTTGTAATTACAGGGAGTTTCCATCACAGCCTTTTTGTTATTAAAATTAATAGTGAGGATAAATTATCAAGGACTTTATTCAGTCTTATGAAAAATAATGATAATGTCTAATATAAATCATTTCATTACCATTTTCATTTTTCGTAAATACTGTTAAATATTTTTTGTCTGTATGCCGTGATAAAATTTAACCTAGGTCAGTCACAATATTTTCACTTATATTTGAGTACAACATCAAAATAAATCAGCAGGTTATAAATTAAACAAGTTCTAAATTTTCAGAGAAATTGGATATCCGGAAGACACACGGTCATATGGAATGGTTTCTGGTCTGTGGGTGTCCATGTATGCACTCGGGTATGTTAAAATTTTTAAGAATACAAACATTAGAGCCCAGTATTTGGCGACACCGACTGCTTCATATGTGATTGAAAATTCCTTTAGACTTGTAACCTCTGGGTCATTTAACTTTATCCGGAGTTTGTTAACCAGAAACTTTGCATGATCTGGTAGCCGTTTTTACGCGATTTGAATGTGGTCTCCAAATGGCCGTTTTTTCCTTGGCCAAATGCTATTTGAAACTGGAATCGAGCCGTTTTCACAAAGGACTTGTACTCTTTATGATACGCTTTTTCGCTAAAACCATAGTATGTAATTGCTTTTTTTAAATTTTAGATGAAGCCCCTCGGATACTCATCTAGAAAAAACACGAACAATGTCCCTGAAATGTACTGTTGTCTGTATCATGCGACACCTCTGAAAACTTAAAATAACTAGCAGTTTTTCGGCGCCATTTGTTCATTTGTGCAACCGGTTCAGATTAACAAAAGCAAATAGACAGAGATAAAGATTCTAGAAATCAGTCATAAAAAATGCTATAAGAAATCACAGAAAGTTCGCAAACTAAGAATAGCATTGATTTTTAGTGATTTTCTTTTTCAGTGACTTTGCAGGTCCAAGTCTAGGGGGATTCTTGTTTGACGAAATAGGGTTTGAATGGTTAACAACGTGGATTGGGGCAGCATGTGTTGCTGTGGTATGTTGCCCTACTTTATATGACGTTAGAATTTTTGCATAAGTTTTACTACAGAAGTATATCAGCGTTTTTAGCTTCTGTCTTACAAAAGTAAACTTTATCTTAAATTATGTAGAATCATACTTATATCATGATGTAATATCTTTGTTTTTTTCAGAGTATTTTGGTCTGTATTACATGGTTTATTGAAAAGAAGTGTTGTTTAAAATCACAGAAGACGTCAGCACGTGACATTGATGACGTCACGGAAAAAACGGCGTTGCTTTCGTCAGGCCCAGAAAATGACGTATTGAATACCTACCCACCTCGATCTTTCAACTCGTCGACTTATACTACTGTATAAATCAACTTTTACAGATATTGTTAGGGATAGCAAAGACAAAATTGCATCATATCAATCTAGAAAGAAAATACCAAAGAAATTCAAGACAATCTCAAGAACCTGTGAATTAAGGCATTAAACGCACTTACAAGAGCGTGAGCACTCTGAAGTTATGTGCAAATTAATGTCTCCAAAGTCCTGCTCAGGTTTTGATAAACTCTTATAGAAATTGAAGTGTTTCACTTTTTGGAAACATCGTTAAAAGTATCAGGCATACATTAAACTAACAGTCACTTGTGTTATAAATTTCCTCATTTTCTTACTTTTATTCAAAAGACTCAGTTTCACATACAAAGATAAAAACAACAACAACATTATAACCAGATCTATTTAGGCCTATATAAGACAACAATGCTTCGAACAAACATTCCTATTTTTAAACATTTTAATGTACAACCCTGTGTCTAAAAACCTCACCAAGAGTTTCACTAACAGGATGATACATCAACTAAATGCAAATTTGCTACAGTCACGTGGGTAGTTACGTGACTCTTGGCAGGTTTAAATTTAGAAACATAACGAGTGTTCGCTTTCAGTGATAAATTAAGATGCTGGTTGGCAGAATAGCTTTAACAATTGTTAATGGGAATCCTGTTATTTCAGTTTGTCTTTTAATTGCAAGTGAACCTGGATCTTATGTGAAATATATGGATGATAAACTCAATCCAAAATAGCTATATAAGATATAGAAGAGATGCCAAGTACATTCGTATTTAGTTGTTGGGCATTAAAAGTATTTTTTGAGAGTGTATATGAATCAGATAACAGACTTTATTTAATAACGTTTTAGTACTTATTCAAGTATCAGTATTTTTAATGTTGACCACATTCCTTAAGTGAAATATTTCCTCCTCTCAAGGGAGGTAGTTCTTTCTATTCAGCTTTCACCATGACGTTCAATATAGAATCAAAAGAGACTATATTTAGTTGTGCAATTATATGAGATTATTTTGAAGGGTTAGAAGTTGTAAAATAACCCGATGGCTTGTTCGTCAGTCAGTCCAACCAAAACACTTTATGTGATAAGTTCTAGAAGATATCTAAACTCGCGATATTGTTGTTATTCATTTGTTATATTTGTTTTTATAGAAATATAATAAAGTTGAATATTTTCATAGCTTTTGTTTCTGTTAATTCTCTATTATTTAACTTTTGTTACGGTATATGGCTAAAGGCGGTTTTGTTTAAATTGCCGATTTGCCAATAAAGTTGACTTGACGTGACTACTTTTTGACATTTTTATATTCAAAAGTTTCATTCGAAGTTTTTGTATCATCTCGAGTGTAGAAAAAGTGCATATATCAAATATAAGGATCGAAAACTTGAAGAAAACCCTAAAATTTATTGTAACCATTTATAGAAATGACTTAAAGTCTGAAGGTACTGTCTGGTTAAACTGTTTGTACGTAGATTGTGTAGTTATTTGCGTAAATGAGTCGACTTTCTTATAAGATGTATACCAATATAATCATTTTCCTCCGAATAATTGCAAAAAAATAGTTATACTTAAAACAAAATGCTAGTTTGATATGTTTTTTCCAAAAAGCATTGTCATACGTTTCAATGCTTCCTAAATGTTCAGTTAATCAGAGAAAAAAGCCATTTTAAGTATGACAGGACGACAGTTCATTGAACTAATTACTTACAGCTGCTGTGAAAGACATGTACGCTAACCAATAACCAAATGCCGTTTTCAAGAAATCATTTGTTTCTTTTCCTGAAATGACAGAACCTCGTTAGTGATACTTGAACGTTTAAACTTAAGAAATCATCACCACAGTAATCAGTTTGATGTTTGATTTTTAAAAAAAAAAATGTCATAATTTTTTTCATGTTTCCAAAAATATAAACGCATAATTGTTGGAAAAAAGTTTTCCCATAGAAATATGAGGATTTTCCTTGAGTATGGGTGGGGGATTTTTACCCTTAATTTCTTTTTAGTCTTGTTTATATTTCAGACGAGCGTCGGTTGACCTCACAAAGCGATTATTCAGCCGACTTAAGTAAAATATTTTGACAAGTGCGCGTGGACGAGGCGAAAAATCACGTTTTTTCCGATTCTTATTTTCTTCACACTAGGGGAGGGGTAAAAAGTGTTTAGCATTTGTAGAGTGACAAGGGATAAACTTTATTCTATTTTATAAGAAGTGCTTGTCAAGGAAGAGAGAATGATTTCAACACCTGCGATCTGCATTTACTCATAACACTTACATTAACAATAAAAAATAAATATCGAAATAATTTAGACTCCATTATTTATTTAAAAAATGTTAAACTGATTAAACCCTTTGGGATTTCACTTATGACACACTGAAGTCCATTTACAAACATATGTGGGTTCATTTTATTAAACTTATCCGACATTATCATTCGTCCTTTGGGTATTGTTACAAGTACACCGTTTGAATTTCTGTAGCTGTATTCATCGCATGTCTGGAAAACTAGGTGAATGCCTCCAGTTATTTCCAAGGGTTTTAGAAAAAGAATGGAATAAGTGTTTGTATCAATTTTATAATCCTGTAAAATTGTCCTAACATTGCAACCATGAACTTTGTATATCTGTTTTACCGATGGTATGAACAAACCAGAGATTGCTTTCAGATTAAGGCACACTTTAGAAGAAAAGTCTGTTTTAGAAGTTTCTTCAAGTTTTATACATAAGTTACAACCATATCCGTTTAGGGTATGGTAGGGGTTTTTAAAGTTAGTCATATCCACAGTTTCGAATTTTCCGGATCTTTCTCGGTTAACAAACATGTCCACGGGTGTCAAAAATGGCGAGTCTAAATATTCACAAATCTCATTTTCCTCTTCCCCGGTCAAGATTTTAGTTGGCATTACAATATCATAAAAGTCATCTTTACACATGGTTGGAAACCGAATCTTGTAAATAGCAAGGTCGAGGTCACTCCGTAGATTCTGCGGAGTTATTTCTTTACCATACTTTCTGCAGTGGTATTTAGACCAGCAGACACAAGCTTCAAATATTTCCACTTCCTCAGCAATTAAGTCATCACTTTCTAATAGCTCTAGCAACGTTTCATGACAGATTTCAAGAAAAGCCTTGGTTTTAAAGATCTCAGAGCCGTTTTCCAACATGAACTGTAAACAGTTCCATTTCAGTAAAGTTAAATCAAAGAATAAGGCTTGCTCATAAATGCTGCATGCGTTGTCTATACAGATGTTCTCAGTCAGAAAAGCAACACATTCCTGTATGAGCCCTATAACGTCATATTTCTTGGCGGCATACACACATTGAAACACGTTGTCCCCATTTAAGCGGGCTTTGTTGCAGTAAATAAACCTGTAGAAAGATCGCAGATATATATATATATATAGTGTCTGAATTAAAAAAAAAATCACTCATTATTATATAAACCGAAAGGAAATCAAAGGTGTATGATATGACTTTATATTTGACTGGATCAGACATACGAGAAGCAAAATCTTTTAGTTTTTAGCTTAAACTTACTAATTTTACATCGATTTGGAAGCAACTTCTTGTAACATATAGATTACAGTAACTTATATTAATCCGTCTCGATGACTGCTTCCTGGGTTCAAACCAGTACTCGCGCCGAAAGTAAAGAAAATGGAAAGTCACTGGAGACGGCCGGGTTTGTAACTAAAGTACCTCTGTAGGTTTGAGACGGAATTTCGACGTGGCCTGGACACAAGCCTATGGCCGAACAAGTTTCACAGTAGGCAAGAATACAGCAAATTTTGTGTATGTTGAGTCGACAAAGTTTTATATACATGTAATTACACTTTCTAAAAAAAACTTTAGAGAATTACCTTCATAGTACTTGTCATGTGACAACGAATGTAAAATTACAAGAATAAGAATACATACATACCTTAAAAGTTCTTTCATAATTTCTGGCTCCATATCTTTTATACAGACAGTATCTACGTTGTTAGCCAGTGGCCCATAAAACATTGCCTGAAACACCTCACTCTGTCTACATAGAACAAATATATGAGCCGGAAACTCGGCAACTGTGTTTCTTGGATCATCCTGTCTATATTTCTCAACCCCATATTTAATTTCGTCACCGATGCGTGTGTTCCCACTAGAAACCACGTGAATCTCGTGCAGTTTCTTTGGGAATACAAAGCTGACGTCAGACTTGTGTTTGCTCAGAAATAAGTGGTTAAATTTCTCAGCTTTGTCAAGCGCCATGCTATTTCTTTTTTACCTGTAAATCATTATATTCAATATAATTATAATCTTATTATATTTCATATTTAAAATATTGATTCTTGGCAGGATAGTTTACCTACTGGCTGTTTTTAATTTCACAGAACATTGTGAGGATCGAACGAGTACAACCCGCATCCCACCGTCAAAAAAAAGTCCCCATACTGATATTTTCGAATTCATACTAGAAAGAAAGAATACAACAGTTTTATTTGGAAAAATCAAGCAAATAATTTAATACTTTATTTAAAACAAAGAGAATTGAAATTACTTCTAAAACAAAGCAAAAAATGACTGATACAAAATGTGTAACGTGTCTATTTTTAACTTTCTAGTTTCTACTGGTGTGTTTTTGTTTAACATTTATATAACGTTCACGTACATCAAATGTCCACAAAATACATTCAAAATGTGATATTTGCATAAAAAATGTGACTTACCTTAGTTTTAGAGCAAATAAGGTGTTAACATAGGAAAAACGAATGTACATTCATCCAACGCAAATCCGTCTTTTACTACACCGTTTCACCTTGGTGTTTCACGCTTGATAAGGTTTGTTTGTATACAAATACAAATACATCTGTATATTACGCAGCATTGATTGAACTATGTCCAAATAAAGCACTATCTCGTACATCTTGAGCACCGTCTATCATGAGTTACTTTCTCTTTATTACTGACGCTTGAGAATTTTGTTGTTTATAGGTGTGAAACCACCAAATAAATTCCTTCTTTATTCTATTCATAAAGTTCACAGGGCTGTAAAACATATCAAAACCTCTTTTAAATAGATCTAACTTACACATTATTGTAGATCTATATTTATACTCATGAAAATAGCAAGAAAAGTGGGGGTTGTGTTACAAACAAGAAAGTTACTTCTGCTCATGTGAACTTAGCCATAGAATTAACAAAAAATATCAGCCAATTTTCAGATTGGGGTATATAAAACAATATCCTATTTTGAATTCTGTTCTGAATGTATACGAGCATAAGATTGCTTCCACACTATCAGAAATTGTCAAGAAAAATGATTCCAGCAAAAAAAATACACAAATTAGGGCAAAAATGTTAAAAACAGTCAAGAAAACTGAGAATTATTTCTAGCCGCCATTATGCGGTAGCATTCTTTGAGATCTGACAGATTGAACTGGTGGTTTCATACCGTGATATACTGAAACAAACCTACCTTTATAATTGTGCGCTGCGTCCTTTCGAAGTCAGGGTGCATTGATATAAAAACTTGTAGGAAAAAGAAACTTTTACTGAACATAAGGCGTTGATATTTTCAATAACGTTCAAATTTCGAAGCTATTTTTTTTCTTTTTTCATTATTTTATTGATACATATATATATATTTATTAATCTATTTCATTCTTACTGGTACCCGGGATCAGTTAAGTTTTAAAAATTTTTGGGATCATTTTCCCATTGATACTTTTTCAAAGCGAAAATACGTACAGGACATTTCATGTTAAATGCTTTAGTTCCACTACCGAAAATCAAACTATTTTGATGCTGAAATCTCTTAATGTAGATTATACAGCAGACAAAAGTAACAGTGACTACCAATGCCGAAAATATTTTAACATGCAGTTATTCCTTAAAGCTTTTCTTTCTTTCTTTAAAATTCTTCTTTGAATTTATCATAAAGTCAATCAAAACAAACAAAGCCCTCCTTTCAACCATAGCGAATGGATTATTATGGCTTCTATTTAAAATCCCAGGATCACAATTACAACTATTTTTTCCCCCAGAACGGTGTCTTGGAAATGATCTTAATTTGTACTAAATCATTCCTAACTTTGCATTTTAAATCAATAAACATGTTAGACATGCAGTGCAGTAATGTTTTCCGATGTTATCACAAAGAATAAGAAATGCTTTCTCACGACAGTAAGACATATCAAAATTGTTTTATAGTGAATAAAACATAGTTCCATTATATCCTATCAGTACATTAATTGTTTCTATAACAGAACGTCAATGGGACTTTCCGATGGCTTTTAAATAAATTTTATATGAGGGCCGCTTTGCTGTAGTACGCACTCACGTACGATCGACAACACTTGGAAGCAAATATTCAAACTCAACGCAGAGTAACTTCCCTTATCGTTTCCTTACCTATCGATAATAGTAGGGATCCGCTAGATTTATATATTGTTCTTTTTAATATTTAGTTTATATCTTTTACTTTTAAACACACTTATGTAGCGAATGATTCCTTGAAGATCAAGAGATAAAGCAGTCTTCATCATTTTGCCTCAAAGACATTGATGCCAACCACTTTCTCCTGAAATTACGATTTACCATTTTATAAATAGAAATAATACAAGTTGGTAACAGAGAACAAACAGAAAGTAAAGAAAATTAAAATGTTTTGATTAGGCTTAAAGAGAGATCACATACAATTAACATATGGTATACTTCATATCTATTCAATTTGCTCATTTGCTATAAAGTGGGAAATGATTAATAATTTATGCAGAAAATCTGTTTTAATATTTCTTCTTTACGCATTAAGACTCACAGGAAGCGTTCATTTCAAATAAATGGCGCTCCACCCAAGAATGGTGAAACAACTCTCCATATAAAGATTCAGTTCGTCTGTTATAGAGTAGAAACCCGCCCTGCGGCCACTTTGAAAATACGGGCACTCCGGTATTACGGACAAATTTGTTAAGAACGGATGTTTTCAGCTTAGTATTACAATAGCTATCGACTCCGGTATTACGGGCAGTCCGCTATTCCGGCATTACGGACACAGTTGAAAGTTCTAGGTATGAAACCATCAATTCAGTCTATCAGAGCTTTAAAAATTGGTATGATGGCATAATGGCGGCTGGAAATAGTTCTCAGCTTTCTTGGTGTTTTAACTTTTTTTTGTCGTTATCTGTTTATTTTTGTTTTCTTTGAATAATTTTCTAATAGTGTGGTAGCAATTTTATGCTCAAATACATTCAGAATAGAATATATAATACAAAGTTCTTTCTTATACCTCACTCTGAAAATTTGCCTAGATTATTTGTAAATTTCATGGGTAAGTTTACATGAGCAAAAATATTTTTTTTGTTTGAAACATAACCCCTCTTGCAATTTTTCAAGAATGAGTTAAGCCAGATAAAATTGGTCTTGCTATGTTTTACAGCCCGTTAACTAAATGAATTTTATAAAGAAGAAATGTTATGGTGGTTTCACACTTAAAACACATACCCGCAATTAAGCCAATTCTGGCTATCTTTTGCGGTATTAGATTACAACACTCCCGATAGCTTTACGACGACTGTATAACGATTTGTGTTAAATGGTTGTTCAAGTTTGTTTGCAACTTGTGGAAAAAATATCGTGTCTGTTGTCAAATAATTGATTATCATGTAACATGTGTGTTCATGCCAATATCAATTTTGGCGGCGACAATTTACAAATTCATTCTAAATAGAAATCCATACACAATATAACCAAGATGTTTTATTTCGCGTATTTCTATACACCAACAAGTAAGTGGGGATCTATAATAAGGCGCTATAGAATTATTTGATGTGTTCGTGTACATTACAAAATTACAGGGCCAGTTTGAAATTTGAGAATATTACTATTTTTTGAATAATGTGGTTGTAAGTACGATTGGCAGCGTTAATCAACCAACCTTTATTTGAGTTTTGACAAGTATATTACTGGATAGAGAAATATTTCATAATAATTTTAATCATAAAAAATTCATTTTTCAACACACCTGCTGACATACAGACATGCCCACAGCGTTAGATAATCATTAATTTGGAAATTGTTCTATTTCTTTATTAACACTAGAAAACTAAAGATATAAATATTGCTGCTGATAATGTTCCATGTTATAAACAGTAGAAATTAGTCGCTATTTTATGCAGTACCATTATAAGTATTTTTTAAGATACGATAGACATTTTCTAAGTTGGCATGGCCACATGCAAAGTAGAAATCCATTATTAAGGACACCCCGCAAATTAAAGCCACTTTCTGAAAGAATCTTGACTGTCCCTAATTGAGGAGTTTCACTGTACTTACATTTTTACTGATATTTGATATCGTTCTCATTAGAAAGAAAACAGAAAACTCTTAATTTTAGGGAACGCCTCATTAAAGGTACGGTCTTGTGTTTTGCTTGTCTATCACGAACACACTTTTTTGCTTTTTTGTAAGTCACACGTAGCCAGAATCTAAATACCAGATTTATCCTAGATAAATGACGAATATGGCATTCAGTAATAATAATCAATAAACATACCGATATCTTTTTCTCACTCAGATCCATCTGTAATAATAATAATAATAATAATAATAATAATAATAATAATTATTATTATTATTATTATTATTATTATAAGAAGAAGGAGAAGAAGAAATTCTGGAAGATTTTTTTGTTTGAACAACACTAAAAACAGCTTTTCCTGGGGAGATGACGACGTCAGTATGAGCAGTAACGGTTTGTGGATTTTTGATCAATGAGGTGTTATGTTTATGTTTCATTTTTGGTATCACTTTTGAAGATATCGGAAAAGAGAACATTCCGTCGTATTTCGGGAATGTTGGATAGCAAGTCATCAAAATCATTTTTTTCCTTTTTTTTAAAGTCTGTCGAGCAAAACACGCTTTTAGAAGCATTTTCTATTAATATTTAAATATAATTCTTTGACTCTAAGATTACCAAGTATATCCTAAAATCCTTAAAAAATTTCACTTTTCCATACATGGTCTAAAATTCTGCTCCACAACTCTATGACTTTCAGCTGTTACAATACCACTTGACCATACTCGGGCAAAAAAAAAATGAATCAACACCAGAACTCTATGACTTTCAGCTGTTACAATACCACTTGACCATACTCGGGCAAAAAAATAAATCAACACAAGAACTCTATAACTTTCAGCTGTTACAATACCACTTGACCATACTCGGACAAAAATAAATCAACACCAGAACTCTATGACTTTCAGCTGTTACAATACCACTTACCATACTCGGGCGAAAAAATAAATCAACACCAGAACTCTATAACTTTCAGCTGTTACAATACCACTTGACCATACTCGGGCGAAAAAATAAATCAACACCAGAACTCTATAACTTTCAGCTGTTACAATACCACTTGACCATACTCGGGCAAAAAAATAAATCAACACAAGAACTCTATGACTTTCAGCTGTTACAATACCGCTTGACCATACTCGGACAAAAAATAAATCAACACAAGAACTCTATAACTTTCAGCTGTTACAATACCACTTGACCATACTCGGACAAAAATAAATCAACACCAGAACTCTATGACTTTCAGCTGTTACAATACCACTTGACCATACTCGGACAAAAAATAAATCAACACCAGAACTCTATGACTTTCAGCTGTTACAATATCACTTGACCATACTCGGGCGAAAAAATAAATCAACACCAGAACTCTATAACTTTCAGCTGTTACAATACCACTTGACCATACTCGGGCGAAAAAATAAATCAACACCAGAACTCTATAACTTTCAGCTGTTACAATACCACTTGACCATACTCGGGCAAAAAAATAAATCAACACAAGAACTCTATGACTTTCAGCTGTTACAATACCGCTTGACCATACTCGGACAAAAAATAAATCAACACAAGAACTCTATAACTTTCAGCTGTTACAATACCACTTGACCATACTCGGACAAAAATAAATCAACACCAGAACTCTATGACTTTCAGCTGTTACAATACCACTTGACCATACTCGGACAAAAAATAAATCAACACCAGAACTCTATGACTTTCAGCTGTTACAATATCACTTGACCATACTCGGGCGAAAAAATAAATCAACACCAGAACTCTATAACTTTCAGCTGTTACAATACCACTTGACCATACTCGGACAAAAAATAAATCAACACCAGAACTCTATAACTTTCAGCTGTTACAATACCACTTGACCATACTCGGGCAAAAAAATAAATCAACACAAGAACTCTATGACTTTCAGCTGTTACAATACCACTTGACCATACTCGGACAAAAAATAAATCAACACAAGAACTCTATAACTTTCAGCTGTTACAATACCACTTGACCATACTCGGACAAAAATAAATCAACACCAGAACTCTATGACTTTCAGCTGTTACAATACCACTTGACCATACTCGGGCGAAAAAATAAATCAACACCAGAACTCTATAACTTTCAGCTGTTACAATACCACTTGACCATACTCGGGCAAAAAAATAAATCAACACAAGAACTCTATGACTTTCAGCTGTTACAATACCACTTGACCATACTCGGACAAAAATAAATCAACACCAGAACTCTATAACTTTCAGCTGTTACAATACCACTTGACCATACTCGGACAAAAATAAATCAACACCAGAACTCTATGACTTTCAGCTGTTACAATACCACTTGACCATACTCGGACAAAAAATAAATCAACACCAGAACTCTATAACTTTCAGCTGTTACAATACCACTTGACCATACTCGGGCAAAAAAATAAATCAACACAAGAACTCTATGACTTTCAGCTGTTACAATACCACTTGACCATACTCGGACAAAAAAATAAATCAACACAAGAACTCTTTGACTTTCAGCTGTTACAATACCACTTGACCATACTCGGACAAAAAATAAATCAACACAAGAACTCTATAACTTTCAGCTGTTACAATACCACTTGACCATACTCGGGCAAAAAAATAAATCAACACAAGAACTCTATGACTTTCAGCTGTTACAATACCACTTGACCATACTCGGACAAAAAATAAATCAACTCGGACAAAAAATAAATCAACACCAGAACTCTATGAATTTTCGCTGTTACTAAAATACATCGGTATACTGGACAATATCAGCATCAGGAAGATAGATGGCACTGTTATCTTCTCAACACGTAGAAACATTTTTGCTTACAAAAAGTATATACATGCAACAATAATGTTTCTACTTTTACTTGTCAAAATGACAATTATTGCAAATATAGAAGATATACACGAATCTCTACAGGGAGAAATAAAGGGAAGACAATTGTTTGATATGTTCCAGTTAAAATACAATCCACTTACTGAGCCAAGCAACCCCACTCAATGAAGATCAAAAGACTTATATATCTTATTATACCAGCAGTTTTGTAGTTGAAATATTGAAGCCTCTCCCCCACCCCTTCTCCGCCACTTGAAGTTTATGGTGAGATCATATTTCTATGTGACGTTAAGCTGACTGGCATTAATCGTGTTTGATAAAAAAATCTCCAATAATGCCCAAGTTCAGTACCTTTCAACAATACTGCTGACAGGAAACCTTACCAAATTCAGTGATGTATGTGTTTATTTCTAGCTTCAACGATATATACAATGTAGTTGATTTTTTAAGCTGTACCTCCTTGTCAAACAGTTTTTTTTCTTCCCACCAGCACTTCACAGTGAGCAAGTATTGCACATATACAGTCTAAGCATCACACGCCAAATCACAATAAGATACAGGTTTTCTTCGAGTATAAACATATAAGTTTCTTTTTAAGTGACGAAGACGTGTGGCGTTCCTAACTTTATACGTCCGACTAACATCATTTTGAAATCCTAAATCACTCATTTTGTCAATAACATATTGTGGATCCCTGTTGTTTACATGAGAATAGCCCACTTGTCCGGGAACTGCCCAGCTTAGTAGAACACCATTCCGAGCATGTCTAACCACGTTGCTAAGAAATATATCTTCATATTGTTTAGGAATATGTTCAGCCACTTCCAGACTTAATACCCAATCGTACACCGGTAAGCCGTACTGTGGTATAGATAGATCTAGATATTGTACCAGACCCTCACTTGTGATCTCACAAAATGGTGCTCCGTCGTAAGCGTCTACGATTTTCACAAGTCCTGTATCTTGCATCGCCTTTTTGTACTTACCAGGACCGTCACCGAAACTCCCTACCGTTGACCCTAACAAAAGAAAAATCATAAACATTATCATTTGTATACACCAAAGTCTTTTTTATAGGAACAGAATTGCCTCCAAGTACTAAAGCGGAGTGGTAAGACTATTAAACAAACCTTATCTCTTAAATAATGAGCACTAGAGGTAAAATAAAATCAAATTAAGTTCTCATGTTGATGGGAAAGTACTGTCGGATAAGTAAACCAAAAAGGCAAAAACTAGTCTGAACCCATTATTGCCTAGTGCTTACTAAAGTAGACATAGGTCCAGACCTAAATCAGACGTTGCAATATGGGGAGTCTGATTAGGGTCTTCAGTTTTCACTGTTTGTTAAAAGGGCTTTCTTCTGTAAACAGAATAAAATTGAAAATTCATACCAGAAACCCTTAAAACTGTAAAACGTTTTAGTATTTCGCTGAGCTATCGGTATGAAAAAGATTATATAATATGTAGAAGTGGAGAAAAAAGCAAAAGCCTGTCATACGTTTACTGGTTGCTTTTTTTTTTTCAAAGAAAATCATAAAGTTTACCGAATGTCTATTCATTCCAACATGACTAAAAATAATGAAAAAAGGAATTGCGGACGGTATATTTGATATGGTAGAAACAATTATAATAAAAGATAAGAGGAACAGAAGAACTGTCACTGAAAGATGTTGGTGCCCCCGAAGTGGTCCTTTACCTTTGGGCTGAGGACCAGAGAAGATAAACTGCAGATCTTTCAAAAGGAGTGGGATTTCTTTGACAATTTGACCTCAAGGTCAAGATTATTTAAGGGTCAAGGTCTAAAATATACATGTATGTCATTTAGTTAGTGTTTCCCAAAAAATGTTGTGCAAACATGAACTAAATCTGTTAATTCAAAAGAAGTGTTTGTTTTTGACAATCTGACTTCAATATCAATTTTATTTTGGGAAGATCTCTACCAAAGGGTTGTTGTGTGCAAACATGAGCTAAATCTTTTTAATTTTAAGGGAGTTATGGCCAAAATTAAGATTTTTTGACAATTGGACCTTTGAGGTCAAGGTCATTCAAGGGTCAAGGTCTTATAAATATGATAGTGGGAAAGCTTTTCCAAAGCGGTGCTGTTTTCAAATATGAAGGAAATAAATTTACTAATAAGGCTGTTATATGCCATGTTAAAGTTTTCGGACAGAATGACGAACTGACAGACGGACAGCTCAAAAACTGTATGTCCTCCTTCAGGGGCATAAAACTCATCAAACATAGGAAGTCTTCATTTGTAATCGCAAGATATTTAATGCAATGAAAATTTAATGTAAATGTGAAAATAGTTTCATATGATGAGCACTATTCTAAATAAAAAAACACTCAGTTCTTTCTAAACAGGACATGTTTGTAAAACATATATGTCCCCGACCGCAGCGACTAATTCCTTGAGGCAGCCATGGAAGTATAGGATGGTAGAAGGACAGGAACTTGTGTCAGTACATTAACGACTGATGGCAGAGGCTTCTGATGTCAATTTATAGAAACTGTTTTGCTTTTCAATGTCACTGTAACCTTAGTCTTTGGCATACTGACCTGAAACACAATAGGGGTCATTGACTGGTCAAGAGCAACCTATGTACCTAGTTTGATGACCCTGGGCCCTAGCGTTTTATATATGTATCCCCTGGAAAAGGTTTTGCTTTATAAGGTCACTGTGACCTTGGTCTTTGACCTGGTGATACGAAAAAACTTTATGGGTCATTCACTCATCAATGTACAAACTAAGTTTGTAGAACCTGGGACCATAGTTTCTATAGTTATTGCCCGGAAACCGCTTTACTATTTAAGGTCAATGTGACATTGACCTTTGATCTGGTGACCTGAAATACTATAAGGGTCATCTACTGGTGATGACCAACCTACAACTAACCAAGTGTTCTATAGTTGTTGATCGGAAACCACTGTGACCTCGACCTTTGACCTGGTGATCTGAAAAAATATTGGGGGCATCTACTGTCCTGACCAACCTACACACTAAATTTGAGGAAACCGTTTTGATTTTCAGGGTCACTGTGACCTTGGCCTTTGACCTAATTACCTGAAAAACTAAAGGCGTTATTTACTAGTCATGGCCAACTTATATACAAAGTCTGAGGAACATGGGTCCAAGGATTCTCTAGATATTGATCGGAAACGAAAGTGTCTACCAACCGACCGACATTTGCAAAACTATATACCCCCTCATCTTCGCTGGTCGGGTGGGGGGGGGGGTCATAAAAACTTAATTTACGGTTAACACTGAGGCGTTCAAAAGAAGAGAAGGTGTATTTGCAAGCTAAAATTAATATACAATCGACAAAATACAAATAAAGATTATAAAATAATCTCAATTTTTTATGCAAATGGTGAAGAAATTTCTAATATCCATGGGCATGGTAGATAAATAACTGTAATACATTGTTTGTCACACTTCACTAGCCAATCAGAAAACTAAGATATTCAAATTTTATGTTTATTTATGTATGAAGAATTGAGAATTCTCCACTTATTCATGAAAAGCGCTGTTTCTATGTTTTTCACTGTCAAAACACGTTGTCTGCGCAGGTGTGTCGGCGCACAAGTGAGAGTGGTTCGCTTACGGTTATGTTCAAAATACAGGAGCCAACGAAATACAGTGAAAGCTCAAAATGGGAGGAGCAACACGAAGTCGGATAGAGGTTCATCATTAAGAAACGGAATTTAAAACAGACAATAAAACAGACCGTAAAACATGTAGAAAGCAGAATCTTGATTTTATTAAACTACATACCAATGAAGACATCTGCTAATGCTTTTGCAAGCTTTTTGTCGAAACCGCGATGTTCAGTTTTTGATGCCACTGGACACCAGCCTCCTGAATCGCTTGTCTGCTCTTTTGTGCTTTGACTTATTTTCTGAAATGCAAAACTAATTTTTAACCATAATTTAACTCTACAACTTATCTGTAACCGGGTAAATAGCGAACGGAATTAATGTTCAGAGTAATACACTTTACAGTTACACTCAGTCAAATTTGAAACATTTAAAGAACCCATCTATAACCTCAGACAATGAAATCAATGAAATGATACTGTAATCCCCACCTACAACCCCAAAATATCTGAAGTAATGAAAACAAAAATATGTTTTTTGTTTTATAGTTTCACATCAGTGTAATATAAATAGACCAGTCTGGCGTGATCAGCAATACACTACAAAAATTTACCATGACGAAAAATGGCCGAAATGGCACTATAGATCTTAACAATACAGCCTTCTCCGTAAATTCCTCTTAGTCATTTTGTGGCATATATATATATATATATATATATATATATATATATATATATATATATATATATACGGCCTATGAATATCCTTGTGATTTGCCACAAGTGGGATTGTACAAAATCAGATATACCGGTGCGATGGGTAATTTTTGAAAGTTGACATTTCGCTTTAAGTAGGACTAAGCGTTTTATTTTTGTTCTTCAGTAATGGAATTGAAGCAAAATTCCGCCGAATAGTTGCGATCCTGGACCTGTACTCTTATGATTTGCTAGTGCGATTAAACATATTCTAGGCAGTTCCAATATATCCCTTTACAACACGAAAGGCTATTTAGAGAAAGACCAGATGATGATACACACACACACACACACACACACACACACACACAAATAAATTTTGGACTGGACGACTGATTTGTCGACGCAAAGGCAGCCTTCTAGTATTACTTAACACCCTATCACGGCACTGTTTCTTAGGGGCATATCTGTCGTGTGTACGTACCTTGCATTTTATTTGACCAACCAATTGCTTCTGACGATTAAGTAATCGTGAAACGTTATTTCTCTGCACAACAAGTTCATCTTTACCACAGTCACAGTTTGCAATTGCTGTGTTGACAGAAACCACATTACTTGTTCCCTATTAAAAGTAGCAAATCTTTTAACAGACTTAAAACAGATTAGTACATGTAAAAACTCTTTAATCTATATAAACACCTTTTGATTTTCAAGAAGAAACTTTACAAAAGCTATTTCGTGTTTTTCAAAAAAAGAAAACAAACAAACAACCCCTCCCCCCACCCCCTAATAAAAAGAAATGCTAAACCCGACCTCACAAAAGATATTGTCTCTATTTGATAGTATAACTGCAAAATCAATGTATCTTATATAATTTTAAACTCGCCGAAAAAAAGCACATTACATTTTAAATTTCTCTAGAGCTACTATCAAAGTCCCAGGATCACAATTACTAGTAGTTCTTATTTTACAAAGAAAGATGTCTTACCGGCCGAATGTACCAACCTTGTTCCTTTCTTTGCTTACTAAATCAATGAACACGTAAAAAATATAGTGCAAACAGTATTTCTACTAATGATATTGAAAACAATATAATTTTTTTCATGAAGAAATAACGTGAATACGAAAGAAAAACATATGTCGACATTGTTTTGGAGTCAATAGAACATGGTTCGATCATTATCCTATCAATGTAAAGTCAATGTGATACTTGGACTTTTAACAAAATTAAGACTACAGCTAGTGACAGATGTAATGAAAAAGGGTACCTCAAAAGTGATTGTAATTTCGTTCCGACTATGTATAAATACCAGCGCGAAGAGAAACAGAACAAAAGCTGAAAGAATGGTGGTTCGTGACTGGTTAGTACACACCGCGTTCATCTTCTGGAAAAAAAGAACAAAAACAAAAAGCATTTTAAACGTTATATCTTTTACACAGTCCAGATTTCTAGAAGGTAAGTCCGTAAGGTGAGATGTTAAGACTATGTAAATAGTTATTTGACTTGCTTCTTGTAGTTTTAAGAACTCACAAAGAAACAGAAGCTATTAAATTTGTTCAATGTATGCTATGTTTAACAAGATTGGATCAGCGATTCAGTTGCAACACGACCCTCGAAATGCAGGGGTTGTGAATTCCATCATCGGCCGCTCCATTAACACTACTATGTTTCTGATGAGGAATCAGGGCGAGTAATATTGGTCAAATTTGATTATGCAAGGTACAGAAAACATCCCATTTTAGATACACCTCACGCTTTTTCATGTTCTTTGTTTAATGTATAGTATTTATACTTGAGACACTGGATCAGTATCTCATCCGGAAATCAATATGATGTTAGTGGAGTTAGCCTTCTGAGAGCAACCACTAACCATGGATCCACTGAATTAATTAACCACTAACCATGGATCCACTCAATTAATTAACCACTAACCATGGATCCACTCAATTAATTAACCACTAACTATGGATCCACTCAATTAATTAACCACTAATTTAATTAACCACTAACCATGGATCCACTCAATTAATTAACCACTAATCATGGATCCACTCAATTAATTAACCACTAACCATGGATCCACTCAATTCATTAACACGAAGACAAAAAGACATGACTTTAATCGCATTGATAAATAGCATTTTAAAGAATAAATCATCTTTAATCTTATTTTTTTACCTTACGCTAACCGATTACTAGTTAATGCCAAGTTCTATGAGTGAGAAAGATAAGAAAAACTTGAACTTGATCCCTTTTTGACAGCATATCATTCAGGTTGTATTACATTCTGTAATATTACATTCTGTTGTTGTGGTCAAGGAGTTTCAATCCGCACTTCTTTTTTTACCGCACCTCAATCTAAACAAGAACGGTTTGTTCATCTCTGAACTGTCTATTCTCTTTATACTCCGGAAAATCAGATATAGAAATATATATTCATTGCATATCAGTGCTTGATCAGATTACGGAAAGAGATGTTACGGCGTTAAATTTTGTCATTTCCAAAATGGTGATTATATCAAGTAGAACACATAGGTGGCTTTAGCCCTTTTCCTCATAGGTGGCTTTAGCCCTTTTCCTCATACGTGGCTTTAGCCCTTTTCCTCATACGTGGCTTTTGCCCTTTTCCTCATACGTGACTTTAGCCCTTTTCCTCATACGTGGCTTTAACTATTTTCCTCATACGTGGCATTAGCCCTTAATCACATGTGGTTTTAGCCCTTTACCACAAAGGTGACTTCAGCCCTTTATCACATGTGGCTTTAGCCCTTTACCACAAAGGTGGCCTTAGCTCTTTACTGCATAGGTGGCTTCAGCCCTTAATCACATGTGGTTTTAGCCCTTTACCACAAAGGTGGCTTTAGCCTTTTATCACATGTGGCTTTAGCCCTTTACCACAAAGGTGGCCTTACCTCTTTACTGCATAGGTGGCTTTAGCTCTTTACCACACATGAGGAGTGAGAGAGAGGTATGAGCTTAAACATAATGAAAGTCGGGTAAGGGAATGGGTTACGCTTATGTTTGAACAAAAGAATGTGATAAACTGGGGATATAGAAAAGATTCAACAAAGAAATAGTTTCATTGTTTTTATTGATATCATACATTTACCATTAACATCCAATACTGATAATATTTCTCTATTTTTTTCACATTTTTAATGGATAAACATAAAAGCTACTAAAGTAAGATAAATTGTCATGTAAAATTCCAACAACGCTTTATTTTGTAACAATGCATGATTAAGGGAGAAATAAACCTTTTTTTAACAGACTGAAGTTTAAACATTTGGTGGCTATGGTAATCAAACACTTCGTTGGTTTTAATCTAAAGGTTAGGTTTGGCCACAACAAAAATTTGTGTAAAATAGCTGCTGAGTAAGTAAACAGTGAATTGTAGCGCAAATCAAAGGTGAAATGTTAACCTTGTATGGTGATTTAAGGTAGTTTTCTATACTGCTCCGCTTACTTCAACAATTATAAAGATGGGATTGTAAAACAAGCACTGATTTTTTAACAAAAAGAACGGTACTGAATGGCAAAGTAACATTTCACTGACTGAAAACTATATTAAGTGTTTAAAAATTATTTTCAAGTAAAAAACGCACACACAATTAGAGAGAAAGCAGACATAAATTACGCCGAGAGTATTTAAAAGTTAAGAATGATAATCTTCCATACAGCTATAAACAAATTGAGTCCTGCTCTCTCTCTGTGTGTGTGTGTGTGTGTGTGTGTGTGTGTGTGTGTGTGTGTGTTTTCGTCACATAAAATTATGAGATATTTTCAAATATTTTTTTAATTATACCTAAGTGAGAGGTTGATAAGAACCGCGGATTTGGATAATGGATTTTGCAATGTGAGTTAGAGAGTTAAATCTTTTGTATATTATCACAGCAACTCGAATGAGCCGTCCTTTTTAGTAAAAAGTATTCTATGTATGAAGCATGAACTAGAACAACGACCTTACGCAACCATACACAGGAAACTATAATAAAAACACTGCCCACAAAGTTTGTTTAAATAAACATTTTTCTATTGCAAGTAAAAAATTTCACCATTAATACCGAGGTAATGATTATAAAATTATGTCGCAATATGTATGGGAAAACGTCACATTGTTTATATATTCATAATGTCCTATAGGGTGTATAGGAAGTGAGCAGTAGCAATACGCAGCAGTAGAAAAATGTGAAGTTAGCAGTAGCAGTAACAGCAGTAGCAGTAAAGAAAACGTGAAGCTGGCAATAGAAGTAACAGCAGTAGCAGTAGGCCAAACATGAAGTTGGCAGTAGCAGTAACAGCAGTAGCAGAAAAGAAAACGTGAAGCTGGCAGTAGCAGTAACAGCAGTAGGCAAAACGTGAAGTTGGCAGTAGCAGTAACAGCAGTAGCGGTAAAGAAAACGTGAATTTGGCAGCAGCAGTAACAGCAGTAGCGGTAAAGAAAACGTGAATTTGGCAGTAGCAGTAACAGCAGTAGCAGTAAAAAAGTCTTTAAAGTCTGGAAAGTTTCAATGAGAATAAAACATGTTTAAACATCAACAGACCCTCCATAGTCTATAGCGTAGGTCTGCGACTATTTCTGATACTCTTGCAAATTTTCATGAATTTTGGTGCCAATCGTAAAAAAATATCATTTTTAACGATAAGGTACCCTCCCGTGTCGATTTAACCGGTCTGTGACTGTTTCTGACACTCTCACAGACCTTCAGGAATTTTTGTGCCAATCGAGAAAATGTCAGTTTTGATGTCTAGGCACCCTCCTGAGTCGATTTAACCGGTCTGCGACTGTTTCCGACACTCTCGCAGACTTTCAGGAATTTTGGTGCCAATCGGGAAAATGTCATTTTTGAGGTCTACGGATCCTTCTAGGTCAATTTTACCGGTCTGCGAATGTTTTCAACACTCTCGCAGACTTTCAGGTATGTTGGTGCCAATCGGAGAAATGCAATGTCTGAGGTCTAGCGATCCTCTAGGGTCAATTTTACCGGTCTGCAACTGTTTCTGACCCTCTCGCAGATTTTCAGGAATGTTGGTGCCAAAATCGAGAAAATGTCATTTTTTATGTTACGGGACCATCCGGAGTCCATTGTTACGGTCTGCTACTGTTTCTAACATTATTGCAGACTTTCAGGAATTTTGGTGTCAATCTAGAAAGTCTAGCGACCATCCCAGTTCGATTGCACCGGTCTGTTACTGTTTCAAACACTCTCGCAGACTTTCAGAGTTTCCTACTGCTACTGCTGTTACTGCTACTGCCAACTTCATGTTTGATTTAATTTCTACTGCCAAATGCTACTGCGTACTGCTACTACCAACCTCCTATATGTCTATAGGGTTACCATGTGTCCCTGACTAGTCTAATAGAAAGGAGGGGTGTTAGTTTGTATTTCTCAATTTGAGCATAAAAACATCTATTCTTACTGATTTTTAAGTTCTATGAAAAGTGCTAGCTCTTTATGTTTTAACTGAAGGAACCTTGCAAAGTTCAAACATTGCATTTACAAAATTGTTAGATTTGATATGACCATATCTGAAGAAATGTATGTAGTTAACTGATCTTTTTCGTTGCAGTTGAGTAACTCGTAGTAACCATACCCATATATGCTAGATTTTATCAGCGTTGACCGAGTTTTGATCAAATGTCCTTCTATGGGTTTTAGCTCTCTATAAAATCTCGGCTATCAGTAATTCAAGTCATTACAAGTATCCCCTACAAGTTGGAACTGGTAACGCTTTAAAGAGATTTTTTATTAGTACAAAGCTTATAATTATGAAAAATGGGTGATAGGAGCATGAACAAATTCATGGATAGGTCGCGTGAACTTGTGGACATAATTTCGCTCTGCTAATGCTCATTATTTCAAAACTGCAAGTAGAAAATGACCAACTGAAAAGAGATTTTTGCATGTATTAGCAAGATTTTGAGGCAGCACAATCACATTTAATGTCAATTTACTTAATACGAATAAATTTTTTTAGAACAAGTTGCAAATTTGCAAGATCAGAAGCAAAGTTTAACAGATGAATGAACAAAATATGAAATTTCAAAGAGTGATTTACTTGCAACGAAGTTAACTTTGCTGGAGCACTTAAAAATTTCAGCCATCTTGAGCTGTGCATTACAGACCTGTTTATTCAAATTCTTAACCAGTTTAGTTATGGAGCAACAACGTGTCAGTCCTGCAATATATCGATGCTCTAAATGCAGATATTTTTTCCTTAATAGGAGAAATTTTTTACATCATTGAAGAGTATAGCATACAAGTGCGTATTATTCTTACAAATGTGTATGTTGCGAAGAACAGTTTAACAATCAAAGAATATTTCTGGATCATATCAAACATAAACTAGGAACGACTTCGTGAGATTTTTCATGATGCTAATTTTAATATCTTAGCGACTAGAACTGAAAGTTAGGTGTCAAAACATATCAGTCAGTGACTATTTGGATGTTGAAAGTCAAGACGTGCTTTAGAAACGTGGACTTATTTGATAACAAAGACATCAGGAGGAGAGATAAGAGGAAGATGAAAAGGACCAGGTCTCATAGAGGTCAGAGATCTCAGTCTGAAGTCTATATTAGAATGGTTCTACCTGCAGATCAGACAACCGCTATAGCTAAAAGTATGCTCGAACGTCAAGCTAAACCTAACGATGTATCAATTATTGGCCAGAAAGAAATACAACCGCATTCAGGTATAGACTCGTATGAAGACGCAATGTAAGACGTATCAGTGAACGAGGATATTTTTAGGTCGATAGCTAACAATGAGTCTAGTCCCAGTGACAACGATGACGATACTTCAGAGGAGTCTATGGAGATCGATCCTTGGAGCTACATTGTAGATGAATCATTTCAAAAGTGTCAGTCGCAGTATGACTCCAAGGTAAATGAACTTGTGGAGGAAGATACCAACGTCAGTGAATATGAAGCCACAGAAAAAGTTTTCAGGAATATGAAAAGCACCTACAGGGAAGCAATGATGAACAGTTTTTGGCAGTAAATTTGTGTGGTCTGATGCGATGAAAAAAGATCCTATCTACAAACCTATAAAGAAGACAGTCAATCAGCTGATTGATACAGATGGGTACGACAAGGATGAAACTTTGAAATACGGCATACCGAAGCGGAAGTTTCTCTTTGACAAGTTCCTAGATACTTACCAAATTCCAGAGCTGGAAAGATAGGATGCCATGGAACAAGGAGAAGACTCGGAATGGTAGTGTAAAACCTGAGACAGACAATTACGGTTGCCGTAGGACGACCGCAAGTATTTCGGGAAATAAACTTTTTAATGCAATTAGAACAATGATTGCAAGGGTTCCTTGTCATTTTTTAAAATATTATCTCACGACGTCTTTGAAAACATGAGATGTCAATGTGAACGGTCCAAAGTTATTTACATGTATATAAATAAGACATCATGCATTGTTACAAAATAAAGCGTTGGAGGAGTTTTACATGGCAATAATGACAATTTATCTTACTTTAGTAACTTTTATGCTTAGCCATTAAAATGTGAAAAAATAGAGAAATATTATCAGTATTGGATGTTAATGGTAAAAGTATGATATCAATAAAACAATGAAACTATTTTCTTTGTTGAATCTTTTCTATATCCCTAGTTTATCACTTTCTTTTGTACATAAGCGTAACCCATTCTCTTACCAAAATTTCATAATGCTAACGCTCATACCTCTCTCACACTCCATATGCCTCCTCTTTGACTCCTCATGCCTCCTTTGTTACTCCTCATGCCTCCTTTGTTACTCCTCATGCATCCTCTTTCACTCCTTATGCCTCTGAAAATGTTATTTTTGATGTCTAGGGACCCTCCTGGGTTGATTGCAACGGTCGGTCAGCGACTGTTTCTGACACTCTTGCAGACTTTCAGGAATTTGAAGCGGGTTCAACATTACGTGGTCTTACACGTACTATGTATTTTTGGGTCACGCGCCAAGGGCAAATCTTTGGCTCACGTGGCAAAGGGTAAATCTTCACGTCACGTGCAAAGGACTAAAGCCACATGTGTGGTAAAGGGCTACGCCACCTATGTGATAAAGGGCTAAATCCACCTATGTGGTAAAAGGCTAAAGCCACATGTATGTGGTAAAGAGTAAAGCCAACTATGCGGTAAAGGGCTAAAGCCACATTCGGCTCGGTCCCTCTTTTATACATACTTATGTGAACGCAGCAAAAAAGAACCTAACTAAGTAATGAACTATATTAACCTTAAATAAACGCATATTGCGGCGTCTTATCTTCGTCGGCACTGTTTTACTTTGCCTAATTTTGTGAACGCGAGGCATTAATGGGTTATACATGCGTTGATTAAAATAGAATTGTTCAAAGGAGTTAATAGGTTTCGTATTGTACGTTTGTACCTCCTATTTTTTTCATTTGTATTGTGCTGAAGTCACGATTTTGGTTTTGATTTATACAATGGCCGGCGACACAAATTCAAGCTATATTCATATCTTCCTCAAATAAATGTAATTTGATATGCTTTGCGATTGCTGCAATGTCCATAAACGAAGGCAGAACATTTTTTGGTTGCTGTTTATTTTTTAATAGTTTAATCTAGCATTTTACGCGTAGCTTTGAATAACATTGCTGTTACATACTTGGTGGTTTTATTTCTTAGGCGGTTTGTTAATGTATGGCACTGCAATTTTTGTTTCACCTCCTATTTTCATTTCGGCGTAGCTTTTTTAAAACCAAATAATGACCTACTTTTGTAACGAATGAAAATGTTTGACACAAAATCTTCAGCTGAAGAAGGAAGTTTGCCTTTGGTTTAATGTGCTGCTGTTATGAAATTTTATGTCAGAATTCGTAATTATTAGTTTAAGTGCGTCTGAAAATAATGCAATTATTATAACATTAATGCAGCCGTTAATTAAATATCAAAAACCTTTTAACCATTAAACATTATGCTAAATTAATTAACTAAATTAATTAATTAAATTATGCTAAATTGAATAAAAATACAATAAAAATGACTAAATATTAAATTTATTTCATTGAAAATGAGATTGACATTTTTAGCATGAAACTCAACATTTTTTATTTGTAGCATAAACTGTTATGGAAAAAAACATACGATTACTGAGCGCGTTCCAAAGAAATCTTTACACTTGTGAGGCATTCATTTTGTAAATCATTGTTTACTTGTTTCTACATTCATACTGCTTACACTGTGGCCATTGTCGTAAAATAGGTCTTTTCATTCGTGCATTAAAAAATAAAAATAGACATTTCTTCGTGCAAGAAAAAATTAAAAATAGACATTTCTTTGTGTAACTTCATGAACTCTTCGCACTAACCCACCGAAATATATCAACCTGATATATCTAATTTCAGGCTTTTTGTCACATTTCAGTCTATCGGTTTTGATAATTATCCAGTTCAAAATGTTAACAATACATCCTTTATATCTTATGTCAGGTTCAAACTATTCAACAATAGAAATTACTAGATCATGTCGGGTATTGTTAGCTGTACAGTTTTAACATGAAAATGATCTGCTAGAGACTTGTATACGCGCATGTTCATGTTTTAATTTATTACTTTGTGAAAAAAATAGAAATACTTCAAATTAATGAGACCTACTTTAAAACGTTACAATTATCTTGCAAAAGACCAGATTTCATTTTATAAACCTCTGCTAGTTAATACATGTATAACAAGAAAAATTCAAATGGACTTGAGTCCATTTGAGTGTACGGTTTTTACTGTATTTTTAAGGAACCTTAAGCTACAGCACTCTATTTTGTTTGCAGATGCTAATAAAAAGAAGTTTAATATATATCTTTAAATTGAAGTTCAGACAATTTATAACTAAGGCAATGCCCATATTATGCAGAAAAACAACAACATATTTGTTCAACCTTTTATTTCCATATATCTCTTGATGTTAATGGTGATGATTATGATAATGAATCATTGTTTGTTTTGTTAAGTAACAAAATAACATAAATTTCATGGAATAACATGCTTGAACAGAATAACAAACATGCTTGAGTAGAATAACAAATATACTTGTAATATCAATTATGATAATAAACTATGACCATGCTTTGATTACTTTGATATAATTCAACATATTAAAGACCAGGTGAGATACAGTCACAGTCGTAGCAAAGTACGATCAGGAACCAGACAGAATTTTTAACTTTAGATATCTTTTTTTCTTTTTGAGCCGAATTTTATTATTCGAAAACATTAAACATAAACATTGTATCATTTTACTTCATTTGAAAGCTCTTTAAATTCATATTTTGAAAATATATGCAGATTTTGAATTTTTGCTTTTAAAAAAGAAAACTAAACTAAGTTATACCTGTCGTTTCAGCATTTTTTCAGCATTATTTCTAGCAGCTTAGATGCACTAAGTTTAACTATTTACAAACCAGAAAGTGAGCATTTTTGACAATTATTTTTTAGATATGTAAAATATGAGTTTACAGACCTTTTAAATGATATAAAATATTGAATTCTTTGATGAAAAATGACGTTGAAACTGTAATTACAAAATTACTATGTTTTACATTTTTATCAACCGCCATATTTTTGCCAACGTTCAAAAAGTTACCTGTATCTCATTTCAGTTACTTGTTACTATTAATAGATTTCAAAACAATAACATTCAATGTTCCTACACACTATTACCAGACAGTCACGTGATTTTGTCCGAGGATTTCCGGAATAACACAACTTCGCTAATTGATTCAACAGGTAGTACATCGTAAAAATACGTAATGCGTCGGGAATAATCGGATCTTCTAACAGCCAATCAAAACATAGAATTACATAATATTGGATAACACTAACCCCGCTCCAATTGTACATATAGGAATATAATACTGGCAATTTTCCGTACAGAAAAAGTCGAATAGTGAAATGGGTTGTTATGTATGCTTATCAGTCTTTGAAGATGAATTGTAAAATTAACTAATAACCTTTTTTTCAAAGAACATGAAGTCCAGATTAGTGTGTGATTCAATATTTTTAAAGTTCGATAAATGTTTGGC
Source organism: Cyclina sinensis (assembly GCA_012932295.1). Taxonomy (NCBI): domain Eukaryota; kingdom Metazoa; phylum Mollusca; class Bivalvia; order Venerida; family Veneridae; genus Cyclina; species Cyclina sinensis. The sequence continues at coordinate 4,857,093 of JAAONU010000008.1, read as the reverse complement.
CAGTTTTAAATGCATTTATTTTTGTTGTTGTTGTACCACATAAAAATAATGCCTTTCCATCTACCATGTAAACAAGGACCGGCGCTTCTTGTCCAAGAAGCATTTTGAAAAATGTCTTTTTTTTCACAGTTTTAGAGAGAGAGAGAGAGAGAGAGAGAGGGAGGGAGAAAGCAGATTAGAGAATTTATAAATGCGAACAAATGTCCTGAGATTAAGGACGTCGTAGCTAGATGAGCAAGATGAAACAGAATCAATACTAAATGAAACAACTGTTATACCAACCTGTTCAGTTCTTACATGAAAAAATGAAATTTCCCTTGTTCGAATCAAAAACATTTGTAAAGATATAACCCGAAAATAATCAGAATTCCATGGGCCGAGATCTTGTTTTTCAAATCTAACTGCTTTTCATTTGAATATTTTTATAACATTTAAAACACGTTCTTTAGAAAATCTACATACAAATTGAAAATAATGGTTTATGAATGTTTTTTTCAATAGTTTATGAATAATTGATCAATCTAATGGTAATGCTTCATAATTATGTTATGACCTCATCGACCGTACTGGTTATATGGACGTCAAAAGTAATGAAAACCTGAGATCTGAATTGAGATTCTTAATATATTATCTGTAGCAATAAGGAAATAACTAGATAAAATATTACGAAAGCTTTGACTAGTCAACATCTTACTTTTTTCTGAGTAGGATATAAACTTGCTTAAGTAATTTCTTCAATTTTCGGTGGTAGCAGAAGAAAAAGTCACCGTTTGATTCTAAAAGTGTATTTATACTTTTTGTTTTTGAACAATGCTAATATTGTTTTATTATTATCATTCATTATTATTATTATTATTATTATTATTATTATTATTATATAAAGACGCTTGATTAAAAGGTAAATAAATTATTAACAAAATGGTAAAATCTTACATTCATATCAGCTCGTATTTTTTAATATATCTTTATATTATAATTATTTTTATGTAGAACAATTTATTTTTATGAATAAAACACAACACGCCTTGGATAAAAAAAAGAACAAAAAGTTTTACCTTTTCTTGACAACGTCCCTTAGTATTACACCGAATTATAATCGCATACAAGTTTAGCTGATATCCAAAATGTTTGGCATAACCTTTATAAAGGTCTTGATTTATGGCTCACCAATATGATATTGATTCCCATTCTTATAGAAATCTTGGGCATGACTTATAGAAATCCTGGGCACGACTTTGTTAAAAATGGTTCATGCTTGGATAGCTATAGTTTAAATGAAGTGCGTTTGTTCATTCTACTTGAAAGAAGATGTACGAATTTATGAAAGAATAAAATGGCGCGGAGGTGAGCTGTGAAGAATTGAAATAATAAAATGCGATGAAGACAATAGACTCTCTTTTTGTAAAGCTTTAGTTTTACAGACAGTTTTTATACCCAACGTCAAAGAAAAATACTACCTGAGATACTTGCATGTAACTGAAACCTGTTTTCGAAGTTTTGCTCTACTTGTTCTGTATTATATAAATAACACACATCAGCGACGGTGATAGAGGATATTGACAACCCGAAAAAACTATAACACCCGAGGCGACAGCCGAGGGTGTTATTGTTTTTTGAGGGTTGTCAATATCCTCTATCACCGTCGCTGATGTGTGTTATTTATTTTATTATACCGAACCATACATGTGATCATGTTATATATACCTTAGGACTGTTTTCGTTTGGTAACGAGTCGAATCAAACTCAGCTAAACGCTTACAGTCAATATATTCAATAAGCGCCTTCGACGTCATCAGACGCTTGAATTTTCTGCAGGGTGTGCAAAAAAAACAAAACAATAACACCCGGAGGGTTTTTGAAAAAAAAAATGTTACCCTCTGAGCTGATGCAAAATGTAACATTAGTTTAAAAAGCCCGATCGCCTATGGGAATTTAAGTATTGGCAGTTTACGTAAGGTATAATAAAAAAATTTAGCCAGTCATCCATACATGTGTGGTCAGTATTGAGTTGTATGCTTTACTTATTGTCAACCGCATAACCGTATGCACGGGCAAAAAATGCTTTCTGTGCTAAACAATTAAGCACACTGATTTTTTTATTTTATAACAATATCTGTACAGAGCGAATTTATGTCCCGCTTGTGGACGTCTAACTGGCAATATTTTTATTCAGATACTTTTTGCCAATTTGGGAAGTCATTTAAATAAACAATAACTTATGTATTTACAAAAAGAAAACAATAACATGAATTAATGAATGAATGAATGAATGAATGAATGAATGAATTTTATGAATGAATGAATGAATGAATGAATCCGCCAAATTATCTAAAACTGCACGGGTTTAACAGTCAATTTTACTTCCTAATGGCAGAAACAACTTAAATCAATGGAGTGTTGTACCTGGCAGGCACTACTTAAATACGAAATGTGTATTTACATGACTGTCTGAATAATCTGATAGATTTTTTTATGCCTTAATTAATTCCGCTTTATTAATAGTTGAACATTATGATTTTTTAACGAAGACAATCCCTTTTGTCCTATTTCAATGCAAATGGCTATGGTTCACTTTATTCTTCTGACGCCATTTCAGAGTTTGAAATATTCAATAACCTACACAATCGGTCTGTTCCATTGCAGTTACTCCTTACTAAGCTAGAGCAATCAATTTTCGCTATATATCCTTTAGTAGTATTTAACAGAAAATATTATATCAAAAACGTTTTCTTTTTCCAAACAAATGTGAGGCACTTTCATGTGTAAACTCTTTTACGTTTTGGATCCATTGTAGGGGCACTTTGAAGACATATGATTTTTATTGTGAGAAAGCATATTTATTTTGTTTCACTTGTACAAGACGAACAAAGTTAAAAACCTCATAGCTAACAGTCCTTGTAATAGAATCATTAAACATACCAAAAAATAATTTTACACAGCATTCCACTAGCGTTATTTCAAAACAAAATAAAAGAAGATGGTTTTTCGGGACAGCCGTTTTAAACTTGTTTTTCATAACCTACCGTGACCTATGCCGCTTGACTAAATTTGCCACTCAGATTGCTTGATATCGAAGTTAGGTATTTTTCGGGGGAACTTTGTGCAACAGTTTTGTTGATTGGAAGAGAATGTTCTTTTTTTCACTGTATGTCTTGTGCAACGCCGAGCGAAATTTGCCGAAATGATAGAGCATTCATCCTAAATGACCTATGTAAGGCATTATACGACAAGTACCACATTAACAGGTGTGGTGTTAGCATATATTCATCTCGGTATCGGGAAGCTTGAAGTTCCAGAAGTGTCGGGAAGTACATTTTTATGGATCCATAAAAAAACAACAACAACAAAAAAACCCTGAAAATGGCGAATATTTGATAAGTCTTACACAGTGAGTGTTATAATAGGACCTTTTATCAAGGTCATTTGATGACCAGTGTTTCAGGCTTTCAGCGCACAACGATAGCATTGTTTTGCAGTAACCTTGACTTTCAAGGTGACCTGATTAAATAACGAACACTTACCAAATTTTCGACAGTACTTATTCATTTCTTTATGCATATTTTAATATCCACCCATATCATTTATAGTCACGTGTCCTTTGGTATATAGACAAGTTATATTTCATCTTCAACGTGCTCTTTTTAATGCTGAAAATCTCAAAATTTCATTTTTTAACATAACTTTATCATGTTTTCATGCATTCCTCCTTTATCAGGTAATTGTCTTTTAGATTCACTTACCACCATAGGTTGCCAGTCCTGTAATGTTTACCTTTTCTTCCACCGAGGACACAGTTTTTTCAAAACACAATTAGTTCCTTTTTTTCTAAAATTACATACATCAGTGTCAGTTCATACACAACTTATTTTCCAACTACACTGCGCCGACCATCTCTTTAAAAGATATTTCTGGTCAAGAGCAAGGGATGGACTAAACAAAAGATCCGTTACTGTATAATGACTGTATGTCCATGCTAGATGCCTTGTTGACACCAGGTTTGGTTTTATAAAGATGTAAGTTTGATACAAATAAGTATAATTGTGAATTGTGTTCAGCAAGTGTTTGTTGTTTTGTTATGTTAATTGTTCGTAGTAAGTCAAAAATTAAAAATATCTTCAAGGGAATAAGTAGAACAGAATGGTAGTTGACTAAATGAACACATTTTTGTGAATCTATTAAAATACACACACACACACACACACGCACACGCACACACACACACACGCCCGTACATACAAAGGCTATTTTATGGTTTTATTAAAAAGACGTCTTAGACATTCTGTTTGTCGGATATCTCAAATCTATAACCACCACATTTAGAATTTAACATGTACTGTTGTCATGCTAGCTGATCTTAACTCTTATATCCAAGTTTAATTTCTATCTTCTGTTGAATACTTTAAATAATTCGTACTTTATAACTCCGCACAATCATCCCCGCTAACGGAAAATTGAAATAAATGAAAACTTGGTAGCCACAATTTCTGTTAAAGATTTCTTTTCAAAAACTGTGACAAATCCTTTTCACATTCTGCCTTAATGTTTCAATCAGTACAGGAGCATAAGGTAAACTAATTTTGAGCTTCATTGATGAATTTCGGAATACTCTCAACATCTGTTAATGATCAATACTGCATGACTGTAGATTTTGTGGTCAGACTAAGAGAAATCATCTAAGAATTTCATATTAACTGTTACCATTTGGTAGTTTTCTTCGTAAGACAGATGAATTATCTGATGGTCAGAATGTTTCGTATTCCCCGCTGTCTTAAAGTAAAGTAAAGCAACGCGAGAAGTTTAGATAATACTGAAGATATACTAGAATAGAATATATTGCAGCTGTACAAAGAGTTACAACTTGATGCTTTTTCCTACAGTTGTTATGTCCCTTTATTCATTTATCGCGAAGCAAAATACACCTATATACATAAACTTTGTTTGATTGCAGTAAACTGAAGCCATCTCCAGTGGAGTAGTACACTTGTCATATCTAGACAACAAAGAAAAACCGATATGGCCAACAAGGTAACTAAGTAAATATCTATTTGCTCTGCTCTTTCTTTCAACGCTGATGGAAATTTTACTAACGTCTACTTCATAACATCAGGCAGAAGAGAAATTCATCCCAAATATCTTAAAATATAGAAAATCTAAGTATGATTTTTTATTAAACTTTCTTCCATCATGATTGCCTGACCTTTGATCAGTAAAATCTAAATTGTTATAAAACATGATTTTTGCCCCATCAGAAGTAAATGAATTTTTGTATATAAAATCTGTTGTAAAACAACCAAACAGAACGTACCTATCTGTGACGAAACTTTGATCGAGTTCTGTTTGATGTTTGCTTTCTTTTTAATTATTTGGGTTCGAATTTTATTTCTTTCAACGGAATTTTGTCCAAAACTATCGTTTAAATGAATGTACATTTTTGTAAGAAGGTATTTTCAATTCCAGACTTTTCCTGTTTAAATTTCCATTTGGAAGTTTGTATATCTTTACTTTATTTACAACTTAAACTATCTTATCCCTGAAATAAGTCTCTCTTCAATTATATCGAAATACACCTTTTTTCACCTCAGAGACGAACGACAACACTTAAAAGTAAATATTCAAATTATACACAGAGTTATTTCCCTCGTCCCTAACGACGTAACCGACAATCGAAAGAGCACTAATGTTGAACTGTTTCTCTTTTTCATTTGATAATGAATGCTTACTCATGCAGGGAACCTACATTATTCTGTATTTCTTAAAATCTACTTACTTGTTCCAGTGGAAAGAACTCTGGAATTACTATTATGGTTCATGAATACACCCCTACTAAACGGTGGCTCTTTCACATTTTGGTGATCTGTTTAAATGAGAGCCCTCGACACTTCCGTTGTAGAGCCCTCGACCAAAACAAGGCTGAAAAAGGTAAGCACATTTTATAAAAATATACGTTTTTAAAGAGCATGCTTGTTTTTCAAAAATCGAATGTCAAGAATGTCATGCCACGTAGAACTTTTTTTCGTGCTTTTTAACATACAATATTAACACTTATTGAATATTGCCGATGGCGCCATCACATTGTCGATGGCTCGATCGCATTTGAAAAAATGTGAGTATTTTGTTTTTAACCGAACTCTGTGAATTATTTTTAGTGTTGAGCCAAAGAGGAGGTTGGAACAATGTTACATGACGATTATGTGGGCCAACACCTACTTCACGGTAAAGAAATCACTCAAGATGTGTCTCCTCGTAAAAGAAAACACTCGAGTTGATATTTGGTACAAGTTCTAACAACGTCATTATGGGGTATTTCTTATCGAAATTGCATCTCAAATGATGAGAAAAATGTTCTACGTGGCATGGCATTCTTCGATTTTTGAAAAACAAGCATGCTCTTTAATAATGTATATTTTTATAAAATGTGCTTACCTTTTTCAGCCTTGTTTTGGTCGAGGGCTCTACAACGGAAGTGTCGAGGGCTCTCATTTAAACAGATCACCAAAATGTGAAAGAGCCACCGTTTAGTAGGGGTGGAATAGGAGAACATATTACTAGGATGCTGAAGAAACACAAGTCACTTTTCAAAATTTGATGTATATATAGTGTTTCTGCAAATAACATTGTAATTAAGATAAAAACGCTTAAGGTGCTAAAAGCCGACTGCGTACTACCAGATCTTAGATTTACCTACTGTCATTTTTTACCACCGTCATTGTTTAGATGGGATAATCATATTTTTCGTTTGCTGATACGTTTAAAAATGGGCACAATATATGGGCTGTCCACATTACAAGTTATCATGTCATGAAACTAAGAAAAAATATCAGTTCATTTTCAGTCTAAACGGCCGCTTATGTCAAGGTAATAAATGCTGACAGCTCGAAAGTTGTTCATGTTTTGATATTCATGAAACCATTAAAAAACTAACTTAAACACCAATGCATTCACAAACAAATGAAGTAAAAACATTTCCTGTTTTACAGAACAATCAATGAAGACTTCACACTGTCCTATTTACACCAATCATAACTGGAAGCAATGACTTCAATTTAAAATTGGTTTTGTCACATAATAACTAAATGTGTGAATTCCGTCAGATTTTCATTTAGGCTTATTATTGGAAGTACCTAACTAATATCACTCTGAAATATTTGCTACCACCGTATGCCTTTTTTTCAGATACGTACGCTCTTTACTTTTTTCCCCCGGTAATCCTATACAACATTTATTCAATTACATAACATTATTTATGTTTATAAAACATGCTTTTGTGCAATTTCATCAGCTTAGTTAGGGAATTACAAAATTCACAGATTATTCGTCAATGATAGTAGAATATGTCGTGACTAACCGCTAGAGAAAGGAAAATTTCATATAAAAGATACCTTTTGTACATGATGAAAGTTTTGGATTGCAGTCGACATAAAGCTTTCCACAATGTAACACGGCTATACGAAGGTAAAACATTAAGGAGCCTCTTTGTCACAAAAACAAAAAAGAAAAAAATCATCTTGACATGTGTTACACTTTATTCAGTATCAGTCACATTTACATATATTGGCATACTCTGAATTATACAGCATGCTTTTTTTCATATCTGATATAACATGCCATCAGCTAAAGATTAAAAAAATATATATAATATTCTGACGGTAACACCAATTTTTCTATTTTTGTTCAAGTTTCCTTTTTTCAAATCTTGGCCAAATGGAAAAAGTGTACTACATGTTATAATAGTAGCTAGACTTTAATGTCTTCTCTAACAACTGCAGGCTAGGGTGTTGCTTACAGACTTGCTTACAAAACATTTTATGAAATAAGCAGACTGATTTAGACCTCGTAGCCCAATCTCAGTCTTGTATTTGTATCTAATTCATTGATAATGGAGTAATGTTCACTTACACTTATATTTTATGAACATATTTTAAATTATTGTTTCAAACTTTGAAGAAAAAAATCATCAGAAGTTTCATTGGGCCAGAAAGAATGATAAACTAAAAGAGTACAGACTTTATGTAATATAAAAATTACATATGAACGTTATCAAATAATCATTTGCTTAGCTGTTTAGATAATTCATCTAGTTCGTAGAATAAGACATGACAGTATTTTTCCATCAGATGCAGAACTAGATCATGGACAGCATTGTCAAATGAACATGTCATATGATCCCAGGGTAAAATCTAATTGAGCATTAGGTCAGTGTATGACTTTGATTGTGAACTATTTTCAAGACGCTTGTTTTCTATCATGTGCACATTGGCGAAGAAATGAACACAAAGGAATATAGCAAGAACTAAGAATATTAAATGCTGACTGATTGTTCTATTTTTTCGAATAATGAGGACAAACATAAATAACAACCTTATAATTCATTCTAATATAGTAAGACAGTTGACTGGAAAAAAAGTGTGTCAATTAGATTTCTGTAATTTTGATAAAGATCTTTCACAATCTCTTATTTTTAAAGCATAAAGCATATTTACGGCTTACACCGATTGTGCTACTCGAAGCCCACTCATGTAAATGCAGATGTAAGCTAATACCCGAATTTTGTTACGCAAGGTGTGACATATGTACTTGAACTGTAAGACAGATCTTGGTAACATACTAGATTTGATTTCCCGTGCATTCCAAGGTCGATTACTTATCTGGTTGTCGGCCTGCTCGATGTAATCATTGACCAGGTTTTATATTTCAGGTGCATACATTGAAAATTAAATGACAATTAGGTACAAAAAAAAGAGCCCCAGAAGTATTTAAGTATACCGTCGACACACGGCCGAAATAAGAAATCCACAGACAAATGCAGGTCTTGGTAGACTTGCTTTACCCATTATTTATTTCTTGTGCATATTCTTCAGTAAATTGCAGCGTTATCGCAGTTTTATATTGGTAGTACAACGTTTGATGAACAGGTAACAACTAAATTTATGATTGATTACAAAATATATTATTATTCCACCACAATACTGACTAAAAGAAGTTTCAACTGTCATAAAAATACCGATAAAACGAAATCTTTCATGGGTCAATCAGGTAACTAAACGAGGGGAAAGTCAATGTCATTATCTTTAGAACTAAAAAGTGTTTTGATAAATCCATACTATTAAGGATACTATTAACTGTAACACACAATTATCGAAATTGATACTAGACTTTCAAGTGCGTATGCAGTTGTATCTATCTCTGGAGGAACATTTTCTTTAATATGAAAATTTCTGTAATCCGAAAGATTCTTCCGTGCTGAACTGTTTCTGTCTGGTTAAACGTAGCATTGTATTTAAGGTATTACAATATGTTCTTTTCGTCTTTGGAAAACTAAACTTCGAACAAGATTGAAATCACCTTTACTCAATTTTGACAAAAGGAAAGAGACATTGGGAATTACAGGAAATGTACGCAGCATTTACATCTAAACGCTATGACTGCAAATATATCATCACTGCATTACTGCAACCAACCTAGAAATTACAGGACGAACGTTCTGTTACCAAACCTTTAAGACATGCTTTCATATTATTTATCGTTTTGATAATTTTAGGTAGAGAAACCTAAAAACATAAAATAATCATAAAGAGTTACATTTCTTAACTCTGAGATCTACAGCGTGACAGAAAATATGCAAAAGTAGACTATGTCATGAGTGAAACATTAAGGTTATTTGAAATCTAATTCTTATCAAAGCTTCACCGAATTAGTGATTTCTTTTCTGACAGCTTTCAAAGATTTTCAATGCACTTGATGGAGCTGCGTTGTTATAACACCCGATTAATGTTACGCAAGGTCACACTTAGAGCTATGCTGACTTCATAAAACCGACCTGACGTGCGAGTGGTATTCCATAAATAATGAGAAAGGATATTTAAACTTAAAGTATTTAAATGGCTCTAAATAAATTGTATTTTCAAATTCCTACAAGCAGTACGCATTGACCGAGACGCAGGGATTATTCAAGCTTTGGAACATGTTTCGGAATATTTTGAACATGTATTGAACCTTTCAAAGCTGGCGAAAAGTAAATCAAAGTCATTCTTTGAGTTAAGTCTCATCCTAGATTAATAATTTCAATTCCAAGAAGAGCAGTTTGTCACCAGAAGCCAGATTTGGCGAATTAGGTTTTGTGGGACAACCTTGACTTTTTCTGATTCAAAGAAGTCTGTTACAATACGTGCTTAGTGACCTGCCGCGCAGTCAAGCAGAGAACGATCAAATTTCAGACCTGTTTCAGAGCGACGGTGCTTTTAGTATTTCTTCAATTGTCTATATTTTTTCTGCCATTTGGTGCCGCCGTATATATTATGGACTCATTGCTTTTGAAAATTGTTGCATACAAAGACTTTGTGACGGTTCGTATTTTTCGTATTTCGTATTGATGGGCGTTTTGCTCATTTCTGGTACATTCATTTTGTTTACACCAGATCACATAGAACATTTCTCAATTTTGTATAAAAATGTAAATTCTAACTCTAAAACATTCTTCCTCTTCTAGTGACATAAACCAAAATAGGAAGAGTATTGTTTTTCTGTTTTGTTAGCTACTAGGCTCTGATATCCAGGACGTTGTTGATTGGTTTGTCTGTTACCCACTGAAGTGAAAAACATACACGTGCAGTGTCATAAAAGTCAGTGCTATTCCACTCGTAAACCTGGTAAATTTGACATTCATGTATAACAAACAGTAATTGAACATAAATAAAAAAGTATATATTTGCAAAATGCTATATATCAAATTTAATAGCTCTATGCCATTTATTAACATCTTCCTTATTTCCAGTTGGTGAAACACTACCGATCTCAAGACGTGGCAAAATTTAACACCAACGAAAAATTGAAGATTTTCTGTAGGTCTATGTTACATGCCAAATATCTAAGCATTAGGCCTTTTCATAAGACAATTTAAAGTAATTTTCCTATATAAGTCTAAATTACCCTTAGTATGGGGATAAGTTTGTGACCAAAATGACACATTTTGAACAATTTGGGTAAAGAAGCGTGTGACAGTGTTGCACATAAAATATCTTTATATATTGTAATAAATATGTGTTTGGTTCAGGACGAGTATTTTTTTTCCATACGAGTGGGACTAGTTTCAATCACAGTAACAAATTTTGAACAATCATGGGTGACGTCCAATAGAAAATTCTACACTTTTAATTTCAAAGCTGTGAGCCTTGTAGTTTTAGAGAAAGCTTTTTAAAAAGAGTATTCATTCTTATAACAACCAGAGATCAGTATGGCTTGCAAATCTTCAAATAACATTTCTACAGCTTTGTAGGAAGTGTGAACTTTAGGACTAATCTGTTGTGTGATATTTATAAAAATATGATGATAAAATGGTTAGTCATTTCCAAATCAAATTGAAACTTTAAATGCCTACTAGCAGTGACAATGAATAATTACTTAATGGGAGCTTAACTCGTCAGAGTAGTATTCTATAAAAAAAAATTTATAACAATTTTATGATACTTCCTTTTTCTGTTTTTGTACAGATGGGAATTGCTATCATTGTTTTATGCTGTTTTAATTTCCTGAAAGGAATGAATGTAGTTATGTTGGTCAAGAGCAAAACAAAACTAATCTTTAAAAAGGAACTCCGTTAATGGAGGCCTGAGGTAATTAATTTATATTGTTTCTTTTCATGAAACATACTATTAAAGGAGACTAGCATAGAATAAGAGAGTCCCTGTTGGCTAATCATTTAATGACTTAATGACTGGAATATATGAAACAATAATTTTAAGTATTTTCTAGGTTAAATAATGGTTAAGTTTAATCAACTGATAACATGCCTGGTCAGCATTCAATTCCGTCGGGTCCTTGTCCCCAATCCCAAACAACCACTCTCAGATACCCTAAAATGCGCTAAAATACTGTAAAAGAAAATAAAACGGACAAAGTGGCTTATTAATGTTATTGGAAGCTGTTAAAAATACTGCAAGTGACATAAATTCAATCATTCATTAATTTGTTTCTTTGCTAGCGTATATGTTATACTGATACATTATTAATATCATGAAGACTTTAAGGGAGAAAGACCAGTGTGAAAGAAAAAATATTAAACAAGTTCAACTTTTTATCGTTGCTTTATGTCATTTACTTCCTGGGCGTTAAGAAATCTACCAAGAGAGGTTAAGTTTGAAACGGCCTTCCTTAATAGTTACCAAGTTTTAACGTGCTGGACTAGGGTTGCAGGTTCAATCACATACCTCTCCACTATTTAAAATGATTCCGTTTCAGATGAGAAATCAAACCAGGATGAAATGTGGTGTAATGAGACACTGACAAAATAAAGGAACCAAAAGTCTTCGTAATAGAATGCTTTCTGTATCTTTCTCTATCCCCCACAACCTAAACAAGAAAACAGTCTTAATGACAGCCATATCCCCCGCCGCCAATTCATTTAAGGAGTGGTTGTAAAGCTTTTGTAAATGCATTACAGTTCTAGAGTAGCTAAGAAATTATTGCGGACAAATTTGAAATACTTTTATGCTTAAAGAAGTTATGGCCCGCACAAGCAGGGACCTTGCTGTTGCATTCTGCACGTTAACTTTTGTGTTGAGTTATTAACATCTTCCGTATAGTTTAAAAAATATGGATATCCCCCTCTCGATCTCGCGGCCGGGTGTAAATAACCGAGCTCTTCAGAAGGCATCAGTCATATTGGAAACGAAAACCTTTGATAAATGAACCCAAATAGACAAACATTGAATCTACTGTGTGATTGTAAATTTTAAGACTGCACATTCATTGTTTCAATATTAATTATAAAAATATGTAGGCTTTTAGGACTTAAGGCTCCAGAAAATCAATCAAATTCCAAAGGCTCAATTCTTAAAACTCAGTTCATACTGGTCTATTGAGCCTATGACCTGCATATGTACATATATTGCTATTTTATACAAGTATTGGTTTAAATAAAACATATGCACAAAGTTACTTCTCGAATGTGTACAGTTTAACTTTATGTTAATTCTTGCTGGTACAGCGCAAGTTATTTCAACAAATGAGAAAAGGTATCAAGACATTCCCTTTTCCTTGACCAAAATACACTTGTTTTTTACGTATATGGTTTTCAAGACACATTTCGACGACTCATTGTTCAAATGTGTGGTCTCTGAAAAATATATCTCTGAAGCAAGAAGCATAGAAACAAGTGTCCAGGTTCATCTCTGTCTGAACCCTAGACGAAATACTGTTGTGGCTAGTAAAGCAAGTGGTCTTTATGTCGTGAAACCGAAGATTATTCAGTTAGTATAAAAGCCAGCATTTGACACTAATCATTCGTTTGATTGATACATGGATAAATAAATGAATGGAATAATTGAATTATTTTATGGACCTTAAAGTCGAACTCAGTGTCTCAAAGTCATTATTACAAGATGGAGCTAGGTTTTGAGAAAGTAATTGGCCCGCACTAAATAACTTATGAACTCAGCTGGCCGATTTATACGTCGAAGCCCGTATCTGTCTTGTATTCAAGTCTAATTAGTCAATTTTGAAATAAATGTTTACTGATATTTTATGCGAGATATAAAATTGATTAAATCATCATAACCGTATTTGTCAAGATAATTATGCTAATTCGTAGAATAAGAGGTGACCGTATTTTTTCATCAGATACAGAACCAGATCATGGACTGCATTGTCACATGAACATAATTCTCATACATTTAGAAATTTATATCTAATTATTAATAAAGTATTAGGTCAGTGTATAAGTTTGTTATTGAAATATTTTTGAGATCCCATTTTTGTTTTCTGGTTTAAAAAATCAGCAGATTAAAAAAAGAATAGCCAGAACTAATGGCATTTAATGTTGACTGATTGTTCTATTTTGTATAGTTAGGACAAACTATAAATGGTCATCTTATGAGTAAGAAACTTACGTTTACCCTAATTCAGTAAGACAATCAAGAGGAAAAAAATCGTGTAAAATAGGTTCCTGTAATTTGTAAAATGTTTTTCCCAATTTCTAATTCTTTAGTGGGCATAATGCATATTTACGACATAGTAGGCCTGTGCTGTCCGAACTCCACTCACACACATGTAGATGTAGGATGACAGATGTACCTTTAACTTTATGACAGATAGACTTTAAGCCTTTTCTTGTTTACATTCTAGATTAAGCTTCTTTGGTATTTCAAGGTTGTTTTTCTATCTGGTGGTCGGCCTGCTCGTTAGGAATATTGACAAAGTTGAAACCCCTTCATAAACCACATTTTGTTAATCTAGTTCTGGTGCTCTACTGTGAATTGCAGCTTTATAGGTAAATTTACAATTGATCACAAAATATAAGATGTCTAGATTTATCCACGAATTTTTCACAAAAAGTTAGATACAACGAAATCTTGCAGGGGTCAAAATGAAAACTAAAATCGTTGAAAGTCAATGCCATTATTTGTAGATTTTTAAAGTGTTTAAATATCGGATGGGATTTCAGATGTTACAATATGTTTTTCATCTCTTTGAACAAGATCGATATTAATTTACTCAGGAAATGTAAATGAAACATTGTAGCAAATAAGCTAGAAATGACAGGACGGAAGTTATGTGACCGAAAATTCAAACACATGCTTGCTTAAGTTTTATCGATTATACAATTTAAGTACCTGTTTTGGCGAAACTCTTCCCGCGGAAAAAACATGTAACAGATGACAATTAAATGCTGTGTTGCGAAGAACTTGAAACTAGATATTTGATTATTGTAGATGCATCACAAAAGCTAAATGTTTTTATCTATATCAAAACTGATAAACATTTTCTAGCGAAATCATGAAACATCTTCTAGAAAAGTGGTAATATGGATCAGATAATCACAGAGATTTACATTTTTAAAACCGCAAGTCTCGCAGCCAGACGATTTAAGAAGAACAGAGCTTTTCACGTATGACATTTTGTGGTTATTTCAGTGCCCTGCATGCTTTGACAGCAAATCATCGTGCTCTATTAAGTGAAACCCTAATTTTTACACAAGAATTGCTTAAACTAGTTTACAGATTTAGAATTCGGTGAAACACGTGTACACGTTTATGATCAATTTCATAAATATGTAACTTAAGTGACTTTGAGCAGTGCTCAAATTATTTCGTATGGCGAAACACCTATTACGACCTTGACCGTAAAATGCTAAATATCAGTATTTTCCTACTTTAATTTATCGTCACCACTTAGATATCGCTGTTAGATAAAAATTTCCGAAAGTGATAATATACGATTTGGTGAAAGTTTTATCAAAATAAAATTTTAAAATTGATACACCGTATCAAATTCAGTACAACATATTTCCAACGCACTACATCGTCGTTAACTATTATGCAAGGTTACTCTTTGCGCTTTTCTTATTTCATACAACTGGTCTGATGTGCGATCGGTATTCCGTAAGTTATGATACTGTAATTGATATTTGAACATTTGAATCGCTCTGATTAAATTGTATTTGCAATTCCCTACAGAGTAGCCATCCTTGATGGAGATGCTTTTATGACGGATTCGTTGCAGTTGGAAATTATTGCATAAAAAGATTTTTTTAACAGTTCGTATTTGTTTGGCAATTGTTTACACCAGATAATATGAAACATAACTCAATTTTGTAGAAAAATGTAAAGTCTATCCATATAACTTTTTTCTGCCAGTGACGTAGACCAGTACAGGAAGAGTATATTTTTCGGTTTTGACAGGACGAAACGGTCTGCATTCTAGGTCGTAATAGATTGCTTTGTCTGTTACCCACTTCAGTACAGAAAATTTATGAGCCGCCCGCGCCAGTTCACTTGTAATCCTTGTAAATTAGATATTCTTATATAACAAACTTATTTATTAAGTTTTTTTTATTTGTAAAATTTTAAATATAAAGAATTTTATAGCGTTAGGTCTTTTCATACTGCAAGTTTTTTTACCGTTCTATATGTTAGTTGTTGAAAAAGTATAGCCCTCATATTTTAACACCAAGGGCAAAATTGAAATGTTCAATAGATTAAAATTAGGTGAGGCTACATGACAACTTCTATTTTGCACCAATAGATGTTCCTAACATTATTACTTTGTTTTGGATGCTGGGAACTGTAGTATGGGGGTAACTTTGCAACCACAGTGACAAATATTGAACAGTTTGGGTAAAGAGTCATCAGAGAGTGCATCATCACTAGACGTTTCCGTTTTGTACAGAAAAAGTGTTTGAAGCTCTTCTTCGTACAAGTCAGGGCTAATTTTAAATTATAGTAACATAATTTTTTGAACAGTCTTGGTTGAGGTCCAATAGAAAATGCTATATTCTTAATTTCAAAACTGTTGGTCTTAGAGAAAAAGAGTTTTAAGATTATTCATCCTTATAGCAATCGGAGATCAGCATTGATTAGAATTCTCTGAGTAACCCTTTAGAGCTTTATACAAGGAACATCCTTTTCATGAGTGGTTAAGGTTATTTTAAAATCCTACCAGATTGGACAGCGATCAAATTTCTTTAGTGCGTACAACCCTAATTTTCTTAGTGGCTTAAAATAGTTGAACTACTTAGATTTCGGTGAAGCACGTGGATAATTGTTTATAAACTTCAGCGAAATATGAAACACAAGTACAGTACTTGAGAAATTTTAAAGGCCGAGTCACCTATCACGGTCTTGAACGATAAATCCTGATTATCAGCACTCCCTACTTCATACTCTTGTATCTATTATATGTTTATCAATTACGACATCACTGGTAGATAAAAACGTCCAAAAATGATAATGTACTATGCTGAGAACGTTTTATCAAAATCAGATTTTAAAATTGCTGCACCGTACAAAATCTTTACTGAATTCAAAATTTCATTTCTTTCATCTGTTACGGATTTTCAACGCAATACAAAGTTTTCAATCTCACCCCGATAATTGTAAGACAAGGTCACCCTGATGTGCTAGATATATCCCTTAGATAATGAGACATGTATTGATACTTGAATATTTAAATTGCTCTTAATCAATTGCATTTGCATTTTTTTTTAAACAGACCTCCTTGATCGAGACGTCAAGCCGTGTAATCCAAATTTTAAATATATTTCGTATTTTTGGACAGGTTTTGAACCTTTAGAAGTTGTAGAACAGCATACCGCAAGATATTCTTTGAGTTATGTCTCTTTAAGTTAAGCATTTTCAATTCCAGGAAGAGCAGTTAGTCATTGGAAGCCATATTTGGCTAATAAGATGTTGTGGAACAACCGTGACTTTCTCTGACTCCAAGAAGTACGTTAAATACGCGTTGCACAGTCATGCAGAATATGATCGTATCAGATCATGTCAGGGCAACGTTGTTTGAACTACAGCTTCAACTGTTTAAATTTGTTGTTTTTATACACCCGTTTGAAAAAAACAGGTCGTATTATAAGAACGCCTATGGCGAACTGGCTGACTAGCGCGGGGCAGGCGGCGTCCTGTTTTGTCCGGAGCATATCTTCTTCATCCATGTAGGGTTTTTAGTATTGCTTTTGGGCAAGGTCAAGGTCATCCATAGAGGTAAAAAATCAGACAAAAATATGAAAATTTGTGTACAGACCATTTAGTCATCATGAATTAAGGGATTCTATCACAAATCTTTACATCAGGAATTTGAGTGTTACATGCATAATCCATTGTCCAGATGACACAAATTTACTTATACTAATTTACTTATTTACTAATATGTTATTATATATGATATATGTACATATATTCGTTTGATCATACATTTTACACATCTATCAAAAGTGCATGAAATAATTACTTCAGAAAATAAATTTACATTATACTTGTTCTTAAATAAAAACCTTCTGGTTTTTTAATAAAGCGTTACGTTCTTTGGTTGCACAGTTTCTCTTAATCACAATACTGTAGCTAAATATATGCCAGCCTGAAACAAGAATGAATGTCCACATACTTTGAGAAATTGTAATTTAGATTTGCACAAATATTCATTATCATGCAGAGGGCCATGTGCAAAATTCAAGCCCCTGTATAATTTCATGTACGTCATACTTAGTATAAATTCATGCTTACAATTTTGTACAAATGTCAATTTTAATTGCAAGTTTTCTATTTACTTGACTCATATATGTAATAGTTTATCTTCAGAATTTAAAATGTATGTCTCACTATCCAGCACTAGGAAAAGTCAAACTTGCTTCCCTACTAACATCTCTTTTTATCCATTATGCCCATATCTTCAACAAAAGCTTTTGTGACGAGCGTATTGTGTGACAATGGCACCCTTGTTATATAATGTATCGCCTTTCGGTGCAAGTGCCGCCGCTTGTGTGAAAGACTCGTTGCTATTGATTTTTGAGTTGCCTTTTTTCATACAAAGACTTTTTAACAGTTGCGATTTGTTTGGCATTGTTTGTCGTTTCCCTAAACTTTGATATATTCATATTGTTTACACCAGATCACATTAAGCACTACTCACTATTGTTTATAAATAATGTATATTTTACCTCTAAAATATTCTTCTTATACTAGTGACATAGACCAAGACAGGAAGAGTAATATTTTCTGTTTTGACAGCTACAAGACGCTCTTAGGTCTAGGACATTGTAGATTGGTTTGTCTATTACCCACCCAAATAAGAAGAATCCATGCCGCCCATGTGATAAAAATCAGCGCGAGTCCACTCGTTAATCTGGTAAATTTGCCATTCATGTATAACAAAAGTAATTTTACTTAAATAAAAGAAACGTGTATATTTGTAAAATGCTCTGTATTATTTGTTTACCTGTAGGCCTTTTTTGTACTACACCAAAAGATTTTATAACCATTTTCATATTTTAGTTAGGTCTAAAAACTATAGACCTCAAATTTTAACACTGAGGGCAAGAATTGAAATTTCCTATAGAATACAATATCAGATGATGCTACGTGCCAACGTTTATTTTATACCAATAGATGTTTAATACCAAGAACATGATTTGAACAATCTTGATTAAAGTCGACAAGACACTGTTATACTCTTAATTTCAGAGCTGTAACTCTCTTTTTCGTTCTGTTGGAAAAGTTATTAAACAAATCCTTATTAAGATGATGTTAAAAACATGGAGAAGCAAATATTAATACCACTGGAAAAGATTGAAGACTTTTTTAGGTCTCTATGTAATACTTTATAGTAATTATCTAAGCATTAGGCTTTTCGTCATAAAATTTAAAGCAAATTCCATATAATTATAAGTTTTAGTAATCCTTAGAATGGTGATAAGTTTGTGACCACATTGACGCATTTTGATAAATGTGCGTAAAGAAACATCAGACAGTGCCTTAGTTTTAGACCTTTTTTATACAGAAATAGTGTTTAAGCAAGTTCCCTCAGGGCTAATTCTAACTACAGTGACATAATTATTTGAAACAAGCAAGCATGGAGGTCTATTTAAAAAATGTTACATTCTTTATTTCAAAACTGTTTGCTTTTGGTTTTAATGCAGATATTTTATAAGATTATTCATTCTTACACAATCAGAGAGTATGGATTGGAATTCATTCAATAACCTACTTTGAACTTTATATAACGAACATCTCGGTAAAGTCCCACCTGTTTAGGATAATATGCTGTTTAAAGCAATAGCTGACAATAAACGAAATATATTCGTGTTCATAAAAGCTCTGTTTTCATGTGAGCTAAAATTGATAACTGTATCAGTCTACCCAAATCGATATCTTTTAAATGTTCATAGAATAAAAATCCAACTCAATTATCTTTTCAGTTTCATTGCAAGCAACTGTCAAAGAAATTGTTTTACCAGAACTCGAACCTTGTTTATTTTGTTTGCAAACAGGGTATACCCGTTAAAAGGAAGTCAAAGACATACGTTATATTTGCGTATTTAAGCAAAACACTACATATAAGAAATAAAAAGAGCTATGTAGGCACTAAATCTAATTTTCTTGCAAGTCAATCACTCTTTGAAATTTCACATTTTTGTCCATTCATCTGTTAAACTTTGCTTCTGATCTTGCAAATTTTAAACTTGTTCTAACAAACTTTTATTCATATTAAGTAAATTGACATTTTTTGATTTAGCTGCTGCCTCAGAATCTTGCTGATACATATAAAACATCTTTTCTATGTTGATCATTTTCAATTTGCAGTTTTGAAATAATTTGAGCATTGGCAGACCGAAATTCTGTCCACAAGTCACTGGACATAGCCATGAATTTGTTCATGAATGTATCACGAAATATTATAATTATAAGCTGTGTACTAATAAAAAAAAGACATCTTTAAAAGTGTAATAAAGTTTAAAACTTGTATGGGAACGTCCTGAAAGCTGATATTTTATGGAGAGGTAAAACCCATGGGACGACATTTCATCATTCTGCACTCTTATGATAAGCAAATGAGTTTACGACATGTACATGATGTAGGTGGATTATATTGTTTTTGAGACATTTCCTAAACTATTCCAGTAACTCGTTGCTGCCAAGGTTATATCATATTCCTTCAGAAAATGCTTACAGAAAGAGGAACTCGGCCAACACTGAGGAAAACAGGTATATATGGGCATGGTTACTACGTGTTACTCAACTGCAACGAAAAAGATCGGTAAACTATATACACTTTTTCAGATATGGTTTTACCCAATTTATCAATTTTGTAAATACAATGTTTGTACTTGCAAGATTCCGTCTGTTAAAACATAGCAATCATGCTTAAAATGAGAAATACAAACTAAAACCCCTCCTTTCTAATAGACTCGTTTTTTCACATATAACATAAATGTGTGAACTTACATGATGAAAGTTCTGAGAGTGCAGTCAACATACACTACTTCAAGGTGACACGGCTATACAAAGGTAAAATATATGCATTTCTGTCACAACACAACAAAATACAAGTTTATTTAAGCTGACATTGGTTTGCATGCCTTTATTCATTTATTAGTGAAAAAAAGAGAAAGAAAAAGAAAAGAAAACTTGTGGAAATATCAAAGTGACATAGCCTTACATTAACCAATGTTACACTGAATATGAATTCAGTATAAGTGACATAGTCTTACATTAACCAATTTTACACTGAATAAGAATTCAGTAAAAGTGATAAAGCCTTACATAAACCAATGTTATACTGAATATGAATTCAGTATAAGTGACATAGTCTTACATTAACCAATGTTATACTGAACATGAATTCCATTTCAGTGACATTAATCAATGTTAAACTGAACATGAATTCAGTATATCAAAGTGACATAGCCTTATATTTACCAATGTTATACTGAACATGAATTCAGTACAGGTGACATAGCCTTACATTAACCAATGCTAAATTGAACATGAATTCAGTTTAAGGTATAAGAGACATACCCTTGCATTTACTAATGTTAAACTGAACATGAATTCAGTATAAGTGACATAGTCTTGCATTAACCAATGTTAAATTGAACATGAATTCAGTATAAGTGACATAGTCTTACATTAACCAATGCTAAATTGAACATGAATTCAGTTTAAGGTATAAGAGACATGCCCTTGCATTTACCAATGTTAAACTGAACATGAATTCAGTATAAGTGACATAGTCTTGCATTAACCAAGTTTATACTGAATATGAATTTTAATGGCTCATTCTCTATCAAATGCAAAGAAGAATGATTATTTCAAGAAAAACATATATTCTTAATATTTTCATATAGGATTGTAGACACCAAGAAAGTGATCAATTGTAATAAATAGCTATTCAGGAAAATGGAACAACAACTCTCTACAAAGAGACTTATTTTAATGTCTATCAGTAATATGCTGTACATTGTACAGTTTTACAGTTTTTACTGTCATCTTGATATGTGTTATAAAACTAGGAAGTATCATTCAGATTTACATGTACTGGAATACTCTGTATTTTAGAGTATGCTTCTTTTATATCTGATATAATATGCCTTTAGTGATAGCTAAAGATTTTAAAACCATAATATTCTGACGATAGCATCCCTTTATTTATTTATTTTTTTTGTTCAAGTTTCTTTTTACAAAACATTGCCAAATGGAAAAAGTGCACTACAGGCTTAAATAGTAATTAGACTTCTAGTGTCTCCTCTAAAAGCTCAGACTAGGCTGTTGCTTACAGACTTGCTTACAAAACATGAACTGAACAGGCTGATTTAGACGTCGTAACCCATCTCAGTCTTGTATTCACATCTGATTCATTAATTATAGAGTATATGTTTAGTTATATTTGTGTTTTATTTACATATTTATTGTGTCAAAATTGGAAGAAAAAATCTTCAGAAGTCTCATTAGACCAGAAAGAATGATAAACTATGAGAGTACAGGCATTTGTTGAAATCAAAATTACATATGAAAGTTGATCAAAAAATTATTTGTATAGTTGTTAAGATAATTTAGCTTGTTCGTAAAATAATGACATTATTTTTCCATCAGATGCAGAACAAGTTCATTGACTGCATTGTCAAATGAACATATCACTTATTCACTTATTTCGTTGTCGGCCTGCTCGATGTAATCATGGACCAGGTTTCAAATTTCAAGTGCATACATTGAAAATTAAATGATACCTAGGTACAAACTACAACCCCAGAAGTATTTAAGTATACCGTCGACACACAGCCAAACAAAAAGAAATCCACTTACATGAAGGCCCTTATAAAACAATGTTTTGCTCTGTACAAATGCAGGTCTTAGTAGATTTGCGTTACCCATTATTTATTTCTTGTGCATATTGCATATTCTACAGTAAATTGCAGCGTTATCTCTGTTTCATATTGGTTATACAACGTTTGATGAAAAGGAAACAGCTAAATACATGATTGATCACAAAATATATTATTCATAGACTTAACGACCACAATACCGACTAAAAGGAGTTTAACTGTCATTAAAATATCGATAAAACAAAATCTTTCATGGGTCAGTCAGGAAACTGAAAGAGAGAATGTCAATGTCATTGTTTGTAGAACATGAATAGTGTTTAACACATCCTTACTATTAAGGATACTATTAACTGTAATACACAATTTTCAAAACTAATATTAAAATTTCAAGTACGTATGCAGTTGTATCTATCGCTGGAGGAAAATTTTCTCTAATCTGATTCTTCTGTGCTGAACGGTCTGGTTAAAAATAGCATGGTATTTACGGTATTACAATATGTTCTTTTCGTCTTTGGAAAACAAAACTGCGAACGAGATCGAAATCACCTTTTCTCAATTTTGACATAATGAAAGACACATTGGGAATTACAGAAAATGTATGCTGCATTTACGTCTAAACGCTATGAATGCAAATATATCATCACTGTATTGCTGCAACCAGCCTAGAAATTACAGGTCGAAAATTGTGTTACCAAACCTTTAAGACATGCTTGCATATTATTCATCGTTTTGATAATTTTAAGTACCTGTTCTTGCAAAATTCTTCCGCGGCAAAACCGTAACAGATGACATTTAAATGTTACGTTTAAAAATACAACTTAAGAAAAACTAGAAATTTGATTATTGTAGATGCATTACGAAAGCAAAAAGTGTTTATTCTATATCAGTACTAGAAAAAAACTTAAAACATAAATTAATCATAAATAGTTACATTTCTAAACTCGGAGATCTGCAACGTGACGGAAAATATGCAAAAGTGGACCATTTCATGAGTGAAACATTAAGGTTATTAGAATATCCTACTAGATCCGAAAGCAATTCACTTTACTAAGTACAACCGTCATTTTATTTGTGGCTTAATAGTTAACTAATTAGAACTCGGTGTAGCACGTGGATAAGTGTTAGCTAAATTTCAGCGAAATATCCAACTAAAGTATCTTTGAGTAGTACTTGAGTGAGTTCGAAGGAAGTAAACTCAATCCTCTGCTATACTTCATTCTCTTGCATCTATTATTTGGACACTCTTTACGACATCGTTGTTAGATAAAAATAGCTATAAGTGATAATGTACGATATTGAGAAAGTTTTGTCAAAATAAAATTTTATAACTGTTACATCTAATTCTTATCAAAGCTTCACCAAATTAGTGATTTCTTTTCTGACGTCTTTTAAAGATTTTCAATGCACTTGTTGGTGCTGCGTTGTTATCTCACCCGATTAATGTTACGCAAGGTCACACTTAGAGTTATTCTTACTTCATAAAATTGACCTGATGTGCGAGTGGTATTCCATAAATAACGAGAAAGGTAATTTGAACTTCAATATTTAAATCGCTCTAAATAAATTGTATTCGCAAATTCCTACAAGTAGTCCTCATTGATCGAGACGCACGGATTTTTCAAGCTTTGGAACATGTTTCGGAATATTTTGAACATGTACTGAACCTTTCGAAGCTAGTGAAAAGTAAATCAAAAGTCATTCTTTGAGTTAAGTCTCTTCCAAGATTAATATTTTCAATTCCAAGAAGAGCAGTTAGTTACAAGATTGGCGAATTAGATGTTGTGGGACAACCTTGACTTTCTCTGATTCAAAGAAGTCAGTTACAATACGTGCTTAGTGACCTGCCGCGCAGTCATGCAGAGAAAGATCATATTTCAGACCTGTTTCAGAGTGACGCTGCTTTTAGTACTTCTTCAATTGTTTGAATACACCGGGGCTTTTATGCCCCCGAAGGGAGGCATTTAGTTTTTGCACTGTCCGTCCGTCAGTGCGTCCGAAAACTTTAACATTGGCCATAACTTCCTTATTAGTAAGTGGATTTACTTCATACTTGGAAACAACATCCCTTTGGACAAGACCTTCCGACTAACCTAAATTTGTTTGACCTCGACCCCTGAATGACCTTCACTTTGAAGATCCAATTATCCAAAATCTTTAACATTTGGCAATAACTTCCACATTAGAAAGTGGATATACTTCATACTTAGAGACAACACCCCTTTGGACAAGACCTTCCCACTGACCTATATTTATTTGTCCTTGATCCCTGAATGACTGGTTCTCAGCGCAAAGGTCAAAGCACCACTTCGGGGACATAGTCATTTTACAGTGACAGTTCTTGTTTATAAGATTTTCTGCCTTTAGGTGCCGCCGTATGCTTTTGAAAATTGTTGCATACAAAGACTTTCTGACGATTCGCATTTTTTTTTTTTTGCAATTGTTGGGCGTTTCGCTCATTTCTGGTACATTCATTTTGTTTACACCAGATCACACAGAACATTACTCAATTTTGTATAAAAATGTAAATTCTACCTCTAAAACATTCTTCCTCTTCCAGTGACATAAACCAAAATAGGAAGAGTATTTTTTTCTGTTTTGTCAGCTACGGGACTCTCTGATGTCCAGGACGTTGTTGATTGCTTTGTCTGTTACCCACTCAAGTTAAAAACATACAAGTGCAGTGTCATAAAAGTCATTGGTAGTCCACTCGTAAACCTTGTAAATTTGACATTCATGTATATCAAACAGTAATTGAACATAAATAAAAAAGTATATATTTTTAAAATGTCTATCAAATATAATAGCTCTAGGCCTTTTATTAACCTCTTCCTTATTTTCAGTCGCTGTAAAGCTACTGAACTCAAGACGTTGCAAAATTTATCACCAAGGGAAAAATTGCACATTTTCTGTAGGGCTATGGTACAAGCCAAATATCTAAGCATTAGGCCTTTTCATAAGACAATTTTAAGTAATTTTCCTTTATAAGTCTAAATCCTCTGTATTATAAGTTTGTGACTACAGTGACATATTTTGAACAATTTGGGTAAAGAAGCGTGGGACAGTGTTGCACATAAAATATCTTTATATATCGTAATATATATATGTGTTTGGTGCAGGACGAGTATTTTTTCCATACGGGTGGGACTAGTTTTAATCACAGTAACATATTTCGAACAATCATGGGTGACGTCCAGTAGAAAATACTACACTCTTAATTTCATATCCGTCAGCCTTGTAGTTTTAGAGAAAGATTTTTTAAGAAGATTATTCATTTTTATAGCAACCAGAGATCAGTATGGCTTGCAATTCTTTGAAGAACCTTTCTACAGCTTTATACAAGAATGTGTGGACCATAAGACCAATCTGCTGTGTGATATTTATAAAAATTATGATAAAATGGTTAGTCCTTTCCAAATCCAATTGAAACTTTGAATACTTACTGGCAGTGACAATGAACAATTACTTAATGGGAGTTGAATTCGCCAGACTAGTATTCTAAGAATAAAATTTAAAACAATTTTATGATATTTTTTTCTGTTTTTTGTACAGATTGGTATTGCTATCATTGTTTTATGCTGTTTTTTTTCCTGAAAGGAATGAATGTAGTTATGTTGGTCAAGAGCAAAACAAAAGTAATCTTTAAAAAGGAACTCCGTTAATGTAGGTGTGAGGTAATTAATTTATATTGCTTCTTTTCATGAAATATACTATTAAACGAGACTAGCATAGAATAAGATAGTCCCTGTTGGCTAATGATTGTATGACTGGAAAACAATGAAACAAGAATTTTAAGTATTTTCTAGGTTAAATAATGGTTACGTTTAATCAACTGATCACATGCCTGGTCAGCATTCAGTTCCGTCGGGTCCTTGTCCCCAATTCCAAACAACCACTCTTTGATACCCTAAAATGCCTTAAAAATACTGTAAAAGAAGATAAAACTGACAAAGTGGTTTATTAATGTTATTGGAAGCTGTTAAAAATACTGCAAGTGACATAAATTCAATCATTCATTTATTTGTTTCTTTGCTAGCGTATCAATATATGTTATACTGATACATTATTAATATCATGAAGACTTTAAGACAGTAAGACCAGTGTGAAAGAAAAAATATCAAACAAGTTCAACTTTTTATTGTTGCTTTATATCATTTCCTTCCTGGGCGTTAAGAAATCTAACAAGAGAGATTTTAAGTTTGCAACGGCCTTCCTTAACAGTTACCAAATTGTAACGTGCTGGACTAGTTATCCAAGGGTTGCAGGTTCAATCACATACCTCTCCACTATTTAAAATAATTCCGTTTCAGATGAGAAATCAAACCGAGGTGAAATGTGGTGTAATGAAAAACTGACAAAATAAAGGAACCAAAAGTCTTCGTAATAGAATGCTTTCTGTATTTTTCTCTACCCCCACAACCTAAAGAAGAAAACAGTTTTAATGACAGCCATATCCCCCGGCGCCGATTAATTAAAGGATTGGTTGTAAAGCTGTTGTAAATGCATCAAAGTTATAGAAAGTATCTAAGAAATTATTGCGACAAATTTGAAATACTTTTATGCTCAAAGAAGTTATGGCCCGTACAGGCAGGGACCTTGCTGTTGCATTCTGCACGTTAACTTTTGTGTTGAGTTATTAAAATCTTCCGTAAAGTTTAAAAATTATGGATATCCCCCTCTCGATCTCGCGGCCGGGTGTAAATAACCGAGCTCTTCAGAGGGCATCAGTCATACTGGAAACGAATACCTTTGATAAATGAACCCAAATAGACAAATATTGAATCCACCGTGTGATTGTAAATTTTAAGACTGCACATTCATTGTTTCAAAATTCATTATGAAAACTGTAGGCTATTCAGACTTAAGGCCCCAGAAAATCAATCAATTTCAGAGGCTCAATTCTCAAAACTCAGTTCATACTGGTCTATTGAGCCTATAACCTGCATAAGTACATAGATTGCTATTTTATACAAGTAGTGGTTTAAATAAAACATTCGCACAAAGTTACTTCTCGATTGTGCACAGTTTAACTTTATGTTAATTCTTGCTGGTACTGCGCAGGTTATTTCAGCAAATGAGAAAAGGTATCAAATCATTCCCTTTTCCTTGACCAAAATACACTTGTTTTTTTTACGTATATGGTTTTCAAGAGACATTTCGGTGATTCATTGTTCAAATTTGTGGTCTGTGAAAAATATATATCTGAAGCAAGAAGTAAAGAAATAAGTGTCCAGGTTCATCTCTGTCTGAACCCCAGACGAAATACTGTTGTGACTAGTAAAACCAGTTGTCTTTCGGTCGTGAAACCGAAGATTAGTCAGTTAGAATAAAAGCCACCATTTGACACTAAATAATTCATTTGATTGATGAATGGATAAATAAATGAATTAAATAATTGAATGATTTTATGGATGCATAACCTTTAAGTCGAACACATTGTCTCAAAGTCATTAATAAACGATGGACCCTGGCCTTGGGTATAATAATAGGTCCACACTAAATAATTCATGAACTCAGCTGGCCGATTTATACCTCGAAGCCCCTCTCTGTTTTGTGTTAAAATCTAATTAGTCAATTTGGAAATAAGTGTTTACTGATATATTATGCGATTTCTTTTTCATAATTTGAAGAAAAAATACATCTGAAGTTTCAATGGACAAGAAAGAATGATAAATTATAAAAGTGCAGATTTGTTATATGAAAGTAGAAATAAAAGTTGATCAAATTATCATAACCGTATTTGTCAAGATAATTAATCTAGTACGTAGAATAAGAGGTGAAAGTATTTTTCCATCAGATGCTGAACTAGATCATGGACTGCATTGTCACATGAACATAATTATCATACATTTAGAAATTTATAGACAATCAAGAGGACAAAAATCATGTAAAATAGGTTCCTGTAAATTTGGTAAATGTTTTTTCACAATTTCTTATTCTTTAGTGGGCATAATCCATATTTACGACATAGTATAACTGTGCTGTCCAAACACCACTTACACACATGTAGATGTAGGATGGCAGATGTACCTTGAATTTGATGAAAGATAGACTTTAAGCTCGTTCTTGTTAACATTCTAGATTAAGCTCGTTTTGCATTTCAAGGGTGTATTTTTTTCTTGTGGTCGGCCTGCTGGTTATAAATATTAACAACGTCGAAACCCCTTCATAAACAAGGTTTTATTTTGTCCAAGTCTACTAAGACTCTTACAATGTAGTTCTGGGGCTCTCCTGTAAATTGCTACTTTATAGATAAATATACAATTGATCACAAAATATAAGATGCCTGGATTTATCCACGAATATTTCACTGTCACAAAAAGTTAGATACAACGAAATCTTGCAGGGGTCAATCAGAAATTGAAAGCGTTGAAAGTCAAGCCATTATTTGTAGATCTTTAAAGTGTTTCAACGTATCCTCCTTTCTGACAATACTACAACAAATTGCTGTTAAAATGATCGACATTCAGAAGGTGAAGGTTTGAATACAGTCAGATTTATTTGTCGCTGTAGGAACAAGTTCTCTGATCTGATCATTTCTGGTCGGTCCGGCTAGCTCAATAGGTAGAGCATCGGATTGATATTCCTGAAGTTCCCGGATTTATACCCATTAGGGTCGGCAAAATTTCTCCGTGATAACTGATCTCAGACAATGCATCTTTAGGTCTTTTGTCCCTCAACACTGAAGCAAGTAGGAAGTAGTATACTCAGGAACACTTGTTAGGTGGACTGACCACCGGGATATGACCACAGCTGTTACAATTGGAGTTATGTTGTGTATTGGGGTTTAACACCGATTTCAACATCTAGGTTATATCTCGGCGGTCAGTCCACCTAACCGGTTTTCCTGGATATCTAACCTGTAATTACCAATTTCTCCGCAAGTGACTGACTACTGTTCCCAGTTGATCTACTCTGAATCAGCGGTGACACAATTGGAGTTAAACCCAAATAAACCAGTCTCTAATCCGAACAGTTATTCCGTACTGAACAGAGTCCGACAATACAAGTTCCAGCGGCTAAAGATCAGATGGTATTTCAGATATTACAATATGTTTTTCGTCTCTTTGAACTAGATCAATATTACATTTACTCAGTCTTGACAAAAAAGAAAGATTCCTCGGAATTACAGGAAATGTTAATAAAACATTACTACAGTGTAGCAAAGAAGCT
Organism: Cyclina sinensis; assembly: GCA_012932295.1. NCBI lineage: Eukaryota > Metazoa > Mollusca > Bivalvia > Venerida > Veneridae > Cyclina > Cyclina sinensis. Next base: position 4,827,323 of record JAAONU010000008.1, on the reverse strand, counting down.
AGAAATGACAGTGCGGAAGTTATGTTACCAAAAATTCAAATACATGCGTGCTAAAGTTTTTTATCGTTTATACCCTTTTAGTACCTGTTCTGGCAAAACTATTCCCGCGGAGAAAAAAAAACCTGTAACAGTGACATTTAAATGTTGTGTTGCGAAGAACTAACATGTTTAAGGGTAGCTAAAAATTTGATTATTGTAGATGCAACACAAAAGCTAAAAGTTTTGTTCTATATGAATACCGATAAACGTTTTCTTGCGAAATCATAAATCATTTTATAGAACCGTCTTAATATGGATCAGATAATCACAGAGATTTACATTTTTAAAACCTTGAGTTCCGCAGCCAGACGAATAAAGAAGAATAAAACTTTTCACGTAATTTCAGTGCCCTGCATGATCCGACAGAATCCTCGTGCTCTATTAAGTGAAACCCTAATTTTTACACAAGAATTGCTTAAACCAGTTTACAGACTTAGAATTCGGTGAAACACGTGGACAAATTTATGATCAATTTCAGCGATATAAGTAACTTAAGTGACTTTGAGCAGTGCTCAAATTATTTCGTAGGACAAAACATCTATCACGGCCTTGGCCGAAAAATGATGAATATCAGAATTTTTCTACTTTAATTTCTTGTCAGCACTTACGACATCGCTGTTAGATAAAAATTTCCAAAAGAGATAATATACGATGTTGAGAAAGTTTTATCAAATAAAATTTTAAAATTGTTACACCGTGTCAAATTCAATACAAGATATTTCAAACGCACATCGTCGTTAATTATTATGCAAGGTTACTGTTTGAGTTGCTCTTATTTCATACAATCGATATGACGTGCAATCGGTATTCCGTAAGTAAGAGACTGAGACTGGTATTGATATTTGAACATTTGAATCGCTCTTAATAAAGATAATTGCAATTTCCTACAGAGTAGCCGTCCTTGACTGAGATGCTTTTATGACGGATTCGTTGTAGTTAGAAATTGTTCCATACAAAGAAATTTTAACAGTTCATATTTGTTTTGCAATTGCTTACACCAGATATTATAAAGCATAATTCAATTTTGTGTAAAAATGTAAATTCTATCTATATAACATTCTTCTTCTGCCAGTGATGTAGACGAATACAGGAAGAGTAATATTTTTCTGTTTTGACGAAACGGTCTACTCTCCTGGTCGTAGTAGATTGCTTTGCCTGTTACCCACTTCAATACAGAAAAAATATGTGCCGCCCGTGACCAGTTCACTCGTAATCCTGGTTAATTTGACATTCATGTACAACAAACAAAGTAATTTTACTTATTTGTAACGTTTTTATTTCCAAATTTAAAATATATCATTTTATAGTGTAAGGTCTTTTCATACTGCAAGTTCTTTTTGTGAGAAAAATTACAGACCTCATATTTTAACATCAAGGACAAAATTGAAATTTTCAATAGAATAAACTTAGGTGAGGCTAGATGTCAACTTCTATTTTGCACCAATAGATGTTTCGAACATTTTTTTTTGATACCTGGAACATTAGTATGGGTATAAGTTTGTATCCACAGTGGCAAATTCTGAACAATTTGGGTAAAGAGTCGTCAGACAGTGCAACATCTCTAGACGTTTCCGTTTTGTACAGGAAGAGTGTTTGAAGCTCTTCCTCGAATAATCGGGGCTAATTTTAAACTATAGTAACATATTCATTTATAGCAACCAGAGTTCAGTATAGACTGGTATTCCCTGAATAACCTTTGAGAACTTTATAAAAGGGAGTGGACACATTAAGGTCATTTCAGTATCCTACCAGATCCGACAGCGATCAAAGTACTTTACTACATACAGCCCTCATTGTCTCTGTGGCTTAAACTCGTTAAACTACTTAGAATTCGGTGAAGGACGTGGATAAGTATTTGATAAATTTCAACGAAATACCCAACTTCAGTAACTTTGTGCTGTACTTGAGTAATTTTAAAGGACGAAACACCTATCATGGCCTTGATTATCAGTACTTTCCTACTTCATACTCTTGTATCTATTAATTTGGTCACGATTTACGACATCGCTTTTAGATAATAAAAGTCCAAAAGTGATAATATACTATGCTGAGAAAGTTTTATCAAAATAAGATTTTAAAATTGTTACTGTAGCCGGATACAGGTTTATAGGTGCTAAACCGATAATGCAGAACCGTGTGGCTTTGTAGCTGAGTTGGTAGAGTGTCCGCTCTGTAAGCGAAAGGCCCTGGGTTCGAGTCCCGGTCGAGCCACGAATTTTCACCACCTGTTACATTTTGCGGACAACGTAAATAATCTAAGTGACTTGTTACATTACACCGTGCAAAATCTTAACTGAATGAAATATTTCTTTTCTGTCATCAGTTTTAGATTTTCAATGCACTACAGGGTTGTAAATCTCACCCCGATAATAGTTAGGGAAGGTCTCGATTTGAACTGTTCTTATTTCTAGGGCCGGGAACGAATAAGTAATTTGATGTTCGAATATATTCGAATATTTGTTTTTACGAAATTTGTTCCAATATTTCCTTTTTACGTAGTATCCGAAATTGATTAGGTCGAATACTATACTACTTTGATATGCTTGAAATAATCGACGATTAAGAAGACCTTTATTACTATGTCAAAGTTTTGTGTTTTATTCATTGTAAATCGATATATATGTTTATATTCTTACTTTTGAATTAAATTCTTAATTTGATTGTCTTCTGTTCAGTTTATCCGGCTGCTGATCATTTGCTTTCATAACAACGTTAACGTGAAATGAGCATCTTATTAAACATGTATGTTCTTACCTTTGTTAGATGTTGGATGTTGTGAATTGAAATGATTTAGTAGGTCAGAAGTAGTCCCATTATACTCAAAAACTTTCTTGCATAGATCGCATGTAGCTTAAGACTTATCAATAGAACGTGAAAAGTAATACCAAACACGGGACGGCATTGTGATATATTGACTTTTGATTTTTTCAACAGAGTGAGAAAGATACGTCCAAAATCATCCCTTAAAAAGTCTGAAAAACAATGTTTGCAAAAGTTATTGGCTCCGAGTAGAGCTTTAGATTTCCATTGGGTGAAATAGAGTTAATTTTAGAGTGATGAATAACAATTGATCGATTGTTCTAGCATGATTAATACGTGCCGATTTATTCTTCTTTACAAAAATTAAGACAATTATCGATTGATCAGAAAGATTTAAGCACAGAAAACAATAAAGTAAGATAATTAAAGTTGGAAAATTTTACTTTATAAACTGTTAAACAGGTAAATTACAAACTGTGAAACGGGTACCCTTTTGATCAACTATACCCAAAACTTTTCACAGTTAATTTGCGATTATCATTGACACGCATTATACAAACATATGAACACCTGGTAAAGTGAAGGTCAAGGGTTTAATTTACGATCTTTAAATTTGAAAGTGGAACAAATATCAAAACATTTCTTTTTTTCGAATATTCGTATTCGTTTTTCAATGTTCGAATATTCGGTAGTTTTTTCGAATATTTGAATATAATTCCCGGTCCTACTTATTTCATACAATCGATCTGATGTGCGAGTGCTGTTCCATAAATAAGGTGACTGGTATTGAATATTTAAATCGCTCTTTATAAATTGCATTTGCAATTTTCTTAAAAATAGACCTCCTTGATCAACAAGCACACGTCAAAGCGCGTAATCCAAATCTTTAAACATATTTCGTATTTTTGAACAGGTTTTGTACCATACGTAGGTTGGTGAACAGCAGATAGCAATATGTTCTTTGAGTTATATATCTTCCAAAATAAGTGTTTTCAATCCCCGGAAGAGTTTGTCATTGGAAACTAGATTTGGCTAATAGGGTGTTGTCAAACAACGGTGACTTTCACTGACTCCAAGAAGTCCGTTTCAATACGCGTTTATTAACTGGTTGCGCAGTCATGCAGTAAGATCGTATTTCAGGGCAACGTTGTTTGAAGTACTTCTTCGATAGTTTGAAAACGTCGTTTTTAGAAGCGAAAGCTTCTAAAGCTGCACACCAGATTTTGTAGTTACCATCACTTGACCGCCTCTTATCCATACATTCCTGTTGAAAAATAGTACCATTGGTTGTATAAATTTTCATTGCAGTTTTGACCAAAGTGCTTTGATATTGCAGAATTCTGTTGATTTTAAAAGCATAAGGTATAATTTCAATTATCTGGCAAATCAAACTGTAAAACTAACCTATTAAATTAAATTTAGTATTCATCCGCACAAGTTTTATTCATAAAATTTACTTCGCATTGAAACAATGCGTTAATTTGTTGCGTTTCTTGCACTTTTAATAGGAAGCTAAAATAATCAAGTTTTCATGAGAGTCAGTATCATTCACAACCTTTACCGACGATATACAGTCAATAGGTAGACAATTGAGCAAAGACAAAAAAAAAACTTTTTTAATTGTTGCAGGTTCCTGAGGATTTTATGGTACACTAAAAATGACTGGGGTGTTTTTGTTTATTACTATAGACCCTGTATTCATGTTGCATATAATAGACAAGTATAATTTTAATGAAATGTTTGGCGGAAGAAAAGAAATATAATAATAAGCATCTGGAAAACGATGCAGATCTAAAAAATCTAAAAAATATCAATAAAACCGTAATGGTGTCCCTTAATAAATATCAAGTTATACAAGTTTAACAATGGCCATGTTACACATGGTTAATCCCCCCGCCGGAAATAAGTTACCTGAAGGTTGCACTTTCAAGTGGTTGCATGTTGAAGTCCCCTAGCACATGTATGGTATGTGTTCTGTTCTGTTCTGTTCAAGAAAAGTGCTGTATTGTTGAACTCTTGTTATAGAAAGACTTAAAAAAGTAAATGTAGTAATGTGGGTTTGCAGTTTGAAGAAAACCCCTGAAAAATAGGCAAGGTAGAGTTATTGTTCTTACACACTGCACTATCTACCAATGTGCTCTGTCAGTGTATGAAGTTTGAATAAAATCCCTCAAGTAGTTTTGGAGTTATGCTCCGGACAAAATGTATCAAGTAAATCTGATAAAGGGAAATAACTCAAAAATAGGCAAGGTAGAGTTATTGTTATTGCACACTGCACTATCTACCAATGCGCTCTGTCAATGTATGAAGTTTGAAAAAAATCCCTCAAGTAGTTTTGGAGTTATGCTCCGGACAAAATTTATCAAGTAATTCTGATAAAGGGGAATAACTCAAAAAATAGGCAAGTTAGAGTTATTGGACTTGTACACTGGACTACCTACCAATGTGCTCTGTCAGTGTATGAAGTTTGAATAAAATCCCTCAAGTAGTTTTGGAGTTATGCCTCGGACAAAATTTATCAAGTAATTCTGATAAAGGGGAATAACTCTAAAAATGGGCAAGGAAGAGTTATTGGACTTGCACACTGCACTACCTACTAATGTGCTCTGTCAGTGTATGAAGTTTAAATAAAATCCCTCTAGCAGTTTTGGAGTAATGCTGCGGACAAAATTTATCAAGTAAATCTGATAAAGCGGAATAACTCTAAAAAAAGGCAAGGTAGAGTTATTGCACTTGCACACTGCACTACCTACCAATGTGCTCTGTCAGTGTATGAAGTTTGAATGTAATTCCCCAAAGTAGTTGTGGAGTTATGCTCCGGACAAAATTGTTTCGGACGGACGGACGGACGCACAGACGGACGAAGGGCATTTCTAATATCCGCTCCGCCTTTTGGCGGGGGAATAAAAAAGAAATAATAAGATACCAAGACTGAGGGCAACAAGATCATTATAAGTGTATTAACCCTTAACCTGCTGGAACCGAAAGTGATTAGCCTTTGCCACCAATATAGAGCCAGGCCAGCCTGCACATCCGTGCAGTCTGACCAGGCTCTATACTGTTGGCAGCTCAATTTTTGATTTTTGATATTGAAATCCCTTAAATTTTGAATGGACTGTTCCAAATTCAAAGCCGGGCAAATCCATTACAAAATTTCAGCATGTTCGGGGTTAATCATCAATCTGAGTAAAAATACTCTGCGTGAAATGCGCAATGGTATAAAAAATCTTCTTTTTTTTCAAATAGTATGCATGTGTCTATTTTTTTTAAATCGCCGTTTTTTGTATTTCTAGCCTTACTTTTGTTCCACTTTTAACAAAGTGACCTAGATATTATCTTTAACATGCAGAAGACTCAAGAAAACGTTATATAACAATCGGCAAAAATTATGTGGTTTGCAGTTTAAAACTCGATTTTTAAAGATTTGTAAGTATTTGAACCTGTAGGATTATTAACTAGTCTTTGCTACAACTTAAACGCCTTGGGCATTTGATGTTTTTACAATAAATTTACAGTTCCTGTGTATTACTTTATATAGTCTGTGACTTACAACGACCCATGCGAACAATGGATTTTAGTTTCCGCAAGTCACATATACAAACCATATTTCACCACTCCGTGCTCTGGATAAGACTCAACGAAAAGAAGTTTATGTCTCTTTGCGTCTCTTGGTGATAAAAAGTCTAGGCTCGACCGGGACTTATACCAAAGACCTTCCACTTTCAGGGCTGACACTCTACGAACTAAGTAACCAAGCCACGCGGTTGATCAACCGCGTTCACATCGATTTATCATCAATATACCAGTACAGGGCTACAAATACCTTCTGCAAAATTAGAATTCGTTCCGAATTCTTAGAGTTTCGAAAGGGTTTGCGATGCATTTTGTGAGGTCTCGAAGGATTAGCCATATTATACCGTGGTTATAAATCTTTGGCGCCAAATGTAACAGGTTGTGAAAAACTGCGGAACTTGAACCCAGGGCCTTCCGCTTTCAAGCCGGACACTGAGTAACCAAGCCACACGGTTGCGGACTTGTTGAACGGTTGCTTTTTATATTAATAACACTTCTCAAAACTGCGTCAGGAAACTGATCCACTCATTGGCATATGGTTTGGACCATAGACCTTGAATACAAAAGACAGGATTCTTGTGCAGATCTCAGAATCTAAGAATAGATTAGCTTTTCTAATTATTTTTTTTATCAGAAAATAAAATACTTGCTCCCTGCTGCATGAAAAAGTGTATTCTAATGTCCCATTAAAGTGTTTCTAGTCTGTGATATTTAAGGTGTTTGTCTAGACCGGGTTTTGTTATTGTTGTTGTTGTTGTTTCCGGTTTTCTGAAAAAGCCCGTTAATGCACCGAGTTTTCGCATAAACATAAGCCAATGGAAAACTCTGTGTTCATATATTTTTGATTTAGACTCAGTCTCAAAATTTACAATTATTATCAAAAGAAATACATGTACATAGAAAAAGTTGTTGTTTGTATTTTAAGTAATATTTCATGAGGTCAAATTTATGTCTCGTACCAACATTTGTGACAATTCATTTTTTGTTTAGAAATATTCTGCTGACAAGGACAAATTATAATTAAAAAATATACATATAAAAATATTGATGAAAATAAAAAGAAACTATGAAAAATGCATTACATTGATTTTCCCACCAAGCATTTCAACCAAATGTCGTATTGGAAAGAACATGTGTTACAACAAACATTTCTTAAAGCCTATACCTGTTCATGCTTTAAATGAAAATTTATTTTCATTTCTTCTAATGCATTAGACAAACACTGCTTGAATTCTGCCATTTTTGTTTATATTTTTTATTAAAGCCGTGGCGAATTACCATTTGGTGCATTCATACACTTACATACGAGGTCTTTTTACGAAGTTGTCGGAAAAGGCCGAGTTGATACGATTGGTGCAACAAAGAAAAAAAAAAGTAGAACACGGCAGTCGTTATAAGATGCAGTGCTACATTTACCTTATTTTACATCTGCACAAATGCATCAGGTAAATGATGTTAAGTAAACGAACCAAATAAAACAAATAAGATAATTCTCTAAGTAAAGCAGATTGCGAAATTCTGTTGTGAGTACTACAAGTTTGTATTTAAATCAAACATTTTTGCAGTGTTTTAGCAGCAAAATTTTTTCGGTCAGTTTAGCGGTCACAGTGACCCTGCAAATAGAAACAAACTAAATTACATATAATGTATTTATTGTGAAAAAAATGCTTACTCCCATTAAGTAAAGATAAATATTGTTTTATGACTGGCACTGTCATATATAAAAAGTTAAAACAAAACAAATGGAAAGTATAATTTAATTCATATACAACAAAGAGCTGAAAAAGGTCTTTGTTACATACTTACTTCGTTAACATGGTTTCTGAAAAATTCACCGTAAGATGTGACGAATATTTTTTCCGTGACAAAGAAACATAACTCGTAATTTTAACCTGATGACATAACGAAGTCCATTGCCTCTATCATTCTGAATCGATAATGAGTCTCTTTCCATGCACCCCGGAGGAATGGCATATTGTTTTTGATCTGTCTGTTTGTCTGTCTGTCTGTTTGTTTGTCACAAAACTTTAACCTTGACCATGACACGGAAGTCCTTCCACCTATACAAACTTCACAGGTGCATGCACCTTGGTGAACCTCTGCCCATACCCACTTACAGGTCACAGGGTCAAAGGTCAACGCCCTCCGTGGGCATGGCGTTCATTTGAACGTAGTGCTTTCTATTGTTGTTGTTGCATTTGTTTTACCCTTTTAATTACAATTTAGACTGTGTCGCTTGGTTTATTACTTTTCTATCTGTTCTGCTAAAAAATTCGATGACCTCTTATTTCGGCTAAAACCTGCCCGCGACTCAACTAAAAGAGGTTTAGCAGTGCTCGGGCTCACAACCACGGAACAGTATAAGGTTAAAAATGTTTTAAATGTCAGTCATTTTGGCCCCTAAACCTTAGAGGCTGCCCTTTATGTTATGACTTGCATACATTCGAAAGCTCCCTTTAACAGACCTCTCGCAGCGATATGTAATTCGAGATAAAATAACACACATTTAAGTTGTATTAAAATCATTTTATTATAAATAATGATGTGTTTTGTATGTTCAATATTAAACAGGATCATTCAGTTTCTGGATAAAAACATAAAAATGAAATAGTTTTATAGATATGTCAGTATGACGTCATACACGTGACGTGCAAAAGCCAGTAAAAACTGATTTATAATGAGCATAAAGTAGCACAAATCACACAAAGAATACTAACAAAGTTATTCCTATGGAATGTACATTCAGTTCGAATTTTCTGTAAAAGATATTGTGATTAGAATTTTCGAAGCTAAAATAATTTCATTTATTCATTAGGAATTGGCAAATGTTGAAGCTTAAATAATTTCATTTATTCATTAGGAATTGGCAAATTCCTTCAAAATCGAGAAATACTGAAGAATTCTAGGCTCTAAAATTATTGTTTTAAGCAGAAATCTTTACTCTGTGCTACATATACAGTTATGCAAGTCTATATGATATGAATACACACTGATTTTTAAAATAAATACGTAAGGTACAAGGAGGTATGGTTGTTTGAACTACGATGATTATCTACCAGCGGCACGGAATCAAGAACTTACACGGTGACCTCCCTTTGAAAGAAATGGTTACAGGCAGTGATTACTTCCCTTATAGTTGCGTAAATATCTTTAATAGTAGTTCCCTGCACGGAATCAAGAACTTACACGGTGACCTCCCTTTGAAAGAAATGGTTACAGGCAGTGATTACTTCCCTTATAGTTGCGTAAATATCTTTAATAGTACTTTTTTCAAACAGAAATAAGTATATTAGGAAAAAATAATTCTTTTGGGAGAACTAAAGGTCATTTGAAACGTATTCTATTCAACAATATCATGTCATCTCCACGTTGTTTCAAGGGATGTAACCGCTGGATAACGTTACAAAAGAAACTTAAGCAACAAACACAATAGTAGAAGAATTTGATTTTCCCTTTCAGGCAAGAGTTCCTGTTATTTCACTTAATTTACTCCTGCATTTATATGGTTGAAAAAATAACAACAAGAACGCGCTCTGATATTGTACCTTATACGCTTCGTTTTCTTTAAAAAGAACAATCTAAATATCTAATAAACCAAGTCTGTTCTTTTAAAGGTTTTAAATGTAATTGTTTGTTTTAGTGAAGGCCTCTTTGAAAACGATAACAAATACCTCCACATGCTTTGGTTTTTCTCATTAAGAAAACGCCACGCTAATCTAGCATGAAACAAATTTAGATTGATATAATGACTTTATGAAGTGCTGGCTTAGGACCCACATAACCCCTTTCAAGTCCCTGGCTTTTAGTCTCCCTTCCTGAGAGCACTGATGATACAGCAAGCAAACACGATGCAAATCATCTGAAATAAGAAGAGAAAAAATAGCCAATACCAATATATGGAACGCCGTGACTGACTTAAGTTTATTAAAGATTACAATAAGGTTGTTGTAAAGCTTCTGCTGTTGATTTTGCAGTTTGATTCCTAGTTGGAATAGCCAAAGAGTACTTTGTGAAATGGTCAGTTACAACCAGAATATTTGCTATCCCTCCTTTGGATTCTTCTAAAGTCAAAAAGTCCATGCAAACTAATTCCAAAGGATATGTTGTAGTTACATTGACTAATGGAGCTCTCGAATTTGTGTTCATCTTTCTTCTAATACACCTGTCACAACTACTGATGTATTTTTCTACATCTGTTGACATGCCTGACCAAAAATATCTATCACGAAGTAACCGTAAGGTTCTGTCTCGACCAGGATGTCCAACATCTGTATGCAGGCCTTCAGATATCTTGTCTGAATATCTGTGGAACTACTGATTGTTCTCTGATTTTGTCTCCATCTTCTAGTTTTCTGTACAGCATACCCCTTTTCATAATAAAATTCTTATAGTACCTTCGCATTACTATATCTTCTTTTGTTAAGTTATTTTTTGGAATTTTCTTATCAAGTACTGCACGTCTCCACCTATCTTCTACTTTGTCCTCTCTTTGACTTTTCCTAATTTCTCTGAATTCAACCTGGACCATTACTTGAACAGGATCCTCTAAAGCCTCTAGAATATTAATGTTCTTACAGGGAACTATTTCTATGTAGGGAGGTACTGTAATTGTACTACAGATAGCTTTAACTGTTTCGTTGTCTATCTTTAAGCTATTCTCTTCAGTGTCTCGAGGCTCAGTTACTGATTCTTTGTCAAAGGGATATCTACTTAACCCATCAGCATCAGCATTTTTAAATCCTGCACGATAAAGGATGTCAAACTTAAATTGACACAGTGCCGATGCCCATCTTTGACTTGTGGCATCAAGTTTGGCTGAGGTTAGAATATAGGTCAAAGGATTATTGTCTGTAAGGACCGTGAAATCTTTCATTTGTAGATAGTCCTGGAATTTCTCAGTGACAGCCCACTTAAGTGCTAAAAACTCTAACTTGTAAGCATTATATTTCTTTTCTGATTTAGTCAGTGATCGACTTGCATAAGCGATAACACGCTTTTTTATTATTTGATAGAGGATAGCCCCTAGACCCTTAGTCAATGGATCTGTGTGCAGTTCAAAGGGCTTGGAGAAATCAGGGTAAGCAAGTATGGGGGGCTCTGAAAGAATTTTTTCAAATATTTCTTGTTCATTTTCTGTCTAAGACCATTCTTTGAAACTTTTCTTTGGACGTTTTTTAGATATTGCAGGAGGTAGTAGGTCTGCCAGTGGTCTAGTTATTTTACTAAAATCACGAATGAATCTCCGATAATACCCAGCAAATGCTAAGAAACTCCTTAATTCATCCGGGTTTGAAGGAGTAGGCCAGTTTCTAATGTTTTCTATTTTCTCGGGGTCTGTTTCAATACCCCTTTCTGAAACTACATGACCTAAGAATTTAACCTTAGTTTGTAAGAAAAAACACTTTTCTGGGGACAATTTAAGTTTACATTCTTTTAACCTTGTTAATATTAGGTCTTGTCTCTCTAAGTGTTCTTCAAATGAATTAGAAAATACAAGGAGATCATCTAAATAAATGACACAGATGGACATGTTATAATCACCTAGGCATTCTTCCATCAAACTCTGGTAAGTAGCTGGAGAATTGCTTAGATCAAAAGGCATTTTAACATATTCAAAGAAACCAAGTGAACCTACTGTAAATGCTGTACGTTCTTTATGACAATCTTCTATTTCCAGCTGATGATAACCTCCTTTCATATCTATAGTACTGAAATATCTAGTCCCTTTGAGAACATCAAATACCTCTTCAATACGAGGTAATGCATAGGCGTCTTTAACGCTTCGGTCATTTAGTATGCGATAGTCTACACACATTCTAAGCTTGCCGTTTTTCTTACTTTCAAGTACAACATTACTTGCCCAAGGGGATTTGGATTTTCTGAATATACCAGCAGGCAATAACTGGTCAAGATGCTGCCTGACTTCCTCAATCATCATAGGTGGAATCCTTCTGTGTCTTTGTTTAAATGGTACATCATACCCAGGGAACAAATCAATCCTGTGTTTTACTTTATCACACTGTCTTATGTCAGTGTCACAGACAGAAAAGACATCTCTGTGTTGCTCAAGCAACTCTTTCAGTTCATATTTTTGTTGCTTGCTGAAAGCATTACTTGTATCAATATGAACCTGATCTAAAACATCATCTGTAGCAATTTCTTCATCAACTTTTCTCATACTATCATGATCTACTTTGACCGATTGTAATTCATAGAGCATTGCTTTAGGTGGGATCATGACTGTATTTGTTGTCAAGTTTGACAAGGTTACTGTTATTTCCACATTACCTATGTTTATAGGCTACTACTGCAGGGGTAATATCTATGTATGAAGGTAAGTTAGACTCTTCAGATTCATGAATAATTGCAGATGTAACATGATAGTCAATTTCTTTATCTGTATATGCTCTAACATCTATACTTTCATTTGGTTTCAAGATTATTTTTTCAGGTACAGCACTTCTAAGTATAGCTACTCTATCCTTGTTCCTTCTAAGTTCTCTTTCTCTAGTAACTATGCATCTGAAGGACAAATACCATGGTGTTCTCATACCCTTTCTTTGAGCCTTTTGTAAAAATTGAGCTGCATACTTATTTTTACAGTCATTAAGAAGTTCATTTAATATGTTAATACCAAGTATAACAGGAGTGGTTGCTGAATAATTAGTATCAGGACTGATAAGGAAAAGACATGGATGAGGTTCTGAGTCAGGTAAACCTTCTGTGACTCTAACAGATAATTCTATGTACCCTTCATAAGGTAATCTGAGGGTCGTGGGTTCAAGTCCCACGTTGGGCGCCAGATGTAACAGGGTCACTTTTAGGGGTCTAGTAGAGAGCTACTCGATGATTTTTCTGATTTTAGATATTTCAACCAGATAATATGCCTGACAAAACATACTCATCTAAGGGATGAGGTATGGTTAACACGAACTTCAAATTTCAGGTCTCCACATCTCTCTCAAACACCCAGTGACTTGTACAATTCCGATAAAAAAAACTCACTGCCCTGTTCAATTTGTGACTTAACACAATGGCATCTCAAGGTGGACTGACAAAGAGATTAGTTTTCCCACTCTTTTCTTAACACAAAAGTCATGTGATCGAAATCAAATACCATGACAAATAAAACAGGTATTCACTCCAAGGGGCACAACACAATGCAAAACAGAATTACAATTCAAATGTAATTGTCTCCATTGAATATAAAAAACGAACTACAGAAACCAACTCTGTCAAGCCCGCCCGCTAAGCTCAATAGGTAGAGCACTGGATTAGTAATCCGTGGGTCGATGGTTCGACCTCTGGGCAGGGCAAAATTTCTCTATGACAATTGATCTCAGCCATTGTGTCTAATGTTCATTTGTCTCTCACCGCTGATTCAGAGTAGATCATGTGGGAACAGTAGTCAGTCACTTGCGGAGAAATTGGTAATTACTGGTCAGTAATCCAGGAAAACCGGTAAGGTGGACTGACCGCCGAGATATAACCTAGATGTTGAAATCGGCGTTAAACTCCAAAAACATAACAACTCTGTCACATAAACCCCCTGAAAACTGCGTCAGGGAATCGATTCTTTGGCTCAGTGGTTAGAGTGCTGGCCTTCGATCGTAGTTCGAATTGCGCTCTGGGTTGTGTATTATATGCATCTTTCTGTTACGGATTGCTTGTTCGTAAGAATAGAAGTTTGGCTAATGATACTTGGCTTTGGAAATAATTTACCTAAGATATTGAAAATCTATCCTTAAAATATTTCAATTTAGGCTAATGTCAAGGTTATCCGGCAGTGGTACATTTGCACACACAAAAAAATAGTGTCAAAGTTTCAGTATTTTTATTTCCTTAAATGAAAACTGTATTGTAAGATTTACATATTAAAATATTTATTTTTTTATTTTTTTAGGTTTGATTTTATAAAAATGTAAGTTTGATACAAATAAGTATAATTGTGAATTGTAATCAGCAAGTTTTTGTTGTTTTGTTATGTTAACTGTTCGTAGTACGTTGCTTTTTTAATAATATGTTCACATTTAGAAGTCGAATGACTTTTATTTTCATCATAAATAGATCCATTACATTTAATTTTCTAATTAAAATATGTATCTGCATGGACGCTTCTTAATTAAAAATCATTCAGACATGTTAATTGGAACAAGCTATTACATAATGTTTTCACAAGTGTGACTGATCAAAAGTAATACAATCAATTTTTAAGATCACTTGCCATAAAATTTTGCTTTTTGTCTCAACTTTATCATTGATTGGGTCATAAAAAGTTAATTGCTTTGTTTTGACAGCTATGCAGAATATACAAGGGTATAAGCAGAGACAAATTTCTACTTGATGGACATGCCATATTATTATTTTTCAAACAATATCCCAACGTGAAAATACACTGTAGTTTGAATTTCCATTCCAGTGAAACAAATGTTAACACATTAGATCACCTAAATTCCCTTGAATTTTACTACACTTTAAGGAAAAAGAATGTGTTTATGACGTAAACATCAAGTGAGGAAGTGTTACGCAGCATGTAAAAACTTGGATGAGAAAGTTTTATATAGAACCACAACATGCAAGAAACTGGAAAATTTATTAAGGTAAAATTACAACCCGTTCTCCTGGAACAAAGTTTGAATTTACTTATAAAAATCGAGAAGTAATCACATTATTTTATTTAGATTACAATTTATAGCATGTTATTTTTATAAGTGTACCTTTATCGTGATTCTTGCAATTGTTGATTAGTGTTATTTTTTCATTTAATAACGGATGTGTCATGAGCAGTGTAATTCTGCACTACTGCCTGGTACAGTAGGGATAAATCTACGTCACAGCCAAAAATTGCGGCGGAAATTACCGATGTCGAAACGGAAACAGCCGATCATAAAAAACACGTTTTTTCTTATCAAAAGCAATATTTTCTTAACTTCGCAGTTAAACCATTTTAATCAGTACACTATGATTATTTTGAATAGACAAAGTCCCTATAGTCGTGTCACATTTAATAATTCATACTTTATAACTCCGCACAATTATCCCCGCTAACGGAAAATAGAAAGAAATGAAAACTTGTTAGCCACAATTTCTGTTAAGTTTTTTTTTTTCCAAAACTGTGATAAATCCTTTTCATATTCTGCCATAATGTTTCAGTCAGTATTGGAGCATAATGTATACTAATTTTGAGCTTTATTGATACATTTCGGATCTGTTAATGATCAATACTGCAAGACTGTACATTTTATAACCAGACTAAGAGAAATCTTCCAAATTTCTCGGTAAAAGTTTTTCCTATTAACTGTTACCATTTGGTAGTTGGCTTCGTAAGACAGATGAATTAACTAATGGTCAAAATGTTTTGTATTCACCGCTAACTTAAAGTAAAGTAAAGCAACGCAAGCAGTTTAGATAATACTGAAGATATACTAGAATAGAATATATTGTACAAAGTCTTACAACTTGATGCTTTTTCCTACAGTTGTTATGTCCCTTTATTTATTTATCGCAAAGCAAAATACACCTATATACATAAACTTTGTTTGATTGCAGAAAACTGAAGTCATCTCCAGTGGAGCAGTACACTTGTGATATCTAGACAACAAAGAAAAAAAGATATGGCCAACAAGGTAACTGAGTAAATATCTATTTGCTCTGCTCTTTCTTTCACCGCTGATGTAAATTTTACTAACTTCTACTTCATAACATCAGGCAGAGTAGAAATTCATCCCAAATATCTTAAAATATAGAAAATTTAAGTATGTTTTTATGAAACTTTCTTCCATCATGATTGCCTGACCTTTGATCAGTAAAATCTAAATTGTTATAAAACATGATTTTTGCCCCATCAGAAGTAAATGAATTTTTGTAGATGATATCTGTTGTATAACAACTAAACAAAACGTACCTAGCTGTGACGAAGCTTTGATCGAGTTCTGTTTGATGTTTGCTTTCTTTTTAATTATTTGGGTTCGAATTTTATTTTTTTCAACTGATTTTTTGTCCAAAACTATCGTTTAAATGAATGTACATTTTTGTAAGAAGGTATTTTCTTTTCCTGACTTTTCCAGTTTAAATTTCCATTTTGAAGTTTGTATTCTACTTTTACTTTATTTACAACTTACTCTATCTTGTCTCTGACATATGTCTCTCTTCAATAATATCGTATTTCACTTTTTTACCTCAGAGACGAACGACAACACTTAAAAGCAAATATTCAAATTATACACAGAGTTACTTCCCTCGTCCCTAGCGACGTAACCTACAATCGAAAGAGCACTAATATGAACTGTTTCTCTTTTTCATTTGATAATGAATGCTTACTCATGCAGGAAACCTACATTATTCTGTATTTCTTAAAATCTACTTACTTTTTCCAGTGGAAAGAATTCTGGAATTACTATTATGTGTCATGAATAGCAGAACATATTACTATAATGCTGAAGAAACACAAGTCATTTTTCAAAATTTCATGTATATATATAGTATTTCTGCTAATAACAGTGTAATTAAGATAAAAACGCTTAAGGTACTAAAAGCCGACTGCGTACTACCAGAGCTTAGATTTACCTACTGTCATATTTTACCACCGTCGGTAAGTTACTCATAGATTAGAGTATTATGCATGCTTCCTATTACATTGTTTAGATGGGATCATCATACTTTTCGTTTGCTGATACGTTTAAAGATGGGCACAATATATGGGCTGTCCACATTACAAGTGATCATGTCATGAAACTAAGAAAAAATATCAGCTCATTTTCAGTCTAAACGGCCGCTTATGTCAAGGTAATAAATGCTGACAGCTCGAAAGTTGTTCATGTTTTGATATCCATGAAACCATTAAAAAACTAACTTAACACCAATGCATTCACAAATAAATGAAGTAAAAACATTTCCTGTTTTATAGAACAATCAATGAAGACTTCACACTGTCCTATTTACACCAATCATAACTGGAAGCAATGACTTCAATTTAAAATTGGTTTTGTCACATAATAACTAAATGTGTGAATTCCGTCAGATTTTCATTTAGGCTTATTATTGGAAGTACCTAACTAATATCACTCTGAAATATTTGCTACCACCGTATGCCTTTTTTCAGATACGTACGCTCTTTAATTCCCCCCCCCCCCGGTAATCCTATACAACATTTATTCAATTACATAACATTATTTATGTTTATAAAACATGCTTTTGTGCAATTTCATCAGCTTAGTAAGGGAATTACAAAATTCACAGATTATTCATCAATGATAGAAGAATATGTCGTGACTAACCGCTAGAGAAAGGAAAATTTCATGTAAAAGATACCTTTTGTACATGATAAAACTACCGGGTTGCAGTCGACATAAAGCTTCTACAATGTAACACGGTTATACGAAGGTAAAACATTAAGGAGCCTCTTTGTCACAAAAACAAAAAAGAAAAAAATCATCTTGACATGTGTTACACTTTATTCAGTATCAGTCACATTTACATATATTGGCATACTCTGAATTATAGAGCATGCTTTTTTTCATATCTGATATAACATGCCATCAGCTAAAGATTAAAAAAATATATATAATATTCTGACGGTAACACCAATTTTTCTATTTTTGTTCAAGTTTCCTTTTTTCAAATCTTGGCCAAATGGAAAAAGTGTACTATGTTATAATAGTAGCTAGACTTCTAATGTCTTCTCTAACAACTGCAGGCTAGGGTGTTGCTTACAGACTTGCTTACAAAACATTTTATGAAATAAGCAGACTGATTTAGACCTCGTAGCCCAATCTCAGTCTTGTATTCGTATCTAATTCATTGATAATGGAGTAATGTTCACTTACACTTATATTTTATGAACATATTTATTGTTTCAAACTTTGAAGAAAAAAATCATCAGCAGTTTCATTGGGCCAGAAAGAATGATAAACTAAAAGAGTACAGACTTTATGTAATATAAAAATTACATATGAACGTTATCAAATAATCATTTGCTTAGCTGTTTAGATAATTCATCTAGTTCGTAGAATAAGACATGACAGTATTTTTCCATCAGATGCAGAACTAGATCATGGACAGCATTGTCAAATGAACATGTCATATGATCCCAGGGTAAAATCTAATTGAGCATTAGGTCAGTGTATGACTTTAATTGTGAACTATTTTCAAGACGCTTGTTTTCTATCATGTGCACATTGGCGAAGAAATGAACAAAGGAATATAGCAAGAACTAAGAATATTAAATGCTGACTGATTGTTCTATTTTTTCGAATAATGAGGACAAACATAAATAACAACCTTATAATTCATTCTAATATAGTAAGACAGTTGACTGGACAAAAAGTGTGTCAATTAGATTCCTGTAATTTTGATAAAGATCTTTCACAATCTCTTATTTTTAAAGCATAAAGCATATTTACGGCTTACACCGATTGTGCTACTCGAAGCCCACTCATGTAAATGCAGATGTAAGCTAATACCCGAATTTTGTTACGCAAGGTGTGACATTTGTACTTGAACTGTAAGACAGATCTTGGTAACATACTAGATTTGATTTCCCATGCATTCCAAGGTCGATCACTTATCTGGTTGTCGGCCTGCTCGATGTAATCATTGACCAGGTTTTATATTTCAGGTGCATACATTGAAAATTAAATGACAATTAGGTACAAAAAAAGAGCCCCAGAAGTATTTAAGTATACCGTCGACACACGGCCGAAATAAGAAATCCACAGACAAATGCAGGTCCTGGTAGACTTGCTTTACCCATTATTTATTTCTTGTGCATATTCTACAGTAAATTGCAGCGTTATCGCAGTTTTATATTGGTAGTACAACGTTTGATGAACAGGTAACAACTAACTTTATGATTGATCACAAAATATATTATTATTCCACCACAATACTGACTAAAAGAAGTTT
Organism: Cyclina sinensis; assembly: GCA_012932295.1. NCBI lineage: Eukaryota > Metazoa > Mollusca > Bivalvia > Venerida > Veneridae > Cyclina > Cyclina sinensis. The sequence goes on along the minus strand of JAAONU010000008.1, from coordinate 4,808,048 downwards.
CAACTGTCATAAAAATACCGATAAAACGAAATCTTTCATGGGTCAATCAGGTAACTAAACGAGGGGAAAGTCAATGTCATTATCTTTAGAACTAAAAAGTGTTTTGATAAATCCATACTATTAAGGATACTATTAACTGTAACACACAATTATCGAAATTGATACTAGACTTTCAAGTGCGTATGCATTTGTATCTATCTCTGGAGGAACATTTTCTTTAATATGAAAATTTCTGTAATCCGAAAGATTCTTCCGTGCTGAACTGTTTCTGTCTGGTTAAACGTAGCATTGTATTTAAGGTATTACAATATGTTCTTTTCGTCTTTGGAAAACTAAACTTCGAACAAGATTGAAATCACCTTTACTCAATTTTGACAAAAGGAAAGAGACATTGGGAATTACAGGAAATGTACGCAGCATTTACATCTAAACGCTATGACTGCAAATATATCATCACTGCATTACTGCAACCAACCTAGAAATTACAGGACGAACGTTCTGTTACCAAACCTTTAAGACATGCTTTCATATTATTTATCGTTTTGATAATTTTAGGTAGAGAAACCTAAAAACATAAAATAATCATAAAGAGTTACATTTCTTAACTCTGAGATCTACAGCGTGACAGAAAATATGCAAAAGTAGACTATGTCATGAGTGAAACATTAAGGTTATTTGAAATCTAATTCTTATCAAAGCTTCACCGAATTAGTGATTTCTTTTCTGACAGCTTTCAAAGATTTTCAATGCACTTGATGGAGCTGCGTTGTTATAACACCCGATTAATGTTACGCAAGGTCACACTTAGAGCTATGCTGACTTCATAAAACCGACCTGACGTGCGAGTGGTATTCCATAAATAATGAGAAAGGATATTTAAACTTAAAGTATTTAAATGGCTCTAAATAAATTGTATTTTCAAATTCCTACAAGCAGTACGCATTGACCGAGACGCAGGGATTATTCAAGCTTTGGAACATGTTTCGGAATATTTTGAACATGTATTGAACCTTTCAAAGCTGGCGAAAAGTAAATCAAAGTCATTCTTTGAGTTAAGTCTCATCCTAGATTAATAATTTCAATTCCAAGAAGAGCAGTTAGTCACCAGAAGCCAGATTTGGCGAATTAGGTTTTGTGGGACAACCTTGACTTTTTCTGATTCAAAGAAGTCTGTTACAATACGTGCTTAGTGACCTGCCGCGCAGTCAAGCAGAGAACGATCAAATTTCAGACCTGTTTCAGAGTGACGGTGCTTTTAGTATTTCTTCAATTGTCTATAATTTTTCTGCCATTTGGTGCCGCCGTATATATTATGGACTCATTGCTTTTGAAAATTGTTGCATACAAAGACTTTGTGACGGTTCGTATTTTTCGTATTTCGTATTGATGGGCGTTTTGCTCATTTCTGGTACATTCATTTTGTTTACACCAGATCACATAGAACATTTCTCAATTTTGTATAAAAAATTAAATTCTAACTCTAAAACATTCTTCCTCTTCTAGTGACATAAACCAAAATAGGAAGAGTATTGTTTTTCTGTTTTGTTAGCTACTAGGCTCTGATATCCAGGACGTTGTTGATTGCTTTGTCTGTTACCCACTGAAGTGAAAAACATACACGTGCAGTGTCATAATAGTCAGTGCTAGTCCACTCGTAAACCTGGTAAATTTGACATTCATGTATAACAAACAGTAATTGAACATAAATAAAAAAGTATATATTTGCAAAATGCTATATATCAAATTTAATAGCTCTATGCCATTTATTAACATCTTCCTTATTTCCAGTTGGTGAAACACTACCGATCTCAAGACGTGGCGAAATTTAACACCAACGAAAAATTGAAGATTTTCTGTAGGTCTATGTTACATGCCAAATATCTAAGCATTAGGCCTTTTCATAAGACAATTTAAAGTAATTTTCCTATATAAGTCTAAATTACCCTTAGTATGGGGATAAGTTTGTGACCAAAATGACACATTTTGAACAATTTGGGTAAAGAAGCGTGTGACAGTGTTGCACATAAAATATCTTTATATATCGTAATAAATATGTGTTTGGTTCAGGACGAGTATTTTTTTCCATACGAGTGGGACTAGTTTCAATCACAGTAAAAAATTTTGAACAATCATGGGTGACGTCCAATAGAAAATTCTACACTTTTAATTTCAAAGCTGTGAGCCTTGTAGTTTTAGAGAAAGCTTTTTAAAAAGAGTATTCATTCTTATAACAACCAGAGATCAGTATGGCTTGCAAATCTTCAAATAACATTTCTACAGCTTTGTAGGAAGTGTGAACTTTAGGACTAATCTGTTGTGTGATATTTATAAAAATATGATGATAAAATGGTTAGTCCTTTCCAAATCCAATTGAAACTTTAAATGCCTACTAGCAGTGACAATGAATAATTACTTAATGGGAGCTGAACTCGTCAGAGTAGTATTCTATAAAAAAAATTTGTAACAATTTTATGATACTTCCTTTTTCTGTTTTTGTACAGATGGGAATTGCTATCATTGTTTTATGCTGTTTTAATTTCCTGAAAGGAATGAATGTAGTTATGTTGGTCAAGAGCAAAACAAAACTAATCTTTTAAAAGGAACTCCGTTAATGGAGGCCTGAGGTAATTAATTTATATTGTTTCTTTTCATGAAACATACTATTAAAGGAGACTAGCATAGAATAAGATAGTCCCTGTTGGCTAATCATTAAATGACTTTATGACTGGAATATATGAAACAATAATTTTAAGTATTTTCTAGGTTAAATAATGGTTAAGTTTAATCAACTGATAACATGCCTGGTCAGCATTCAATTCCGTCGGGTCCTTGTCCCCAATCCCAAACAACCACTCTCAGATACCCTAAAATGCTCAAAATACTGTAAAAGAAAATAAAACGGACAAAGTGGCTTATTAATGTTATTGGAAGCTGTTAAAAATACTGCAAGTGACATAAATTCAATCATTCATTAATTTGTTTCTTTGCTAGCGTATCAATATATGTTTTACTGATACATTATTAATATCATGAAGACTTTAAGGGAGAAAGACCAGTGTGAAAGAAAAAATATTAAACAAGTTCAACTTTTTATCGTTGCTTTATGTCATTTACTTCCTGGGCGTTAAGAAATCTACCAAGAGAGGTTAAGTTTGAAACGGCCTTCCTTAATAGTTACCAAGTTTTATCGTGCTGGACTAGTTATCCAAGGGTTGCAGGTTCAATCACATACCTCTCCACTATTTAAAATGATTCCGTTTCAGATGAGAAATCAAACCAGGATGAAATGTGGTGTAATGAGACACTGACAAAATAAAGGAACCAAAAGTCTTCGTAATAGAATGCTTTCTGTATCTTTCTCTACCCCCACAACCAAAACAAGAAAACAGTCTTAATGACAGCCATATCCCCCGCCGCCAATTCATTTAAGGAGTGGTTGTAAAGCTTTTGTAAATGCATTACAGTTCTAGAGTAGCTAAGAAATTATTGCGGACAAATTTGAAATACTTTTATGCTTAAAGAAGTTATGGCCCGTACAAGCAGGGACCTTGCTGTTGCATTCTGCACGTTAACTTTTGTGTTGAGTTATTAACATCTTCCGTATAGTTTAAAAAAAATGGATATCCCCCTCTCGATCTCGCGGCCGGATGTAAATAACCGAGCTCTTCAGAAGGCATCAGTCATATTGGAAACGAAAACCTTTGATAAATGAACCCAAATAGACAAACATTGAATCTACTGTGTGATTGTAAATTTTAAGACTGCACATTCATTGTTTCAATATTAATTATAAAAATATGTAGGCTTTTAGGACTTAAGGCTCCAGAAAATCAATCAAATTCCAAAGGCTCAATTCTTAAAACTCAGTTCATACTGGTCTATTGAGCCTATGACCTGCATATGTACATAGATTGCTATTTTATACAAGTATTGGTTTAAATAAAACATATGCACAAAGTTACTTCTCGATTGTGTACAGTTTAACTTTATGTTAATTCTTGCTGGTACAGCGCAAGTTATTTCAACAAATGAGAAAAGGTATCAAGACATTCCCTTTTCCTTGACCAAAATACACTTGTTTTTTACGTATATGGTTTTCAAGAGACATTTCGACGACTCATTGTTCAAATGTGTGGTCTCTGAAAAATATATCTCTGAAGCAAGAAGCATAGAAACAAGTGTCCAGGTTCATCTCTGTCTGAACCCTAGACGAAATACTGTTGTGGCTAGTAAAGCAAGTGGTCTTTATGTCGTGAAACCGAAGATTAGTCAGTTAGTATAAAAGTCAGCATTTGACACTAATCATTCGTTTGATTGATGAATGGATAAATAAATGAATGGAATAATTGAATTATTTTATGGACCTTAAAGTCGAACTCAGTGTCTCAAAGTCATTAATACAAGATGGAGCTAGGTTTTGAGAAAATAATTGGCCCGCACTAAATAACTAATGAACTCAGCTGGCCGATTTATACGTATATGGTTTTCAAGAGACATTTCGACGACTCATTGTTCAAATGTGTGGTCTCTGAAAAATATATCTCTGAAGCAAGAAGCATAGAAACAAGTGTCCAGGTTCATCTCTGTCTGAACCCTAGACGAAATACTGTTGTGGCTAGTAAAGCAAGTGGTCTTTATGTCGTGAAACCGAAGATTAGTCAGTTAGTATAAAAGTCAGCATTTGACACTAATCATTCGTTTGATTGATGAATGGATAAATAAATGAATGGAATAATTGAATTATTTTATGGACCTTAAAGTCGAACTCAGTGCCTCAAAGTCATTAATACAAGATGGAGCTAGGTTTTGAGAAAATAATTGGCCCGCACTAAATAACTTATGAACTCAGCTGGCCGATTTATACGTCGAAGCCCGTATCTGTCTTGTATTCAAGTCTAATTAGTCAAGTTTGAAATAAATGTTTACTGATATTTTATGCGAGATATAAAATTGATTAAATCATCATAACCGTATTTGTCAAGATAATTATGCTAATTCGTAGAATAAGAGGTGACCGTATTTTTTCATCAGATACAGAACCAGATCATGGACTGCATTGTCACATGAACATAATTCTCATACATTTAGAAATTTATATCTAATTTTTAATAAAGTATTAGGTCAGTGTATAAGTTTGTTAGTGAAATATTTTTGAGATCCCATTTTTGTTTTCTGGTTTAAAAAATCAGCAGATTAAAAAAAGAATAGCCAGAACTAATGGCATTTAATGTTGACTGATTGTTCTATTTTGTATAGTTAGGACAAACTATAAATGGTCATCTTATGAGTAAGAAACTTACGTTTACCCTAATTCAGTAAGACAATCAAGAGGAAAAAAATCGTGTAAAATAGGTTCCTGTAATTTGTAAAATGTTTTTCCCAATTTCTAATTCTTTAGTGGGCATAATGCATATTTACGACATAGTAGGCCTGTGCTGTCCGAACTCCACTCACACACATGTAGATGTAGGATGACAGATGTACCTTTAACTTTATGACAGATAGACTTTAAGCCTTTTCTTGTTTACATTCTAGATTAAGCTTCTTTGGTATTTCAAGGTTGTTTTTTTTATCTGGTGGTCGGCCTGCTCGTTAGGATTATTGACAAAGTTGAAACCCCTTCATTAACCACATTTTGTTAATCTAGTTCTGGTGCTCTACTGTGAATTGCAGCTTTACAGGTAAATTTACAATTGATCACAAAATATAAGATGCCTAGATTTATCCACGAATATTTCACTGTCACAAAAAGTTAGATACAACGAAATCTTGCAGGTGTCAAAAAGAAAACTGAAAGCGTTGAAAGTCAATGCCATTATTTGTAGATCTTTAAAGTGTTTCGACGAATCCTCCTTTCTGACAATACTATAATAAATTGTTATTAAAAGGATCGACATTCAGAAGGTGAAAATATGAATACAGTTAGATTCATTTGTCGCCGTAGGAACAAGTTCTCTAAGCTGATAATTTCTGGCCGGCCCGGCAGGCTCAATAGGTAGAGCATCGGATTGTTGTTCCTGAAGTTTACAATTCGATACCCATTAGTGTCGGCAAAATTTCTCCGTGATAACTGATCTCAGACAATGCGTCTTTAGGTCTTTTGTCCCTCAACACTGAAGCAAGTGAGGAAGTAGTATACTCAGGATCAGTTGTTAGGTGGACTGACCGTCGGGATATGACCACAGCTGTTAAAATTGGCGTTAAACCCAAATAAATCAATAAACCAGTCTCTAATGCGAACAGTTATTCCGTACTGAACAGAGTGCAAGTTCCAGTGGCTAAACATCGGATGGGATTTCAGATATTACAATACCTTTTTCATCTCTTTGAACAAGATCGATATTAATTTACTCAGGAAATGTAAATGAAACATTGTAGCAAATAAGCTAGAAATGACAGGACGGAAGTTATGTGACCGAAAAAGTTTTATCTTTTAGACAATTTTAAGTAACTGTTCTGGCGAAACTCTTCCCGCGGAAAAACATATAACAGATGACATTTAAATGTTGTGTTGCAAAGAACTTGAAACTAGAAATTTGATTATTGTAGATGCATTACAAAAGCTAAAAGTTTTGATCTATATCAATACTGATAAACGTTTTCTAGCGAAATCATAAAACATCTTCTAGAACCGTGGTAATATGGATCAGATAATCACAGAGATTTACATTTTTTAAACCGTGAGTCTAGCAGCCAGACGAATAAAGAAGAAAAAAGCCTTTCACGTATGACATTTTATGGTTATTTCAGTGCCCTGCATGATTTGACAGCGAATCATCGTTCTGTATTAAGTGAAACCCTAATTTTTACACCAGAATGCTTAAACTAGTTTACAGACTTAGAATTCGGTGAAACACGTGTACAAGTTTATGATTATTTTCATGAATACGTAATTTAAGTGACTTTGCATAGTGCTCAAATTATTTCGTATGGCAAAACACCTATCACGGCCTTGACCGTAAAATGCTAAATATCAGTATTTTCCTACTTTAATCACTCGTCACAACTTACGACATCGCAGTTAGATAAAAATTTCCGAAAGCGATAATGTACGATTTGGAGAAAGTTTTATCAAAATGAAATTTTAAAATTGTTACACCGTGTCAAATTCAGTACAACATATTTCCAACGCACTGCATCTTCGTTAACTATTATGCAAGGTTACTCTTTCTTATTTCTAAAGTCTATCCATATAACATTTTTCTTCTGCCAGTGACGTAGATCAATACAGGAAGAGTATATTTTTCTGTTTTGACAGGACGAAATGGTCTCCTTTCTAGGTCGTAGTAGATTGCTTTGTCTGTTACCCACTTCAATACAGAAAATTTATGAGTCGCCCGCGACCAGTTTACTCGTAATTCTGGTAAATTAGATATTTAAATATAACAAACAGTAATTTAACATATTAATTAACACTTTTTTATTTGTAAAATTTTAAATATTAAATTTTATAGCGTTAGGTCTTTTCATACTGCAAGTGTTTTTACCGTTGCATATTTTAACATCAAGGGCAAAATTGAAATTTTCAGTAGATTATAATTAGGTGAGGCTACATGCCAATAGATGTTCCTAACATTATTACTTTGTTTTTGATACTGGGAACTTTAGTATGGGGATAAGTTTGCAACCACAGTGACAAATATTGAACAGTTTGGATAAAAAGTCATCAGACAGTGCATCATCACTAGACGTTTCCGATTTGTACAGGAAAAGTGTTTGAAGCTCTTCTTCGTACAAGTCAGGGCTAATTTTAAATTATAGTAACATAATTTTTTGAACAGTATTGGTTGAGGTCCAATAGAAAAAGCTATATTCTTAATTTCAAAACTGTTGGTCTTAGAGAAAAAGAGATTTAAGATTATCCATCCTTATAGCAATCGGAGATCAGCATTGATTGGAATTCTCTGAGTAACCCTTTAGAGCTTTATACAAGGAACATCCTTTTCATGAGTGGTTAAGGTTATTTCAAAATCCTACCAGATTGGACAGCGATCAAAGTACTTTAGTGCGTACAACCCTAATTTTCTTAGTGGCTTAAATTAGTTGAACTACTTAGATTTCGGTGAAGCACGTGGATATTTTTTTGATAAACTTCAGCGAAATAAACACAAGTACAGTACTTGAGAAATTTCACAGACCGTCACCTATCACGGTCTTGAACGATAAATCCTGATTATCAGTTTATACTTTATACTCTTGTATCTATTATATGTTTACCATTTACGACATCGCTGTTAGATGAAAACGTCCAAAAATGATAATGTACTATGCTCAGAACGTTTTATCAAAATAAGATTTTAAAATTGCTACACCGTGCAAAATCTTTACTGAATGAACAATTTCTTTTCGTTCACCTGTTACAGATTTTCAACGCACTACAGAGTTTTCAATCTCACCCTGATGTTACCCTTTTAGCTGTTCTTATTTCATATATCGACCTGATGTGCTAGTGATATCCCTTAGATAAGAGACATGTATTGATACTTGAATATTTGAATAGCTCTAAATAAATTGCATTTGCAATTTTCTTAAAAGTAGACCTCCTTGATCGAGACGTCAAGTCGTGTAATCCAAATTTTTTCAAAATATTTCGAATTTTTGGACAGGTTTTGAACCTATAGAAATTGTGGAAGACCAGAGAGCAAGATATGCTTTTTATGTCTCTCTAAGTAGAGCATTTTCAAATCTAAGAGCAGTTAGTCATTGAAAGCCATATTTGACTAATAAGATGTTGTGGAACAACTGTGACTTTCTCTGACTCCAAGTAGAACGTTAAATACGCGTTCTATCTATCTACCTCCCTCCTCTCCTCTCCTCCCTACCTAATCTACCTCCCTTCCTTCCCTTCCCTACACTACCCTCTTCCCTACCCTCTACCCTACCCTACGCTACCCTATCCTACCCTACCCTGCCCTTCTCTACCCTTCCCTCTATCCTACCCTACTCTACCCTACCCTCTACCCTACCCTTTACCCACCACCTACCCTACCCTCTACCCAACCCTCTACCATACCATACCCTCTACCCTACCCTACCCTACCCTCTACCTTACCTTCTACGCTACCCTACCCTTCCCTACCCTACCCTTTCCTACCCTATCATCTTCCCTACCCTCTACCCTACCATACCCTACCATCTACCCTACCATTCCCTACCCTACCCTCTACCCAACCATACCCTACCCTGTACCCTACCATTCCATACCCTACCCTCTACCTATTTATCAATCTATTTGAGCTTATTTATCGTCGGTACCGGTTGCCCATATGACCGACGCCCCCTGAAGAGATAAGTTATTTTTTGTTGTGGGGGTAGTGCAAGATACAGAAAGCATCCCTTTCCAGAGACACCCCTGGTTCTTTTTCATGCTCAGTGTATAGCACTGACACATGGTTTAAAGTCTCATCCGAAAGACTATTAGTAATGTAAGTGGAGGAGCGGTGGATCGAACTATGGACCCGTGCTTTACTAGCGCGTTACCACTGGACCACATCCGCTCCATGTAATTATTATAAATATTCCTTTACCCTATACTCTACCCTACCCTACCCTACCCTACCCTCTACCCTACTCTACCCTCTACTCTACCCTACCCTCTACCTTACATTACCCTAACTAACACCTACAATATACCTCGACCCTCACCTATACCGTAAATTACACTAACTGTAACTACCATACACCTCTACCCTACCCTACCCTCTACCAAACCCTACCCTCTACCATTCCCTCTACCCTACCCTCTACCCTACCCTCTACCCTACCCTCTACATAACCTTCCCTACCCTACCCTACCCTTCCCTTCCCTTCCCTCTACCCTACCCTACTACCCTACTCTACTCTACCCTACCCTACCCTACCCTACCCTACCCTACCCTACCATACCCACCCCACCCCACCCTCCCTACCCTACCTTACACTACCCAACCCTACCCTCTTCCCTACCCTACCCTTTAGTCTAAAATAATCGTTATTAAAAGCACATTAAACATTCGGCCGAATCCGTGCCTAAAAAGCCGGAAGTAGTGAATTCGGGATTTATTTATATGTAGTCGACATTTTGGAGTTCATTGGAACCATGTAATTTTTTTTAATTTTTTCTAACTTGTGACAAAAAGTATTCCTTGTAAGCAACAATTTCTTGAACCGTGTTCACTATTACGATTCTTTTTACATTGAATAAAAACGGACGACATTCGGGCCCGAAATATTTGTTTTTATATTTCCCCGCGTACGCGATAGCCGCTATAACCGTTTTCGCCATAAGTGAAATTTAGTGTAGTTGTTTATCCAATTTGACGAAAACTTAGCCCAAAGCTTAAAGTATTTAGTTGTGCGTCTTCTGGATCATTAAACTTTGTAACTACGTTTTCTTTGAAGTCAGTGGTCAGTATAGTTGCCCGTCCAATTCTTTTTTTACCACAGTACTGACTGTGGAGTGTATGTATGCCAGCATGCAACATGTTTAGCTGCAAGAAGAAACTTAAGTTTTTCACAGGTATAAATTTGACTTTTTGCAAAAGTTTTATCAAGTGATAATCAAATAAAGATAGGGACTAGTACCCAGATTAAGGTAGTAGTACCAAAGTCAAACATATAGTGTTTCTCTGAGGGCTTTTCAGCGCTTTGTGACACTTTTTAAAACCGTCATGATTATAATTAATGTTGTAAGTGATGCATTTAAAATCTCATCTGAAATGTCAAAGATTAACCAATGACAAGTTATGTTAAATAAAGAGGAAATATAATTAAGAGCCATTAAAGTTTAATGTCTGTTGGAAACTTTTTAAGCCATTTGCATGGCTCAATATACCAAATGAGTCAGTTTACTTACCATCTATGAAGTGTTAGGAATTGTTCTCTTCTGAACGCAATGTAACATTGGTTTAATTTGACAATGCAAATGTTACCTGTAGCATTACACAGATGTTAAAGCTTTCAGAAATTGTATAATTTGTTGGATTTAAAATTTAAAACTTGGTACGAGGCTTCAATGTAACTGGCACGAGTACAATCTTTACTGGCATGTGTAAGAAATCGCCTTCTTCTGTCATTTGTCTCTTATAATAGAATAATTTCTCACACATTATTATACACACAGCCTATAACATGCTTTTTTAAGAGAAACATACCATATCTTCGGAGAAAAATGAAGTTCGAGCTCCTGTCTGCAACACTGCTTCAGTAAATCGCTCCTACTAGCATTTTCTTTGGCAGGTCTTAATGTGACCTTGATGTATGGTCAATGGAAAACTTTATTTGGAACTTAACTCGTGATCGGCAGGACAAATTTTCAGTCCAGCCTTCACTGGTGTTTTTGTTTCGATATAAACATGCATTCATATTAATTGATATATTTATTTGACCTTGGCAATTGAATGACCTTAGAAATACGAGTGTCCAAAATTGCTAACATTGGTAATACATTGTTTATTAGCGAGTGGGTCTACTTTATACATGGACACAAGAAAACTTTTAAAAGAGCTTCCCTTTAACCTATATTTGTTTGACCTTGACCAATGAATAATCATTTCCTTAAAGATCCATTTGTCCGAAAACTAACATTGCCCGATACGTGCTTATTAACTTGATGTACTTCTTACTTAGTCATAACACCCCTTTGGACAAGAATTTCCAACTTATATAAAGATATGTGACCTTGACCCCTTAATGACCTTCATCTTCAAGATCAATTTAGCTTCATTTCGGGGTCGTAAATCACTTTATAGAAAAAGCTCTTGTTATTTTCTTGTTTTTGCATGTTTGTATTGCTGCTCAAAATAGATTAGTTACTTCACATCTGAGTTGTCTTTTGTTTAATTTTCCATACGTCTTTTTACCCTTAAGAAACGTGAAAAACAACTGTAAAAATTGCAAGCGCCTACTAAAATGTCCAGATGTTCAAATAGTCTATAAAAGACATAGGCAGTCGGTGGTATGAACGAATGTATTCGGTGATTTGCTAGTCTGCTGAAGTTAGTCTCAAAGTCTGCTAGTCTGCTGAAGTAAATCTGCTCGTCTGCTGAAATTAATCTGCTAGTCTGTTAGTCTGCTAAAGTTAGTCTGCTAGTCTGCTGAAGTTAGTCTGCCAGTCTGCTGAAGTAAGTCTGCTAGTCTGATGAACTTAGTCTGCTAGTCTGCTAAAGTTAGTCTGCTGAAGTTAGTCTGCTAGTCTGCTGAAGTAAGTCTACTAGTCTGCTGAGGTTAGTCTGCTAGTCTGCTGAAGTTCGTCTACTAGTCTGCTGAGGTTAGTCTGCTAGTCTGCTGAAGTTCGTCTGCTAGTCTGCTGAAGTTAGTCTGCTAGTCTGCTGAAGTAAGTCTGCTAGTCTGCTGAAGTAAATCTGCTAGTCTGCTGAAGCTAGTCTGCTAGTCTGCTGAAGGTAGTCTGCTAGTCTGATGAAGTTAGTCTGCTAGTCTGCCAAAGTAAGTCTTATAGTCTGCTGAAGTAAATGTGCCAGTCTGCTGAAGTTAGTCTGCTAGTTTGCTTGTCTGCTTAAATTAGTCATCTAGTCTGCTAATTTAGTTTGCTAGTCTGCTGAAGTTAGTATGCTAGTCTGCTGAATTTGGTCTGCAAGTCTGCAAATTCCACAGAGAATTGTAAATGATAATTAAATAATTGGTATAGGCCTGTGTGATCGTTTTTTTTTTTTGTATTTTGCGAGTTTTATAACATTCTCGATAAGTCGAACCCGTTTAAGTCAAATTTCCGCTAATGTCAAACATAGTTTTATCTCCGAATTCTTATTTTCAGGTTACACTGTGTTTATTCGTAAATATTTATGTCGAACTTAGGCTATGTCGAATTGTTTACATTGGTTACAAAGACTTCGAGTTTACAAGTTTTAACTGTAGTAAAATATAAATTTTAAATTACTTAAAACATCTTGGTCATGGACAGGTAACGAACCAATGTTTCTTGATTTGTTCTGGCATTCGGCTGTTCTGCTAAAGTTGGTCTGCAATTCTGGTAATCTGCTGAAGTGGTGTCTGCTAGTCTGCTACAGTTAGTCTGCTAGTCTGCCAATCTGCTGAAGTGAGTCTGCTAGTTTGCTGAAGTTAGTCTGCTAATCTGCTGAATTTAGTCTGCTAAAAATAGTCTGCTTGTTTGTTTGTCTGCTGAAGTTAGTCTGCTAGTCTGCTAGTCCTCAGTTACCATAATTTGCAGAATATCTTTTACTTCATACCATCTACTTACATGTATAGAACCTATTTCATTGTTTATAATTAATTTTGGTCTGTGCTCAGCGATTTTGTCGTATATTAATATTCTTATTCTTCAATGCATTCATTCAACATAAAATAATAGCATTTCATAAACACTGCACCGAATACGAGGGTTACAATGATACCAATAAGCAGTAAGCATAATGCGTTTGCAATATTTGTGTTAATATTATTACAACATATGGAGCTTTGTAGGTACATTCCGCTATTTTGCGTCTTGATTTTTGCAAAGTTTTTATGTTTATTTCAACAGTTTGTTTGCATACAAAAAAATCAACTAAATCATAAATGGAATATACTTAAACGCTACAACCTTGAGAACGATTTTACTTTAGCGTTTATTTTACCTGCTAAATTAGTCATCCTCGGTAACCCAGGTTACTTATCATACCTGATAAATACGGTACAATGTAGTTTATACGGAATGTGTACCATGGATTCCGACGATGCTAAATTTTTGGATTGGATTACTGACAACGCACGACAAGAAAAAAACTCCAAATGACAAACATGCAAAAACTTATCTGTAGAAGTTTAAATAGAGCATGAAGAAAGTTGGATTATACATTAAGCTACATGAAATTGGAGTTTGATTATTCCAACACAGTACAAAAAAAATGATGAAATAGTACAAAGGAATACTGAATACAAAGTTATGCAGGTTCAAATGCCAACAAACAATGATAGAATGATAGATTTAAGCATAACGCACGTTGCAATGATATTAAAGCAATAATGCAAGTAGTTCCACTGCAATCAAGCAAGATAGAATCAAGCATAATGCAAGTGTCAGTGTCATAAAGAACTATGGAATCAAGCATAATGCAAGTGTCAGTGTCATAAAGCACTATGAAATCAAGCATAATGCAAGGGTCAGTGTCATAAAGCACTATGGAATCAAGCATAATGTAAGTACCGATGTAATAAAGCAAGATGAATTTAAACATAATGTAAGTATTAAAGTCACCAATCAAAATGGAATATATGCAGTGATTCCGTTCCATATAATACCTTAAATACTATCTGATATTTAACCAGTGAAATCATATTCAGTACGAAAGAATCGTTCAGATTGTAGAATATATTTCTACAGCGACAAATAAAACTGCAAAAGCACTTTTAACTTCTGAATCAGAATGTCGATTTTTATGCCCCCCGAAGGGAGGCATATAGTTTTTTAAATTGTCCGTCCGTCAGTCAGTCCGTCAATTAGTCCGTCAATTAGTCCGACCAAAATTAGCCATAACTTCCTTATTAGTAAACGATTTTATTTCATACTTAGAAACAAAACCTCTTTGGAAAAGGCCTTCACAAAGACTTATATTTTTTTGACTTTGACCCCTGAACATCATTCACCTTGAGTTCCAATTGTCCAAAAACAGCAGTAGCAGTATGATAACGTGAAGTTAGTTGCAGCGGTAAAAGCAGTAGCACATGATAAAACGTGCAGTTGGCAGTAGCAGTACGAGCAGTAACAATAGGAAAATTTGAAAGTCTGCCAGAGTGTCTGTAACAGTCGCAGACCGGTGCAATCGAATCGAGAGGGACCTTATACATCAAAAGTAACATTTTCTTGATTGTCACCAAAATTTCTTAAAGTGTGCGAGGGTATCAGAAACAGTCGCAGACCGGTTAAATCGATGCAAGAGGGTCTCTAAACATGAAAAATGACATTTTCCCGATTGGTACCAAAATTCCTTAAAGTCTGTGAGAGAGTCAAAAACAGTCGCAGACCTATGCAATAGACTCTTGAGGGCGTTCGCTAGATGTTAAAACATTGCAGACTTTTAAGGCTTTCCTACTGCTATTGCTCGTACTGCTACTGTTCTTACTGCTACTGCCAACTTCACGTTTTACTACTGTTACTGCTTTTACTGCTACTGCCAACTTCAAGTTTTCCCACTGTTTAGTACTGCTTCTGCTCAGTTTCTATACATTGCCTCCGGCAAGCAAAAAGATAAGTATAAGGACACATACATAGTGCACACTGAAGGCATAACACGACATAAAAATCCGATGGCTTAAGTAAGTTCTCGAACCAAAAAAAAGACAAAATAAATTGATATGAAAATCAAACGCACGTTCTAATATAAAACAGCCAAATGGATACCCGCCAACAAAGCATTATCGTTACCCATTGCAATTGGGTAATTTAATTACGTATCAACATTGTTCACATTGAACTATAATATTAATACAAACAAATTACATTATTTACAAATCAACAATTTAAGAACGTGAAAAAAGAAAAAGAAAAAGTAAGAAAATAACTAAAACAATTTTCGTGATTGATAAGCCATCCATATACAGCTGTGTGGAAATTTTGAGATGTAATTTAAATTATTTTTTATGTAAATTTTGTTAAAGAATAATATATCCTAACATAATTTATGTCTGTGTAATATAAATGGATAGACTTTCAAAAGTTACAGATATTTTGATAAACATTTATTCAATTGTGTTTCGATCGAGTAAATTCTATATTATCTCTAGACTCTCAATAGCAACAACAACATTAACAGTGAAGGTAACATGCGAATTGGAAATGAATTACAGTTACTTTTGAATATAGTACATTGTAACAATGCATTAGTTAGAGATCGTAACTCGAAGGAACGTCTCAGTACGTCGTGAGAACGAGTTCTTAAGTCGTGGGAACCGAATAAAAAGAAAAGTGCAAATCTGACAAAAATATTGCAGTTTAAATGGTTTCATGGATATCTGACCATGAACAACTCTGGTGCTTTCAGCATTTATTATCTTGACATAAGTGGCCGTTAAGTAAGACAGTAGGTAAAACTAATCTCTGGGAGTATGCAGTATCCTTAAGGGTATCTCAAGGTGTATTTTTTCGTTTTTTCTTTTTTAAATTACATTGCTGTTTGCAAAAAAAAAATAAATATAGATCAAATTTTGAAAAAAAAATTCTTCAGCATCCTCGTAATATATTCTGCTATTCATGAGCCAGAATAGCCTTTCCAGAATTCTTTCCCTCAAGCTATACATCTCATCAAAACCATCGACTTTTGAAGGAGCAAGTAAAATAATGTTTGAAGTAAAATAAAGTGACCCTAAGACTATTTATTGTGAACTTTCGTACCTTAGTTTGGTTATAAAGTAGTTCGGGGTATTTATCCATGAAACGAATGCCCGTAGTTTTGGTCCATTATTCAAATACGGATGTAATGTTAGCGCATGCAAGAAGAGTGAATGTGATCAGTCATATAATGGCAAACAAAAATAGAAATTCTTAATAATACTTAGGTTTTAAACCGTTCGTAACGCTATAGCTTTTAATGGAGAAACTACCCATTTTTAACAGTCACAAAATGTTGCCTTGGATGAGAACGCATCTGTAGATGGGTATTGATAGACGTAGTATACTGTACACAGAGAGTTAAAATCACACCCTAAGTCAATACCCAACTTTGAACGAGCTTCTTTAAAACGTAAAAGGGCACCAGGGATTCCATATCACGGTGCATGTCAATATCGGCGGTCTCCCTGCGAAATCTGCTTTATCAGCGCCCTCTGCTTCGGCACCGGTTATTCTTGTAAACACACTTTGCAATGGTAGACAGTCAGTAAAATCGGAAAGACATCAGTTCAAACAGCTAAGCTGCTTTAAATTAAAAGCGCACGAAACATAAGAATATCTTTGCTATGTATACACGTGTCTAGCTTTCAAATGTTAATCGCTGCGATGTCAGTACTGTTTTTCAAGCATACATAAACTATTTTTAAAAAAGGGTTAAACCAAATATCTTTTTTTTGTCAGTGTGCGGAATGACATTGGCATTCCCTGACGTTATCCGATAAAACTTACAAAAGATCTCAGGCTTGGAGTCAATGATATTGCAAGGTTAAATAACATTTTTTCACTGGTCAAAAACAATCAATGTGGCCTAACGTGACAACGAAGAAATCCAACACCTTAGAATAAAAAGATACAGATAACCAGGCATAGAACCTAAAAATGTCGACTGGATCAATAAATACATGAAAAAAGACACAATCGTATACTTTGACATAGTCCACGTGTCTGTCTTGAGCCATTTGAGTTTTGAACACATACACCTGCAAAGACACTGACAGCTTCATTTTTTTTCGCAGTGGTCTCCCCTGTAATGAATTTGTAAAAATAGAACTTAAAAGTGTAACATTCTGCTTATTTACTTACGCCCATCATAACATGACATGTCTGCCGGCGCCCCGCAGTGATAAGTGTACTGAAAGGGAAGTAAGCGCTGCATGGAGTTTGTTATAGCTTATCAAAACTGGTATCACTGAAACAAGTTCGACGTGCTTTAAAAGCCGGTTCAAAAGATAAAATTAAGCATTCATATCCCGGTATAGAAGCAATCAAGACGATTTTAATCATACAAAACAAAATTGAACTGACATTCTGCAAAGATGTGGACATATATTTCTTTTTTTACTTTAATAGCGTCGTTAAATTTGACGTTAAATTCTGCCAAAGCGGACATCCCAGACTGGTATT
Organism: Cyclina sinensis; assembly: GCA_012932295.1. Taxonomy (NCBI): domain Eukaryota; kingdom Metazoa; phylum Mollusca; class Bivalvia; order Venerida; family Veneridae; genus Cyclina; species Cyclina sinensis. The sequence continues at coordinate 4,790,323 of JAAONU010000008.1, read as the reverse complement.
GGAATATATCAGACAGAACTAATTGTTCCCTTATACCAAGAAATGATGCCTTTCCCGGACAAGTGAGTGACCTGATTGACGAAAACAACATGATCGTTATATTTCATATTGAAATTACCGGCGATTTGGGACTACTAACTGGACAATATCCCGGGCGTCTCTTTGATAAAAAAACATGGACTTTAGTAACGAAAAAAAGTGGAAAATCAATGCTTAATTTTCCGGATGATTACGTTGCAAAGTCGCTTAATTTACTATCGTTTGGAAGAAAAATTGTTGATGTAGCATTAGATCAGAATCCGCCAAACTGTTTTAATGAAACTTACACACTTGATCAAATTTTGAATACAATCAGATTCTACGTTCTTCGAAATTTTAGTGAAAATGGAGGCATAGTTTCAGACAACTTCGAAGTTTGTAATCGCAAGGTCTTTGTTGAAGACGACAATACAACAGGAGAGTTGTTTTACGTATGCTGTAATGAAGCAAACGACAAGTGTGATATTGTGAGAAGAGGACCATGGATGAAAAGGCTTGATATATTCTTAGACTTTATAAGTTATACAATGCCATTAGTCTTTCCATTTTTATTTCAGAAACCATTGTTTAAAGCCAGACTAGCATTTATATACACATTTAGGGCAGGAGATTCAACAAAATTGACCGTGGATAAAATCAATCTTGGCAACAACCCCAGTGGATATACTGAAACAAACATTAGCCTACCGAGTTTGAAAGAATTCATGGGAACACAAATTATTGGGAGGCATGAACTTAAAATTAACTATTTTTGTCTTGATGTACCAAAAAACAAACTTATTGATGAAAGATGCTCTGATGTGTCTCAAATGTTAAGTAGTATTTGTAATACTTCCGAAACATACAGCGTTACAGACGAAGACAGTCCTATGACCAAAAGCTCGGAGGACAGTCCGTCCAAAGTATGTCCGAAAAAGTGCTGTATTGTTTTATTGTCAGGATTTCGTAAATTTTTATCTGATCTCTTTTACTGTTTTATAATCACTCTGCCTTGGTTGGTCGAAGTGTTCTTTTATTTTTATTTTGATCAAACCTTTTATAAAAAGGTTGAGGAATTAAAACTTACTTTGAATGTTGAGATTGATAACATTTCGGACCCGAAAAACCTATACGTAGTGGGAATTTGGACATTTTTGTTTATTTTCACCGTTTTTTCTATAATAACTAGACTTACATTTCTTAATCAATTTAAGAGCAAATTTTTGACCGCCATAAGTGTAGAGGATGACATAACTAAAAGCCTTTCGATATTGATAAGGTTGCTGATCTTTTTTTTTAAAGAATTGGGGCTCTGGGGAATTTTTTTGTTTCCCATTTCAGCAATTTTGTTTCTATTGTTTTTAATTTGCTACCTTTTGAAGACACTCCCTTTAATCAAAGTGGTTTACGTCTTTTTCGGTTTCGTTATTAAGCTATTATTTGAAAAAATTTCTAAAATAATACCTATTCATGTCACTCCTTTTTGGAAAAATCAAACAATGAAAAAGTTCAACACCTTATTGATTAGTCTTTTTGCCCTAGTGAAGCCGAACTTCAACGAGTATGAAATACTTCACTATGATCATTTTTATGGCGTCGTAGTAGTGTTAACTATTTTTATAGTTATGGTTACACCTGTATGCATATACATTGGCATTACGTTTTATTTAATTGTAGGTTGGATGATTGTGTTTTACATAAAATGCATTTCCTTTGTGATTATAGGACTACTTCTAAACTACAACAAAGTGTTTCCGTACATTTTCTTCCTTGTGCCCTTTTGTTTCTATGGTTATTACTATGTTCATAGTGTCAAGCAACGGTCCGAGCATATTGTCAAGTTGCTACTAAAAAACGTTCAGAGAAAAGTTTTGGATCAGCTAGATAATTTAAAAGATACGACAAGTGACGAAACAGTTAGCAACAGTGTTGCTATTGCAATACCAAGTACAAATCATTTACAGGAAAATTCCCCCTGTTTTGTGTATTTGCGCAAGACAGAATATCTCGTTTGGGAAGCTAAACGTCTATTATTCTTTCTTGATATGTCTGAAAATATCCATAAACCTTTTATATCCAATAAGTATTTTCAGGATATAAACTCAAAAGAAAACTTGGCTTGTCTCGGTTCTTCGTCTAGGCTGTTTTTGAAAAAGATTAGAGATTTCACTGCAGTCGTCATTTTTCTAGCCTTTGTGTTTCTTGTGATGTTAGCTTTAGACAAGGCTACTGATGTGTCGTCAGGGGTTAAAACGATGATAGCACTTGGTGGAGGGTTCTTACCGCTTGTCCTAAAGAAACTTATGAAAGGAAAAAACACGATAGATCAGTCAGACTTTGAAAATTGTCTATTAGAAAAAATGTTACAAAACGAGATTGAACACTTCATGGAGGAATGGAAGGTCACAGATATTGGAGTTTCTTCGTTAAGTAACTTAAGTATACAAGAGACATCAGGTCGACAAGTTCACTCAGAACCAGAGGAACCTGACATTATAATAAAGGATGATGATGAATTAACAATTCTAGTTCCAAACTCAATTGTTAATCCTAGGTACGACGAGGAACATGGTATTTCTGAAAATACGGGTTTATGTCATACACGTCAATTAAGAAGGCTAAATGACTATGAAGCCCTTTCATAAGTTTTTCGACGACGTCACGTATTTTCTTTGTTTTCTCTAAGATCGTAATTTATTTTTAATCATACGTCAAGAAATCAAGTCCATCATTTTTAAGTTTCACTTAGTTCTGCAAAACTGTTTTACTTTTGAACCAAACTAGATGGGGTATATGAGAATTTATTACACATTTAGCAGGGAGGTTTGAAACGTTTGACTGTTACAATAGATTAAAAAATATTATTCTGTTAGTATTTGCGAATAGATCCCTGAATTTTAAACGAGTCCGGTTTATGGCAGTGCTACATGCAATGTTTACTTCTTGAAAAGGGGCGGTTCCAGGAGGTGTCAACCAGATTTTACAGGAGGTTATGTGCAGCGTTTTTTTATAATAGCTTCCTACAATATTATGAGCCATCATGTCAGTTTCCATTATTTTTGCAGTATTTTAGCACATTTTAGGTTATTCCAGTGATTGTATTACAGTAGGGGAGATACGGGAGTTTCGGCACAGTTTCAGTGTTGACCAGTTGTGAGTTATCGGCAATGTCAAGTAAAATATATGTTCAATCATTAATCTAGTATAGATGTTCTTTTGTAATTGTTCGATATTCATCCAAATATTCCAAATATTTTCAGCAACTCTGTCTTTAAAAACATATAATATGATTGCATCAGGGCCTGTACTGAGAACTTATTAAAGCCCTGATTGCATTTAGTTTTCCTGTTGCACTTTTTCAGCCGAATTATTGACGTCGTGAAATGATTCGTTCCATGATATATACTGTTATGTGATTTTGAAGGAAAAAAAGCTATATATTTAAGGCTATGCCTATTCATATATCATTGTTAATATCATATTTATCCATAGCAAATAATAATTGATAACTGTTCAAATTTTCAGATATTGTGTGTGTGTGTGTGTTGTTTTAATATTATTAATTCACCCTTTGTTAGCTAACATAAATATTCATAATTTCATAAATAATATACTGACCTCGTTGGTGTGATTGTTGTGTTTAAAATCACCTATATTCTAACACTATCTGCAATTCGCCGACAATAAACAAAGAAGGAATTGAGCGTGATATACCATATACAGTATAGAACTCGCGTGCGCCCGCTGACGTCACTGCATACTACTTTCGGCTGTTCTAATTTGTCATTATAAAGCGATAATTGTTTTAAGATATTTTTATAGTGAAATATTGTTATGGGCTATATTATCTTCTTTGCTGTTCATCTATGATAAAATTATACATATTTGTTTAAACGTAAATTATTGACTGATAAGTTAAAATGACCTTGTTGTTTTCATTTTCACGTAGGGAATGAATAGCGGCGTAAACAGAATAGCCTGTCATGTACAATAACCGTAAGAAATGGCATGATAAGTAGTACACATAATTCTGTCGTTATAACTATACATATGTGTAAGAAATGGAAATAGATTTTTAAGTTTTTGTGTTCTACCGTCGAATATAGCACGGTATTTCGTTCAGTTGCGTAATTATTTAATCACTCAGGCCTACGGCCTTCGTGATTAAATTAATACTCGTCTGAACTCGACACCGTGCTATATTTGACGGTAGAGCACTCAAACTTAAAATCTATTTCCTAAATAAACAAAGACGCACATACAGCAGTCATAGTACACACACATATATAGTTTTTGTAATAAAACTTGTTACTAATATTAAAGTATATACCACGCTTTTGTTATTGTAAATACATGTATGATATTTCATAGAAAAATAATTATTCTTGTTTCGATTTTCTGTGTGTGTGTGTGTGTGTGTGTGTGTGCGCGCGCGTGTGTGCGTGTGTGTGCTGTTTTTGATATTATAAAGTCATCCTATGTTAGCATATTTTGATTAATAATAAATTGCCATTGTTTGTGAGATTGTTGAGATTATAATCACCTATAATAAACAGAGACAGCCATAAAGCAGTTACAGTTATATATATGGCCTAGGATCTGAATGTCACCGACAATAACCACTTCCGTACTTGTCAGTGAGATACTGAAATCTATCCACATGTCTTTTTACAAACATATGAAATTTTTTTGAATGAAATGAAAACGAAATGATCTCGGGATTTCTAAACTACTTAACTATTCTACCAGCATAGCAATCTAGCAGTCTAAAAACTAAAATACTGAAACGCCCCGAAATACATGTTAATCTTATTCAACAAAGATTAGAAGGTTATTTTGAACGAAATGAACACAAAACAAACACTAGATTTCTATGCTGCACCTTTTCTGTATGAATGAAGCTGCCTTAAAGAATATGAATTACTGAAATGCGATGAAATCCATCCGCACCACATTCTAAAAACGATGGCAACTAATTTGAATGAAGATGAAACGAAGCAATCAATGGATTCTAGGCTGCCATATGGTTAATGTTTCAAACAGCCTAACAGCCTAGCAGCCTAAAAAATGAAATATTGAATCGCCCTGAAATCCAGTCTTACTGAAGTACACGATATCTGAAGGTGACCCATTCAAATTCGTGATAATCTGAATTTCCAGTATTGTTATTTATATTCCAGCCAATGAGACTGCATCTTATGACGTGTCTTTATGCTTTCCCTTTAATGTTGAATGTGTAAAGACTTCTATTGCATATTTTAAATCATCTTGAATACTTTAAAACTATTTTGTGTTTCGTAGGATAAATACATTCTCCTTCGATTAAAGTTTCGGTTTGTATTTTCCAAATGAATATTAGAGTATGAGCATGGTGAAGAAAATATTCAAGTAAACGGGCTTGTTTATTTCACAGACACTTGAAAGTTGGACTCAAGCCCCATCCCCAGGATTGCCCCAGCTCAAGAGATATGAACCATAAAAATTATAATGACATCCAGATACAACTGTTTCTCTCATTATCCATTGCAAATATGTCCATTAAAAAAGTCAACACCAACTACCCAACATTCCGTCGCAAATCACCTTAGCTGCCAATATTTTCCTTGGATTTCTTTATAAAAAAGAAGGTTTAGAACATACTGCTAGTGTCAATCAATAAAGCAATAATTATGCTTCCAATCAATGTCGGTCTCATCAAGCCAGTCAAAGAATTTCTTAGAAAATTAATAGGGACTTCACAATCTACTTGGACACTTGCAATATGTTCCAGACTTTTGTATTTATCTAGAATCTAAGGAAAATATTGGCAGCTAAGGTGATTTGCGGCGGAATGTTTTATAACTTAATTATAGTGTTGGTCGGGCTTTTTATTTACACGCCATATTTGTAATGAATATGAGTAGAAACAGTTGTATGTAGGTGTTAGAATGATTATTATTCTACAAGTGTCTAATGCATGGGCAGACTAGGAGAGGGATGGTCTAAACTCCAAGTGACTGTTTTATGTTTGTTTGTTTGTTTGTTTTTGTTTGTTTGTTTTTTTGTTGTTGTTTTTTTGGTATACATTCAGTATCTATCAAATGTCAAAAGCTACTGGAAATTTTCACACACATACAATTATCTTAATATTTTACCAGATTTCTTCAATTAAAGCGAATGAATGACAGAATTTAGCTAAAATTTTGTTTTCTTTAAAACTAAAGAGAAGTTTATATACTTTGAAAATAATCATAGTTTTATGCTTCTAAACGTTATGAAAACTGAAGAAAAAGAATTTAATTTTAACCTATCCACTTCAGGTCAGAAAAATTAAGAACAGCGACCTAGTCCACTCAGCCGCTATGTGATGTTCTTTAAATATCTACCCCGTGAGAAACGGAGCAATATTTTTACCGATTAAAGTGTGAAAAACTTTATATTATGATGTGTTACTGTATCAGTAACTGAGACAGTAACTTAGTTTAAACTACAACCAGATTTTTTACATTATGTTTCGGATATAAAGTTTTTGGCTTTTTTACAGAAATTCAACTTATAACTGCCAAATGTCAATACTGACTATACTTGGCATGAAAATACCCTTACGAATTAGCTCTGGGCAATACGTAGCGACCTCTAGGCAGCCAAGTGATTCAATTTGTTTCCGAATAAAGATATAATATGCAGATGCATATAGTACAGTATTACACAACAGAGCCTACATTAATCTGGAGACTGGACTGCCATAAAAACACACTGAACAACTTATACTGGGAGAGAATTAGCACTACAGATACAGCATTGAATTTTCTGTCAAAAATGCAAGAAGTTACTTCTCTGATCTCTTGATTTTAAAAAAATTTTCTTGGGAGAGACCCCCAACCTCCCACCCCTTAAGCAGGGGGATACCCCCGCCCGACTTCTCGCCCTCCGCGCCATCATGTGCCCTTCCAGGCACTTGGCCCCTGCCCTTTTCAAATCCTGGCTGGAGCACTGACAAATATTAACATTTTTTTATGCATCGAGTCAGTCGCTGTGGCGTTTATGGAAGGAAACGTCTGAGTTATTTGGGTTCTCAGTTAGATATAGAATTTTCACATACGTTCAAATGGTTAAAAAATAGAAACTAATTTACCTTCAAAAACTTGAAGCTGAGCACCGATTGGCTGACTGAAAGGTCACGAGAAGGTAACCTTCTTTTGGTGACGTCCAGATCCTAATAACAGAGCGTTATTTAGAATTGCCTGCAATCGATCTAAATCACATTTTAAAAGCAATAGAGATTATTTGAAATGAAATAAATATTTCTGTTTTTAAAACCAAAAAAGTAAGGCAAGGCCATCCTATGAGCTGTTCTTATTTCATAGAATCGACCTTATGTGCGAGTGATGTTCCTTAAATTATGAGACATGTATTGATACTTGAATATTTAAATCGCTCTTAATAAACTGTCTTTGCAATTTCCTTGAAAGTTGTCCTCCTTGATCGAGACGTCAAGCCGCGTAATCAATATTTTTGAATCAAATATTTCGTATTATAGGACAGGTTTTGAACCTTTAAAAGTTGGTGAAAAGCAGACCGCAAGATATTCTTTGAGTTATGCCTCTGAGCATTACCATTGAGTTCAATATATACAAGGTCAAGCTTATTAGAGTTGATGAAATGTCCATATTTTGTCCGGAGCATATTTTCTACATCTATGGAGGGATTTTAGTATTACTTGATACAAGGGATGACAACGAATATTCGAAAATTCGAATATTATCATTGTTTACGAATATTCGAATCTGATTTCTGCATTCGAATATTTGCATAAAAAATAATAAAATCTATCAAGATTTCCGGCAACTTTACGAAAGTAATGACTGGAAGTAATCAAGTGGACTAAATCACGAAAGACAACAAATACAATGATATTATTTAATATAATATAAAAGCTTGAACATATCAAATTGGTACACAAACAAATTTCAAATACGATCTGATGAATGATTCAGAGCAGTTTCAATAAAACAAGAGGTAGTCTTTCAATATCAAGTTGATTAAAAAGTTCAGCATTATGAGATGTAGTGTTGCGCGCATGAACCAGGTCTCTAAGTCAAAGGTCAATGTCAAACTTAGAAGTCTGATGAAAACGCTTGTCTGGAGTAAACCTTCTACATGCATTGAAGAATGTTATTGTTACTTTGCACTAATGTTTACTTTTGTGAGGCAGAGTGTCGCGCGAAAAATTCCCGTGGCCAAGGTCAAGATCACACATAGAGGTCAACGTTCAGATAAAAAAATGAAAATTGTATTTAGGGACTATATAGTTATCATGAATTGAGTGATTCTGTCACATATGTTCACCCTCATGAGACTGAGCGTTACACTCATAATCGAGTTCCATATATGCAAAGTTAAGGTCATAAGAGATGAGGAAATGTCCAAATTTTTGTCCGGAGCGTATCTTCTTCATCCATGTAGGGATTTTAGTATTGCTTGTGACCAAAGTTGAGGTCACACATAGACGTCAAAAGTTAAATAAAAGTATGGACATGTGTATACGGACCATTAAGGTATCATTAATTAAGGGATTCTGTCACAAATGTTTCCTATGAGATTGAGTGTTACATTCATATTCTTTTGTCCAGATGACACAAATTTTCTAAAATGTCATTATACTGCTTGTGTGCATATATTCTTTTGATCATACATTTAACGCATTTATCAAAAGTGCATGAAAAAATTTCTTCAGAAAATATACGTACATTGAACTTGTTCTTGAATAACAACCTTCAGGTATAAAAAAAGTATAAAAAAAAGTGTTACGTTTTTGGTTGCACAGTTTCACTTATATCTCAATACTGAAGCTTAATAAACGCCAGTTCGAAACAAGAATGAAGGTCCACATGCTTTAAAGAATTGCAATTTAGATGTGCACAAATATTCATTATTATCAGACAGAGTGCCGTGCAAAATCCAAGCCCCTGTATAATTTCATGTACTTTAGACATAGTATAAATTCATGCTTATAATTTGGTTCAAATGTCAAGTTTCATTGCAATTTTTCCATTTCTTGCACTCATATATGTACTAATTCATCTTCAGGTTCATTTAAAATGTCACTATCCTGCACTAGGAATAGTCAAACTTGCTTCCCTAATAACACCTCATTTTATCCGTTATGCCCATATCATCACCAAACGCTTTTGTAACTTTTTAACAGTCGGCATTTATTTTGCAATCGTTTGTCGTTTCGCCCAATTGTGGCTTATTTATATTGGTATATTCATATTGTTTCACATAAAACATTACTCATTATCGTGTAAAAATGTAAATTTTACCTCTAAAATATTCTTCTTATACCAGTGACATAAACCAAGACAGGAAGAGTATTATTTCTGTTTTGACAACTACGAGACTGATATCCAGGACGCTGTAGATTGTTTTGTCTGTAAGCCACTTCAATAAAAAATATACGCGCCGCTCATGTGATAAAAATCAGTGCAAGTCCACTCGTATACCTTGTAAATTTGGCATTCATGTATAACTAAAGTAATTTAACTTTAATAGAAACGTGTATATTTGTAAAAGCCTCTATATTATTTGTTTAGCTCTTTTTGTACAGCACCAAAAGATTTTTTTTCCTTATTTTAGTTGGTCTAAAACTACAGACTTCAAATTTTTACACTAAGGGCAAAAATTGAAATTTTCTACAGAATGCAAGTCAAAGTCAAAATATTTATAAGCATAAACATGTTTACATGTTTTCGCCAACACATCAGTCAGGCGGTTTGATAATCAATTTCTACATTGGAAAGTATGGGAATTTATAGTTTTTTACAAAGGTGGCAATTACTGAAGTATTATCGAATAGCATGCTTATACAAAAGATCAAAGACATTATAATTTTTACATAAATTAGGATTGCAGTACATTGAAAAATATATGGTTTAATCTTATTTGAAATATATATACTTCATTACATTAAACACCATCATTTCTAATCTTCTTAGCAAGATAAATAAATCTTGCAAGCTTAACAAGAACAGTTCGTTTAGATATAGACATAGTTGAGAGAATTTATTCAAAGTAGACCATGTATAAAAATCTAAAAACATGGAACATAACTCCCGATATACAGGACATACTAAGAAAAAAATGAAATTCTGATTCAACTTGATTCATATTACATCTACTACATATTCTCTCGGATCTAATAATATTCCTTAAACGGCCTTCTTCTATCTCTAAGTTATGTGATGAACATCTAAGTCTCGCCAATGCAATTCCATAAGCTTAATATTGATAGTATTAAAATAATCGGCTTGCATAAAATTTAGCTTAAATTTCTTATAATGATCTAATTTAGCCGACGATTCTAATTCAGATAACCATTTTTGCAAGTACTGATCATGATTTTTTTTAATTATTGCATTAATTTTTGATTCAGATACACTACTCTGATACCACAGGAAAGAAAATCCAATTTCATTTAATAAATTTCTTGCATTACATGACCAGCTATTCAGCAATGCATTGTTTCGTCCCTGGGCCATCATAAATTTGTACATTGTTGAATTAAGCATATTCTTAATTTTATACCAAAACTTAATAATTCTAGTTTAACGAACTATACTCATAGGAGATTCACCAAACTAACCATAAACTGCGCTAATACACGTTTGTTGTTTAACCCCAAGAGTCTGATTTAGAAACTTTATGTATCCGTTCTATATCTGGAGACTTATGGAAACCCCAAATAACAGAACCTGTTGCTATCAATATCTGTGTTAAAAAAAGGGAACAAATTACTGTAAGAATAATCGATTTAAAAAGCACAGTAGGGAAAATATCGTTTTGTGATAATGATTGTGTTTCTTAAGATAGATGAAAATACGAGTGCATCCTTAATTTCATTACAGGATTAGTATACAGAGTATTTCACCTCCTGCGTCAGTGAACAGCGTATAACACAGGTCATATAATCATATTATCTGTTCTTGGTAAGTAAAGGTGAAACACAACCTTTAACATATTTGCCCCGATAGCGCCTTATCCCTATAGGCAGCCATGGAGTTTTGAGGAGCTGGACCAAGCGTTCTATAGTTATTGATCGGAAACCATTTTGTTATTCAAGGGCACTGTGACCATGGCCTTTGGCCTGGTGACGTGAAAAACTTTTTGGGTCATCTACTACGTACTAACAACCTGGGACCACGGGTTCTTAAGTTATTAGTCGGTAACCGTTTTGCTAGTCAAGGTCACTGTGACCTTAATCTTTGACTTGATGAAGTGAAAAACTATAGGGGTTATTTACTAGTAATGACCAACCCACATACTAAGTCTGAGGAAGGTGGGTCTAAAGATTCTCTTTATATTGATCGGAAACCAAAGTTTCAACCAACCGACCAACATTTGCAAAATTATATGCTCACTCATCTTCGATGGTGGGGCTTAAAAACTACAGGCAACTCTTTCATTTATTCTGTTTATTATAGACATATAAAAATATTTAAAATTCACTGTATTTATTTAAAGCAAGAACAAAAATTGAAACAATACAAAAATAAAATAAATTTACATGTGTTATTATGACATTAACAACGTAAAAGTCATAATTGAATAATTAGGGTGATTTGAAACTGAGGACTATTATAACTATTTTGAAAACAAACTAAAATAGTTTTCTTTAAGACATATCAAATGTTTAATGCCTTAAAACAATGAAAAGTGAAAGCAACAAGAACAGTTTAAAAAAACAAAACTAGATGGACAAATTCTTGATAACTTGCCTTTACGAATAAAAAAGTAAAGAAATATAAATAATAATAGCCGACTGGAACTTCAACTGATTTAGTTGGAAGCTTACTTTCATATATTTCTTTTAAGAAGTAGGAGGTGTAAAATGATATCGTGTTTGAATTCAAATTTTAGAATTTATCCCGATTGGATGCATTTTATGTCAGCACTTTTTGGCTTGTGAAACAGCTATCAAAAGGGTCTTTTGAAAATATGAACAATGTTACTTTATTGAACCATATGTTCATCGAAGATAAAGTTTAAATATGTTCATCGAAGATAAAGTTTAAATGTCTAATTTCTTCTGACGCTAACGATAATTGGTCATATTTTTTGTCGGAAGTACATTTCAGAGAATATGTCTATTCACCAAGAGCTGAAAAGAATGCATAAGATACCTCTTTCCTTAAATAAAACTTAAACATGTTTAATAAAGCTTTAAACTGTACAATAAGCATTCCTAGAATCAGTTCCTCAGTAACAGTTAAAACGGTCTATTTACAGTTAGGCATGAAATAAGAAACTCGAGTATTTTCTGAATACATGAAATATTCTTACATTTCTTGTTTCTTAATTCTAAAATGTTAATCTAATATAATCTTGGTTATTACTAAAACTATTTATTACCCTTCCAGATTTTTTTCTCCTTTTTGATTGGATATTGATCCGCCGAAAGAAATTGATATAACCGAGCCAGAGAGCTAATATACACATTAAATTTCCCCTTTGGGTACCCCACGTTGTAAACAACATGCGCTGTGACGATGCGCGTACGGCTCGATGTTTTAAAGTGAAAATTCCGATATACAAGCACTTTTTAACTGTCAAATAAAAAATATTTACTACTTATTTTCTCTTGTTTACATTCGTTAGGTACGAAAGCAAATACTTCATGTAAATCTACAGACGTCATTTTCAGTGAAGGGGTACCCTAAAGGGAATCTTATTTCGACGTTTCATTTGAAACAGCAATGATTTATTTTAAAATCGTCTTACTCGGCAGGGGAAGGGTAATAAAATTATTATTTGGGTTTTTGAGTTGGCAGGTAATATACCCACATATATCACTCAAAAACCCAAAAAACATATAATAAAGGCTATTTACAATTTATGTGAACTGTAGATCATAATAACATATAAACGGTTTATCTATAGCAGACATAGTAAAATTCTCAATATTATTGTTCTGTGATCTGTGGTAAGGACATTTTATTTGAGCTTCGCTCCAACTTCAACACGATTAGATTCATATATACGAAACAATCTTCTTTACAACAAGCAAAACAACAAATGTAAAAGAACCTTTACTGGTACAAATGGTACTAAGAATTTGTCTAAGAAACATTTTGAAAGAAAAAGAGCTTCCAATAGCACACTGAAATCATAAAGATTTCGAAAAAGTTTAGTTTATCAACTGATGTTTTTTTTACTTCGTTTGTACAGTCAGAACCAGTTTGACCTGAGACCAATGTAGAATTATTAATTTAATTTTGAGGATTGCCACATGTACAACACTGTTATTTTTTTTTAAATATGAAGATTCTTTATCTTGCCAAATGATTTTAGCGATATACCTTTTGTATTTAGAAATAATTGGCAGTATCAAAAATAGCCACACAAGATTTTGAGAGTAAAAAACGATAGCCATTGTTAATTATTATCTCTCTATTATGCAAGTGATTGGTATGAACCTGAAAAAACTATTTCTGTATCACAATCAACTAAGGAATTGTGAACAAAGATTGTTGATTCGCTCGATGGATTTATCATAACAATGAACTCAGACTTTCTGGCTGAAAAGGATGCACCATAAGATGTTGCGGAAGGTTCTTGTATATGCAAGTCACAAGGCTTCACTTCAATATCTGAAACTTCCCAATACTCTTCAAAATTATCAATCTCATTTTCTAGCATTTTTCCCCATAGGTTCTTTTTGATATTTGATTTTTTGATCCTGTGATTCTTGAAGAAAACCCTCTGTAAAAAAAACGGCAAGAAACCACCACCGAGTGCAACCAACGTTTGCATCCCAGATGAAAGGTCGTGAGCCCAGCCTAATGCAAACACTACAATTAAAATGAATAGCAAAAAGGCCACAACCAGAATAAAATCTATGAGTGCTTTAAGATAAAGAAGATTTTCAGGGCCTGGGCACGCCAAGTTTTCCTTTGAATTCATTTCTTGAAAGAACTGTCGAGAGAGAAATGGTATAAAAGTATTTTCAGAACAGTCAAGAAATAAAACTAGACGCTTAGCTCTCCAATAGAGAGAGTTCCTTGGTAAAAGTACAAAGCAACTTGAATTTAGCTGTTGATCAGCGTTACCTGCTATGTCAAAAGCGATATTTGTTTCGTCTGCTTCATTGTTACTTGTCGGTTTTACATTATCTGTTTCCTTTGAAACCTTTTCTTGGACCTTTTCACTAAGTAATTTATAGAAATGTTGGTAACGTTTCGATACACTGTTAAAGCACTCGTAACCATAAGCTAGAATAAGTAATATGAGAAAAACGTACTTAAACACATCATCGTAGTTCAAAAGCAGCCCAATAATTACTCTGACAAGACAGTCTATGTAAAATATCACACATTCGCTAACGATAAACACACTCAAGTATACCAGGTTTAAGCAGTAGATTACCATAAAAAATATATTCAAACCACTTATATTCGACGTTTGAAATCGGCCTGTACAGCTACGAAATACCAAAAAGAACAGATTGTTGAACACTTTTAACAATGGAAACAACTGTAAGAGAAGCTTTATGACATAAAGCATAACTACCACTGACCAAAAGGGATATAAAAAGACAGCACAGACTCCAATTTTTTTGAATGGATAAACTAGAACGCGCTTAAATTCGGACATACTCTTTTCATATCTATCCTTCGAACCATGTATACAATAAAGGAACACAGTCTTCAAAACAAAACGCACTGAGTCAGTATATATCATATTGTAGAAGACAAAGAATATGAAAATCATAGAAATCGCCAAGTAATCAGAATCAAAAGATTGTGTGTCTTGCAAATTAGTTATTTCAATATTCAAGGTTGTTTCTGTATGCATAACTGTCTCAGAAAAAGGACGATCGTACACAGAATAAAATATCAAAGTAGCCCACCATGGACATACAAGGACCGCAAACATGAAGATGTGTGTTATGAATTTAAGACAATTTAACCATGAAACATTTGAACAATTAAATGGGTAAATCGCATTTTGCAAACAACAACCATTGAAATCGCTGTCTTTTTGATTTCCTTCACATTGTATGATAGATTTATAAAGATACTGAAACAATCCGACTGGAGAAGATCCATCTTCAATGAGTTTGTCGTTTCGCACTTTTAGAACTATTGACTTTAACTCAAGGATGTGACTTCCAAGCCGTTGCTTCTGCATAAATTCCTGAAATCTCGACAAACAAATATCTGTTTGAGTATAGTCGTTGGGTGTTGAACCAGCAGCAATGTGATTAACAGATATTCTTTTTGTATCGTCGTTTCGTAAGGTGAATCGGAAATTTGATACCGACTTTAACATTCGTTTCGGAACAAAAAATGGACAGATAAATGGCACCGTGAATTTCAAGATAAATAAACAGATATTCAGTGTTTTCGTCCATGGTCCTTCTTTCAAAATTTTGCACGTCTTCTCAGGATCATTGCAACAAACGTATTCTAATGTTGATGTTTTGTTGTCATCTTCCATAAAAATCTGTCGATTACAAACTTCAAAGTTATCAGGTGCGACATCATCGTAATCAGAGAAATTCCGTAGAACATATAATCTAATCGTGTTAACCACTTGGTCGAGAGTGAAACTGTCATTAAAGCAGTTTTGTGGCAATTGATCTAATAGTAAGTCCACAAAATGTCTTCTAAATGATAGAGTGTAAAGAGATTTTGCAACGTAATCATCTGGAAATAGAAGCATTGCTTCTCCAGCTTCTTCGGTTATCAATGTCCACGTTTTGACATCAAAAAGGCCTCCAGGATAATTTCCAGATAACGGTCCCAAAGCGCCGGTGATTGTGATGTCAAAAATGATCATTCTACTGCCTTCGTCAAGTAGAGCCTGAATTTGTCCGGGTAAAGCAGGATTTCTTGGTATCAGTGAACAGTTGGTTCTGTCTGAAATATTCCAATACCTGTCTGGTGTGTTGCCATTGGCAGAATCTAATAACGAACACAGTGACGAAATCAAAGAAAAGAAAGATAAATTTCCACATTTTGGAAAATGTATAACAGCTTTCAGTCGCTTACAATTATGTCTTCTTTTATTGAAACGACCTAGGTGCTCTAACGCCTTGGTTAACTGCGCATTTTAATCTGTCGTCAGCTTTTATAAGTTGCACTTTGTTCTGATAAAAGTTCTATGCCCTTCTGACAGACAATGTCAGACATGTTTTACTGTGTGAAAGATACCATCATATCTTTCTGTTAGATTTAGAACAGATTTGCGCATGATAAATGATATAAACTATTTTCTGGACAAAGGAAATTGTGATCGGACTTGTTTCAGAAATGAAACTTAAGCTTTAAAATACTTTGACAATTACCCTTTAGTGGTCGTTATTGAGTATCATTTGAGGGTCAAATAGTTTTCTCATCCTTAAATCCAAAAACTAAAAAAAGGAAAAAAATATGTTACGTTGCATGTGTATTTTAGCATTCGTCACTTAAAGCAGCATTGATTATTATTTGACTAGTGAAAAACATAGTAGACTCTTGACATAAATATTGATTGATTAGATCAGTTGTGAATTAACACTCAAGGAAATTATTTATTCATAACTACAGTATTATATGTATTAAATCATTTTTGTCTTGTCCACATACGCACAGAAATATTAAATGTATTTAATTCAAACTTCAAAGACTGAATTGGCAATATTTCTTATATTTATAAATCTAAGTTATTATTCAACCTGGCTCGGAAATTGCAAGGCTCCTATATTACACGTTTTTTTAACGGATCAGTGGTCCATTGTTTCCGAGTTCGGACTTCTCCTCAACTAACACTTGTTATTGTGTTTTGTATAACGTTGAAATAACCCTAAAATCTTTAGTAGCTTACAGGTTTCTGAGGGTGTTTTGCTACACTAGTAATGACTGGGATATTTCTGTACACCACATACATAATTCACAAAAGTTTATAACTATGAATGTTGCACCGAAATCCAATTTAAACAAATTGTTTTCAGGAAGAATAGACAATAGAATAAAATAGCATCGAAAAAACTGTAATCTCAAACACAACAGTAACAGAGAAATATAAATAAAAAGTTAAAGGAGTCGCACAAAATTAAGTTGTGCAGACGATGCAAGTCTAAAAAGAAATTGTGAAAGTACCAAGACTGAGAACAGCAAGATATCAATAAGCCTGAATCTCTTACCTGAATAAATGTACGCTGTGTGAAGAATTAAATAACATGACAGTCATATATATCTCTTTTATATAAAGATTTTTTAGTATGTATGATTATGAATTTTCAAAAAGATCACCATTTTTGTATTTCTTATCTTAACATTGCTCCACTTTTAAGGCAATATTTTGGAACACAGACTCAAGGAAATACTAGATAACCATCAACACAGAGCTCTGAAGATTACTATTTCAAATACGCTTACCAAATACTTGTAAATTTTAAATACATATTTGAAAATTTACCCCGAGGAAGGTTCTGTTGAAGTCTACTAGACATTGCTTCAAGCATTGACAAGATCTGTACAGTTCTCGTATAATTGTATAACATCATACAGCCTTTGGGTAATTATGGCGTCGCTTATGTGAATGAATTTTAGTAGAATTTTGCAAGTCAATGATACATGTAAATTTTTATAACTCTGAGCTCATTAGTTTAATACAACACAACAAGAAGATGTTTACATACTCTGGACGATTGAAACAAGTGATTTATTGTCGTGGCTTGATCGGAACTTGATCCCAGGGCTTTCCACTCTACCAACTGACCTAACATGTCACATGATTGATTACCCATCTTTAGCACAATAATAACTGCACCCGGCTATATATACCCTCTTAAAATTTAGAATTCGTCCAGAATTCTTAAAGTTCCAGAAAGTATAACGAAACATTCTATAGGCGCCGAAGCAGTACCAATATTATACCGTGGGTTATTTTCGTTGGGCGCCAAATTTTGCTGGTAGTGAAAACTCGTTGCATGACCTGGACATGACACAGTGCAACATAATTAAATTTTTCTAAGATTTTTTCCTAAAGTAGATTTTCATATATGAAAGTTAAGCGTATGTACATGACAAGCTTGCTCTAGGTGGTTTTCTTTCTTCGGCAAAGAATCATTACCAGATATTGTGTCAACATTTTGATATATAAATTGTTTACAAATTATCCATACGTCT
This sequence comes from Cyclina sinensis, assembly GCA_012932295.1. Taxonomy (NCBI): domain Eukaryota; kingdom Metazoa; phylum Mollusca; class Bivalvia; order Venerida; family Veneridae; genus Cyclina; species Cyclina sinensis. The sequence goes on along the minus strand of JAAONU010000008.1, from coordinate 4,772,153 downwards.
AACATACGCACGCTTGTACTTTAAGAAATGTATTTTATTTTTATCTTAAACATGTTTACTGATTGCCTGTCATTTTACTAGACAAAATATGCTCTGTGCATGGTCACAAAATGTCAGTCATATGTTTTCCCTTCTATAATTTAAATCAGATTTAATTATGTTAAGTCAGTTCCCACTTTGAAGTGCAGTACGCCACGCCAAATAAACGTTCATTCAAACTAGACTTGTGTTGTGTTGTTCTGTCACAACAGGACTTTCCACTTTAAGATCGGACACTGAGCTAACAAGCCACATAGTTTAAACATATTTTATTCCCAGAATATATACATAATGAACATTTGTTATACGTACACATACAAAAATAACATATTCAGAGAACAGTATTAGAACGAAAGACTAAGTCTTATAGAATTCTTCTCCTTTTAATTATTAGATATTTCTGTGTCGAACCGGTGACTTTAAATTCTGAGAAAAAATATATACACAATTGAAGTGTAGCATGAGAAGTATGACAAAACTGAATAGAAAATGAAAAGTTCAAATATAGGGTGAAAAGTAAAGATAGGGTATAAGTCTCGTGAACAAGCCACATAGTTGATATGTCAGCAATATAACTGTATCCAGTAAAATAATGCCAGTAATGATCCTCGTAATTGAATTTCAACAAAAGTATTGAGTGCACATTACTCGAATTTGAATCAATTTAGCCTCTGACAACAGCGTGCAAATCGATTGATTTGCATGGTGGTCTAGAGCAAATACCTTAAATACCAAATACTTATACTTGAGCAAATATCACAAAATCTCGCGACAAATAGATAAGATCTCACAGTCTCTGTTTAGATAAACTTAATTTTCTTTAAAAGGGCACCCTTTTATATGAAAAAAATTCAATTGTCCCATTAATGAGTTTCAAGTCTGTGGTATTTAAGTCATTTTCTAGATCATTTGGTTTGTCGAAAATGGTTAAAATTCCTGCATGAACAAACCTAGTGAAGTAACATTATGAGACCTTTCATATATTCTATAGTTTGGAGTCATGTTTCACAGCAGTGACAGCAGTTTCAGCAAAGTAAATGAATAACACGGCAGTCGTTGTAAGTCAATTAGACTATTCTATACAAATATACCTTCAACGAGTGTAAGCGATACATGGTGCAAATATAAATTTTGGTTTGTGGGAATTGTTTTATTTCATAAAGGAGTAAAATGCCATAGTACAAACACTATATTTAAACTCGAGACATTTTTTCAATAAGAAGTATATGGAAATCTGTTTTCTTTTTTCTTTCTTCTTTTTTAGTGAAAGACCAAATGTGAATGAGCTGCTGTAAGTGAGCTAGCCAGATTCTCTCTATAAATATTTTTTCTGAACACACATTTTTTGTTCCTTAATTTTAAAATGGTAATTTTACCTAATCTTAGATAAAGTACTAAGCTCTATACATTCTTATTCACACTTTATATGAAACTCAGATCATAATAAGGTAGATTATGTAATAGCAGACACAGTCAAATGCTCTGTCATCTGCCTTTAGGACATTTCATTTCAATACTTCAAGCGTCGTTTTTTTTAACTTGAACAGGAATTTATTCATTTATACAACACGATAAATGTTCAAAATTCTTACTGGTACACATTGCATAAAAAACCTACGAATTTGTCTAGACAAAAATGGAGATGTTGCACAAATGTACCAGACAATTTTGAAAGAAAAGCAACATCTAATAGGACACTGAAGACATAACAATTTTGAAGTTGTTTGTGTATCAACTGATGTCATTTTTCTACATTTGTATAATCAAATCCAGTCTATGCTGATGATCAAAGTAGGATCATTAATTTTGCAGATTGTCACAACACGTTAACATTTTTTTGTCAAATTGGAATTTATCAATCTTGCCAATTATTATTAGCAACATAATGTTTTAATAACTGGCAATATCAAAAATAAGATTAAAGACTAAAATCGTTTCAATTCCTTCCACACAAGAGTTTTTCGACAAAAAAAAAACACTTTTATATAATTATCTCTCAATTATAAATATACTTGATATGCACAGGAAAAAAACGATTTCTTTATTACAAGAAAGAAACGAATTGCGAACAAATATTGTTGATTCGGTCGATGAATTTTTCACAACTGTAAACTCACACGTTTAAGTCGATTAGAAGTAGCAGAAGTCTTCTGTATTTGCAAGTCACAAGGCTTCACTTCAATAGCTGAAACGTCCCAATACTTTTCAAAATTATCAATTTCGTTTTCTAGCATTTTTCCCTATAGGTTTTTTTATATCCAGTTGTTTGATCTTGTACGTCTTGAGAGAAAAAACTCTTTCTAATTAAACAATAAGAAACCATTACCGAGTGAAACATATGTTATTCCCAAAGCGCTATAAGCGTAGAAAGACAATCGCCTAGATAGTTAGGCGGAAGGTTTATGCCGTGACTTATTTTTTGCTTTGGCCTTTTTTCATTTTTCTTAATAAAAGTGCATAGTTGAAGTCAGTTGAAAGACTTATCACATTAAACCTTACACAAAACTGGCGTGGTATGAATTTAAATAATAAATTATTTACTCCTTGCGTTGTTTTTTCCGCTCGTTCTTTCGCTCGTCTTTCGTTTCTTTGTCAGCTGTCCTAAACTTTGTCTGCTTGATATATATAATGTATACAGTTTAACTTCATGTAGATATTTTGATAACACATTTCTTGTGATCACTTTGTAAGCTCCAGTATCAGTCCTATATAACCATGAACCGACGGTTTAATGTCAAAGACAATGTTTAATGTTAGTTCAGGAGCGAGGCATCGAACTAGCGCCCCTGGATTACCACTGGACCACTGATTTGCTCCCTTTGACTTTCATTTACTCTTTAGTTTTTATATGACATACTCTCGTACAGGCGTTTATCATATGTCATGTGACTTAAATGTTTTTTCACTGTCGTTTTTCTTTACAACATACAGTTTTTACCTTATATATTAAAATGGGGCCACGTATTAGTATTCTGTAGAATGACGGCTGAAAACTCAACCAGGAATTACAAAGAATGTTGTGGAACTTAAGGATGAAACAGCCTGCTATATATATATATATATCTAAAACGCATGTTATTGTCTTATGTTTAGAAATGATCTTTAAACTATAACAAGTTGGCTGCTTAAGTGGGTTATGCCAAATAATTGAATTTTACATATGATCAAATCTTTATGCAACATTCCTTGCGATATTGATAGTTGTCCTCTTCCTTTAATATTTCAGTCTATGTTGGTAAATTTGTCAGTATGTGAACAAAGCAATTAATTTTTTGTTTACGAGCACAGGATGTAAAGAATACACTATAAAAATATAAACATAAAATCTTTGAGAAGACAACTACGATCATCTATTTTAGAAATAACTAAAGTATCGTAAATAGAGCTTAAAAGGGAAAAACAAAAAGGGAACAGCCTAACAATTTTATATTTTACAAGACTAACATTTCCAGCGTGCATTATATATTTACTTACACATTTGAAATGAAACCACTGTATTTTGCATTTTTGTTGTCACATTCCAACAAGCCGGTATCCTGCAGGAGCAGTGATAACGCACTGAACTGATATTCCAGGAGTCCTATATATTAGTGCTATACACTGAGCATGCAAAAGAACCAGAGGTGTCATTGAGATGAGATGCTTTCTTGTCTTGCACTATACCCAACATCCTAATTTAGTAACGCTCACATCACCTGCTGACATTATATGCATTTTCTGAATTCTGCGAAATTGTTCAATTTGTTGAAGTTCTAAACATTCATTTAAATGAGACTTCATTTACAAATATCAAATCTAATGTTTATATCAAATGATTTTAGCGTGAAACATGTTTCTACGGCAAAACAGTTGCGAAAATCCTAATCTTAATTGTAAGTCTGTTTTCTTTGTGTAGTAAATAGATTTCAATGTTATTTCTGTCGTTTTTAAAAATTATGCAGAATTACACGTAAATTACAATCAATTTCTCAGTTGAATTTAAAAACATCATTTACCTAAAAACACAAACATATATTTGCCATTCACATTGATACAATCAGATTCAATGTATTGAATGCTGCTTCCTTAATCATATGATTGCACATTGTTAAAACTAGGGTCGCAAACAGGACCGCAAATAGGATCGCAGGGCCGCAGAATAAGTATGTCAGAAAATCTCCGGATCTAGACGCTCTTCTCCATATTCTTTTTCAATAGACTCTCTGTCGCATTTTGAAAACTCGCCAGTATACTGGGTGATGCTCTAAGGGGCATAACCCAAAAATAAAGATAAGGGTTATCTGCTACAAAGTATTTTGTTTCTGGATACACTGCAGAATTCTATTTTTATTATTGCTTCGTCATTGCTCTATGGCGAATTTCTAATAGGACAATGAAGTAATAACAATGATACAAATATCTGAAACATTCTTTTTTTCTAAAAAGAAGAGAGAAAATATGTACATATTCCCAGAGTTGGTACAAGGGGGATAACACGCCTGTAGATAACTGTTGTTCTTGCGACAGACTAATGTCCCTAAAAATGCCTAGTAAATTTATAAAATCGATACGAGGGATATAACAGGATAGTTATTCTTGTGACAGATTTATATTATCTTTTTGACAGGTTATTACAACTGGCTTAATTTTTTTAACTGATTGGTTTAAAAGAACAGCTTCTTGACTTGTAAATTAAGTGTACTAGAAGATCGAAATGGACCTACTATAATTTAGTCTTCTGCTTGAAACCTTAATAAGACTTATTTTAAAATTCAACATGCAAACTCCTTCCCTTATAACTCTGAAAATGTAAGGTTTAAAAGCCTTATCTTTTACTATTTTAGAGATCTTTCATTTTGTATTTGGCAGTACAGTTTTGTGACGTCATTTTTTAGCGCTAAATTTAAAATAGATGACATGAAGCATCTAACAAACTACCTTATTCCTCTGAACCGAGTTAAAGACGCAATCAACCTATTCTGAAGCAAAATTTTCATCTGACAAAGACCTGTGCAAGGTGAAAACGACATTTTCTTCTGCCAATCAAAAGATTGATGCGCCTAAAATATAAAGGGGGACTTCTGAAATTATACAAAATTGATAAAGTCGATATGTTTTAAATATTTTCTAACAGGTGCAAAATGTCTTTAAATCAGAAAAAGGCTGGCAAGCATGCACTGGCAGCGGCACAAATCAAGCACACTCGTCAATTGCAAGGAAAACAATTACGGAATCCTGTTGGGGCCACTTAAAATGTCGCTGTCGCGCATAGAGGAAGACGCTCGACAACGTGACGCGACATCGCGAAAAAGCGACGCGACATCGCGAAAATGCGATACGACGCTCGACAACGCGAATCGGCATCCCGACAATGTCAAACGAAATATTGCGATGTCATATCGTATTGTTGCGCTATAAAAGCACGAAATATCGCAGTGTCGCTTCGCATTGTCGTGCGTCGTATCGCATTTTTGCGGTGTCGCGTCGCATTTTCGCGATGTCACGTCGCGTTGCCGTCCGTCGTATTCTTGTGTTGGCCTCGACGCACGACAACGCGATACGACGCTCAACAACGCGAAGTGACGTGCAACAACGCGACGCGACATTTTCACAATGTCGTATCGCATTGTCTCCCGACGTGTCTGTGCCTGTACCACAACCCACGATATTGCCAAACGACACTAGAGAACGCGACGCGACATTCGAAAACGCGAAGCGACACTACACAATGCGACGCGACATTTATTTGAATGTCGTATCGCGTGGTTGTGCTTCCACCGGAAATGGGCAAATTGTATATTCCGGTCATCTTTACGACTTTAGGAAATTGAGAGTCTGGAATAACCACCAAAGCAACCATTTAGACGTGTGCTTATATTATTATCCAGGTAACAAGAAATTGTTAAGACCTAGCCTTTTTCTTCTTGATATTCCTTTTGTAAAATATAGTTCAGATAAACAAATATTGTTTATTTGTAAAAGTCCTTTAAAACAAAATATGTTTTAGTCTGTATTTTAGTAAAAAAAAAAGTGTTTTCTATAAACAGTGTAAGTAAACATTCGTATTATGATATATCTATATTTTTTTCTTTTGTCTGTTGTATTTCGTCAGATGAGCTCCGAAATGAACTGTTTTAGCAACGTTAAATGTCGCATCGCTGCTAAATGTCGCACTTGACGTTAAATGTTGTAAGGCGGACGCTAAATGTCGCAATAAACGCTACATGTCGCATTGCCCTGAAGGTAAATGATGCACTTTCAATGCTTAATGTCGCACAAAAAGAGTTAAATGTCGCAACGTTAACTCTAAATGTCGCAATCAGTTTTATGATCCATGTTACTGTCTAGTAAACGTTATAGTACTCCCAGAATATTATGACTACTATGATGTCATGTTTCAAACTTTATGACGCGCTACATAAAACCATGTAAGTAATATTGAATTTGATAACAGGTCTTGGTAAGATACTTAGCAAAAGGTGATTTTCTGTCAGAGACAGCTGATCTTCATGGAATATCTAAGTCATCGGCAAGTCGGATAATTCCAAGAGTTTGTTCATCTCTAGTGAAACACTATCCTGTAAGGTGAGCTTCAGCGGAATAAAAGTGGACATGAATTATTTTATTGCATCTAAGACAGGAATTTCTAATGTTTAAACTGGTGCCAGAAAAAAACACACCCACACCCCTCTTGTAAGTCAAGTCGCATACTTTCACTTGTCATTTTGATTCATTTTATGAAAAGAAATGTGTCATTAGGATAGAATAAGGCAAAGCCAACCGTTGTAAATAGTAATTATCCAGCCAGATGTTCCGGTCTGTACTGGTAGCCAATATAAGATTCTTTTAATGAAGTGCAAGATACTACACTATCAGCATACTGATAAAAGTTATTTAAAAGATTTTCTTCAGATTTTTATAAAGGATTATCAGAAAATTTTTCAAGCTTTAAAAATAATAATTAATAAGGTTAATATATGCATTATATATTAACTTTGTAACTGAAAAATGTGTTGGATGTTACTTATGTCACTGAATTTTAATCTTCATTTCAATTATTTTAAAAATGAAGGAGATACCATTGTTCATATTTTCAAAACATATTAATCATATGATTTAATATTTAATTATAACTTGACTAAGTTACTGCTTTTATAGCATTATGAGTTACTGACTGATAATCCTACTGAAATGTCAGATTATCCCCCTCATCTCCTACAACCCCCAAGTCACAATATCATGCAAAAAATACACACCTCCTATGAATCTAAAGTTATTTTTTTTAAATTTACTAATAACACTGAGGAAAAATTGGGTTTACAGTCATATAATTTTAAAATCATGATGATAAATTACATTTCTTTTTCAGATATCCAACTGATCCTGGGAAGCTGCTTCAGATGAAAACAAAGTTTTTTCAGGTGGCAAGTTTTCCAAACGTTGTTGGTTGTATTGATGGAATGCTTGTAAGAATTCAGACACCATATGAGCATGAAGTATCATATGTTTGCAGGAAAGGCTTTCATGCCATAAATGTACAAGCAGTTTCAGATGCAGACATGAGGTTGGGCAGTTTGTTAAAAGCTACTCCATTTCATATTGAATAAGTAGTTTTTATTTAAGTAGTAATCTTGAATATAAATAATGTTGTCATGCTTCCCATTTATAAGCACCAAATAAATCAAATCTGATGGTGAAATTGTATGCAGATCTCTGTAATGAGGGCTTCATTCCACACTTTCTTTGTTAAAAAAGCTTGACTTATTTTGACAGTAATAGCAAAATTAAATTTTTACATAACCTTTTCTTTCAGATTTATCAACATAGTCCTTAAATGGCCAGGTGCAACACATGACTCATTTATATTGAATAACTCAGAAATTGCAGGAGTGTTGGCACAGCATAACTTTCGGTGGTTATTAGGTAACAGTGGGTATCCACTAAAAACATTTTAATGACACCCTTTATACATGCACTACAGGGTCAACAACTGAGATACAATTTAGCACATGCTAGAACAAGGAATGTTGTAGAAAGGTCCTTCGGAATTCTTAAAGATAGGTTTAGGTAACAGCCAGGTTTTATACTTGCATCAAGAGTTGGTTAAAGCGACTGACTCACAGATGGGCCGACAATGAAAAAAAAGAAAATGTTCTTACATCTTGAAATTTTTGTTGCAATTGTGAAGAACATATTTAAACTAATTTACTGATTCATTTTTTGATACAGAAAAACATCAAAATATAAAGTTTTACACACTTTTATCGGTAAAAATTTACTCCGTTAGTCACGGGGTAGATAATTTAGTTATAAGATTAATTTTGACGCAACCTTGCAAGTAGGCGCTGCGGCTCAGTGGTCTTGATCTCCGCCCTATATTTTACTGACCGAAAGGTCGTGGGTTCAAATCCTAGTTAAGTCAAAACTTTTGTTTCAGTTTTCATGGTGTATAAAAGCATAATATTTATGTTTTTTTCCATAGTATATTAAATTCTCTGAAATTTTAAAGTAAAAAATTTCAATAAATTTTGTGAGTCAGTCGCTTTAACATAACTATTGATCTTTAAAGCTGTAATTCGTCATATCCTTCATTAATCATTATGTAATACAGGCTTTCTTATTTAATTGCAGTTTCAATTTGCTTTTACCATGTTCTGCTTTGCAATGCAGTGTAAATATTGTCTTTTATAAGTTGACATAAATGCGTGCATACATGTAGTTGTAGACAATAAAACATTATTTGAAATACAAACCTCTTAAATCTTATTTTAGGTGTTTGGATAGATCTGGAGGCAGTATCTGCTACCAGCCAGAGAAAGCAGTAACAATCAAAGCTGCTTCCTTCAGTCTACATAACGTGGCTATGGATAAGAAATTGCCAGTTCCTGATCATGTTGAAAATGCAAATGATGATGACAACATTGTGTGTGATCAGGTACCGGTTGGAAGGGCACAAGATATAAGGAACAATCAGGTGAGGAGATTCTGAGTGTAAGTATTTTAATTAACATTGAATTTCAAACAATTGCATAACAGGAATAAATAGAACTATTTATTGACTTGAGAAATCATGTAAACTGTAAAAAGACAAACACAACAACAAATACATGTTTTGAATGATTACTCATTATTTTAAACGTATTTCAAACCTCAGTAAGGTTTCCATATTGTTTTGCTTCGAAGTACAAGGCTATCTGCTTAAGTGCCTCTGTTTGCTGCCTTTGCAAACATAGGCGCTCCTCCTCTATCTCCAGTTTCCTTTCCTCAATTCTTAGCAGTTTGGATTGGTAATCTGAAAGTGAAATGCAGCTGTCAATTCCCACGACGTAATTTTAGTTACATAGATTTTTGTTCAGGTATACATAGCCATAGTCATATAGCGTGATCAAATCGATAGAACCCAAGTCACCATAAGTCTTTCAAATAAAAGTTATTCTTTTACAAACATTGTATATTAAAGTCTTAAATGGAATTTTTCACATTTTTACCATATAATGACCAATAAATATGTTAAGTACCTTCTTGAAAACCGCAAGATGTTGCCTTCCGTTTCTTGCTATCAGTTTGTCTTGGTGTATAAAATTTGCAATGTTGCAGTTAGCATCATCATCTGTATAACATGTGTACAAATTATTTTTCCTAATAGAAAGTGTGAGGTTATTATGATATGTTGTCAATAATATAATTCCTGTTTTACCCTAAGTTAGCTTAATGGAGTGTTGTGGCATCGAATCATGGCTATCCTTAAATTCTTGGTTCAGTTCCTACAAAATGATAAGGCCTGCAAGAGTTTTCAATCATGATTGATATTTTACATGGCATATAAATGTCCTTTGTCCCTCAACTCTGATTCGGGTGATGAAGCTGTCAGTTGATTGCAGAGAGATTTTTAATGAACTGGTTTAATACTTCTTATGACCACAGCTATTTAAAATGGCACTTAAACCACATTGGACAAAAACAAATAATCCAGCTACCAAAACCCTTTTCCTTTTATTTTTCAAGGCATCATTAGCATACAATTTTAATTTTCAAGGCGTCATTAGCATAAAATTTTATTTGGGAAATGGAAAGGATATTTTCAAATTATTTTTGATTTCAAAGAAGAAAACTGTTATGCTGAAATCTGCTGGTCTGTAGCTCTGAATGTTTTTCATGAATTGTTAAACTTGCCTTGTACATTTTTAGAATTTTCCAAGACATGATCCTTGGGTGCTGCTCTAGACAGTGGAGAGTTGTCTTCACAAACTGAAACATTTTACAGTGATCATATTAGATCATGGAATTTGAACTGTTCTTGTAGTACAGTACTACTACTGCAACAAATGTCATAACATTTGGTAGCATTTTGCTATATGTAGAACAGTTTTAAAGCATGATCTTCACAATTTTGTAATTTCAAATTCTTTAAAGTTGCAAGTTTTGTTTTAAATGTTTTTTCCACTTGTTGTCTGTTCAGACTGAAAATGTTTCTTTCAGTTTATTGTACATACATTTTGTAGACAATGGTTTTGTAGTTGTATGATCATATAATTATAGACCAAAGTAACTGCATCAAAACAAAATTCAACCAGAACATAACTATTTACATATAAATATGTAATTTGATTTAGGCTTACACAGCTTTAACTTGCAAATCTACCTGTATTCTTTGTTGTTGTTTTATTGTTGTCCTTTTGGTTGTTATCTTTATCCACTGAAAAAATTACTGTACTTTAACAAGGTGTTCTTACATGTTAAAAACAGGTTTGTTTTCATCTTAAGATATATTGTTCCACATCGGGTTCTGAAGATATGTTTCATAAGCTGTTATTTTTCTGTAATCATATCTGTATTTCCTCTTACCTGAGTCTATTCCACCTTTTATCCCATGAATCATTGCCTGTGGAATTACACTTAATACCTGAATATAAATGACAGTTATAATTGAAGATATGAAACAATTACAGAATTGTGTTGTTATGAATACATGTAAATCTACAATGATAAAATATTGAAAATTATATTACAAAAAAGTCATTATTTTCAAAGAAATTATAAGGATTTTTATGACTCATAAAGGAGTTCAGAAAAGTACAGAAACTTTATTATTGATAGCAATAGATTGCAGGTGCTATGGTACCATCTAAAAAGTATTTGATGTTTTCTGCCTGTTGTATATCATTTACTGCAGCAATTCCCAAAGTTTAATTTTTACCATATTGAAAAGTTCTAATTCCATTTGCAAAACTAGATGAGTTAATTTGTCAGATCTGACTGTAACTGTATTGCATACTAGTGCCTTTGCATTAAAATGTTTTGTTTTGAATATTTGAGTACAATATACAGAAATATATATCTTACTGTGTTTTCTATATCAGTGAGGTCATTTGGGAGTGGTCCATCCCCAGTCACTTTGGTCTCACTAATGCGTTTAGCCTCCTTTGATTTAACACTTGACTGGTAGGTTTGCCATTTCTTTTTTACCTCTTTTACTGACCTATTGACAGCTCCAACTGCATTGACCCTGCCAAGAAAATGGAGGAATAAAGACATATGTTTGGAAATTGAAATGTTGGTAACACCTTTTTATTATAGAAAATTGGTTAACCATCATGTAGATACCTGGTATAATTAAATGGTCAGCAACCTGAATATTGACATATAGCATATGGATTGTTATATGAGAATGTGTGAATGTAGAGCAAGGGTCAAAACATTATGCTGCCCCCATACACTCAACAACTGTCCAGCAGGAGCCTGCAATGAATGTTTATTATGCACCCCCCTTGGAAAAAGTGTGGAAAATCACCATCAGTGTGAACTTCTTGCTCCAATATCACTCGTTTACAATTACAATTAACATCTTTCTCAAAGTGAAAAACAGAGGTCAGTAACAAGAAGTGGTTTTTTTTATCATTCATTTCTTCATGGTCTAAATACCAGGAAAAATACGTCAATACAGCAGTACCCAAAATATGGAAGTTAAAGAACGAGGGAAAAAGAAATTTCTATGTTTTACTTATTCCAGATTGAGCCAAAGTTCTTTGCCATTAGTATATCTTAACAAACAGTGCCGTTATTATATGAAAGGGGAAGTAACTATGCATGGAGTTTGTAACACTAAATAACCTATCGACTACTTGGACCGCGTGACATGGTCATATTTTTAAACCTACGTCATCTTATGTACTACTTCACTGATTGGTTACTTCCATATGTAAAGTTTCTCGCTGTGTTTTTTTATAAAATTGCACAAATGAACAACAAGGACCAACACATATATCTAACATAGAACTTGAAAATAGATTATCATCTAGCATGCACCATTCACAGTTGGTAAGTGAAAATACTAGGATATTATCGACGATTTTCATTTTTTGTTATGTAGAAATAGTCTTCAATCTAGATAGACAAGCTTGTTCTGTGTTGTGAAGTTGTTCACCTCAAAAAGGAAATGAAGAGAGGTAATTTTTTGGATCATGTGTGTGGAACATGGTGGAGTTAAACATGTTTCGTTTGCATGATTAAATTGGTAAACCTGACTATCGTCATATTTGTCTTTAGAAAAAATAGAGACACTATCTTATGATATGTCTCTGGAAAAAGTGTAAAGTGCAGTTGTGCTTAGGGAGTGTTTAAGGAATCAACTTTTAAATTTCATAAGGAAAGTGAACAATAAATGTTTAGAATTCAACACGCAGGTGAGCTTAGTTTAAACCTATTTATTTTACATCAGTTGCAACTTATATTAATATCTCTCGATGACTGCTGAATAATTAGGAACGCGGAAAGTCACTGTAGACTGCATTCTCGCATCCCTGGTGGGATTCGATCCGGCGACCTCCGGATCGGGAATCCGACGCTCTTACACCTCGACCACTGCTAATCCTCGATACGCAGGTAGATATTTGTATTAATTGACATTAGAGTTTAACCTTAATATCTGAAAGCTAATGAGTTAGCTTTGTCGCTCCACTGTAACTCTTTCAGGAAAGGCCGTTACACACCACCCGCCAATTTAACCGAACTAGTTTATTTAAGGTTCGTAGACAGTATATTCAATAAAAAAACCGTATCAGCAGCCATTTTTGCTGTTGTCAGTTTCCTGACACTAAATTTACCTGATTTCCACAGTATAAAACCAGCTTCGAGCGTATACCTGCTAAACCTTTTTTGGGGGCAGGAATTTTTTTTTACCTGAGAGCGACTTTCTCTCAAGTCCTTGCCTTCCGTTCAGCAGTAACAGATTATGACAGCTTAGCCGTCAGCAAATCTCTAAAATCTGCTTAAACAAGTTTCAAAATATACCACAATAATCCTTAGAATCAGTTCTTTAATCACAATTTAAAAGATCTGCTTACAATTAGGCATTAAATAATCAAGTCTCCGAGTATTTTTTCTGAATACATGTAACATTCTTTTCATTTTTAATAGTTAATTCTAAAATGTTTATCTAAGCTAATCTTGGATATATTACTAAGACTATATACAGGCTAATTCACAATTTTATTTACTGTAAATCATTATAAAATATAGCGAGTTTATTTTTAGAGCAGACAAAGTCAAATGCTAAATATAGTTGCTCTGTCATCTGCAATTAGGACATTTCACTTCAATATATCAAACACTGCTCCTTAACAGGAATTTATTCATATATAAGACACAATCCTTTTTTTTCAAGAAGCATAACAACTCTTACTAGTATAACTAGTACTATGAATTTGTTTGCAAAATTGGAAATGTTGCACAAACTTACGAGACATTTTGAAAGGAAAAAAATGCCAACAGCACAGTGAAGTCATAAAGAAGTTTGATTCGTCAACTAATGCTTTTTTAACATCGTTTGTACAGTTAAAACCAGTTTAACCCGATACCAATATAGGGTTAACGCACGTTTTAACGCTATTCTAGCATAAAATGATCTAGAAAAAACATGTTTACGAAAAAAATAATAATAATAGTACAGTCGCCTTTAGGTTGTCATGGATACGTGTTTTAAATATGCGTTCCAGGGCGACAAATGTTTAACCTGTCTAGCAACCATCTTGAAACTTAAAAAGTGTCGATTAAAAAATATTTGGAAGGATCTGGATTTAATCAGATATTGTAAACAAGGCCAGCCATTGATTTTATCAATAATCATGAATGTTTCGTCTACGTTCCGACTTGCAAAGTTACATAAACTGCCGATTTGGGGCAAAAAAGACGGATCAGCGTCCATTATTCACAAAGGCCCTGTAACGCGCATAACTGAAAACGGGTAATAACAGCGCGCAAGAACTTCCTTGTTAACACACCTTTTGCTCTCGTTAAAACATAGGCAAAACGGGCAAAAACAAGCGATTTAATGCTAGAATGTAGGTTTATTAACTTTGAGGATTGCCAAACGTGCAACACAGTTTTTTTCAAATATGAAAATTCTTTATCTTCTCAAATGTCTTTAGCGATATATCTTTTGTATTTAGAAATAATTGGCAGTATCAAAAATAGTCACACAAGATTTTGAGGGAAAAAAGAAAGCCAGTGTTAATTATTATCTCTCTTTTATACAAGAGATTGGTATGAACCTGAGAAAACTATTTCTGTATCACAAGCAACTAACGAATTGTGAACACAGATTTTTGATTCGCTCAATGGATTTTCCATAACAACGAACTCAGACTTTCTGGCTGAAAAGGATGCACCATAAGCTGTTGCGGAAGGTTCTTGTACATGCAAGTCACAAGGCTTCACTTCAATATCTGCAACGTCCCAATACTCTTCAAAATTATCAATCTCATTTTCTAGCATTTTTCCCCATAGGTTCTTTTTGATATTTGATTTTTTGATCCTGTGATTCTTGAAGAAAACCTTCTGTAAAACAAACGGCAAGAAACCACCACCGAGTGCAACCAACGTTTGTATCCCGGATGAAAGGTCGTGCGCCCAGCCTAATGCAAACACTACAATTAAAATGAATAGCAAAAAGGCCACAACCAGAATAAAATCTATGAGTGCTTTAAGATAAAGAAGATTTTCAGGGCCTGGGCACGCCAAGTTTTCCTTTGAATTCATTTCTTGAAAGAACTGTCGAGAGAGAAATGGTATAAAAGTATTTTCAGAACAGTCAAGAAATAAAACTAGACGCTTAGCTCTCCAATAGAGAGAGTTCCTTGGTAAAAATACAAAGCAATTTGAATTTAGCTGTTGATCAGCGTTACCTGGTATGTCAAAAGCGATATTTGTTTCGTCTGCTTCATTGTTACTTGTCGGTTTTACATTATCTGTTTCCTTTGAAACCTTTTCTTGGACCTTTTCACTAAGTAATTTATAGAAATGTTGGTAACGTTTCGATACACTGTGAAAGCACTCGTAACCATAAGCTAAAATAAGTAAAATGAGGAAAACGTACTTAAACACATCATCGTAGTTCAAAAGCAGCCCAATAATTACTCTGACAAGACAGTCTATGTAAAATATCACACATTCGCTAACGATAAACACACTCAAGTTTACCAAGATTAAGCAGCAGAATAATATACCTGATGCATTCCCAAAACCTATATTTGACGTTTGAAATCGGCCTTTATAGCTAAGGTATACAAAAGAAACCAGATTGTTGAACACTTTTAACAATGGAAACAACTGAAAAAGAAGCTTTATGACATAAATCATAACTACCACTGACCAAAAGGGATATAAAAGAAAGCACAGACTCCAATTTTTTTGAAAGGATAAACTAGAACGCGCTTAAATTCGGACATATTCTTTTTATATGTATCCTTTGAACCATGTATACAATAAAGGAATACAGTCTTCAATCCAAATCGCTCCGAGTCAGTATATTTCATATTGTACCAGAAAAAGAAAAGGAAAATAAAGAAAATCGTTAAGCAATCATTTACAAAATATTGTATGTCTGGCGTGTTAGTTATTTCAATATTCAAGCTTGTTTCTACACGCGTAACGGCCTCAGAAAAAGGACGATCGTACACATAATAAAATATCAAAGTAGCCCACCATGGACATGTAAGGACCGCAAACATGAAGAAGTGTGTTATGTATTTAAGACAATTTGACCATGAAACATTTAAACAATTAAATGGGTAAAACGCATTTTGCAAACAACAACCATTGAAATCGCTGTCTTTTTGATTTCCTTCACATTGTATGATATATTTATAAAGATACTGAAACAATCCGACTGGAGAAGACCCATCTTCAATGAGTTTGTCGTTTCGCACTTTTAGAACTATTGACTTTAACTCAAGGATGTAACTTCCAAGCCGTTGCTTCTGCATAAATTCCTGAAATCTCGGCAAACAAATATCTGTTTGAGTATAGTTCTTGGGTGTTGAACCAGCAGCAAGGTGATTAACAGATATTCTTTTTGTATCGTCGTCTCGTAAGGTGAGTCGGAAATTTGATACCGTTTTTTACATTCGTTTGGAAACGAAAAAAGGACAGATAAATAAACAGATATTCAGCGTTTCCGTCCATGGTCCTTCTTTCAAAATTTTGCACGTCTTCTCACGATCATGGCAACAAACGTATTCTAACGTTGCTGTTTTGTTGTCATCTTCCATAAAAATCTGTCGATTACAAACTTCAAAGTTAACAAGTGCGACATCATCGTAATCAGATAAATTCCGTAGAACATATAATCTATTCGTGTTAACCACTTGGTGAAGAGTGAAACTGCCATTAAAGCAGTTTTGCGGAAATTGATCTAATATTATGTCCACAAAATGTCTTCTAAATGAAAGAGTGTAAAGAGATTTTGCAACGTAATCATCCGGAAATAGAAGCATTGATTCTCCAGTTTCTTCGGTTATCAATGTCCACGTTTTGACATCAAAAAGGCCTCCAGGATAATTTCCAGATAACGGTCCCAAAGCACCGGTGATTGTGATGTCAAAAATGATCATTCTACTGCCTTCGTCAAGTAGAGCCTGAATTTGTTCTGGTAAAGCAGGATTTCTTGGTATCAGTGAACAGTTGGTTCTTTCTGAAATATTCCAATACCTGTCTGGTGTGTCCCCATTGGCAAAATCTAATAACGAACACAGTGACGAAATCAATGTAAAGAAAGATATAAATTTCCACATTTTGGAAACTGTATAACAGCTTTCAGTCGCTTACAATTATGTCTTCTTTTATTGAAACGACCTACGTGCTCTAACGCCTTGGTTAACTGCACATTTAAATCGGTCGTCAGCTTTTATAAGCTGCACTTCATTCGGATAAAAGTTCTATGCCCTACTGACAGACAAGTTACTATGTGAAAGATACCATTATATCTTTCTGTTAGATTTAGAACAGATTTGCACATGATAAATGATATAAACTATTTTCTGGACGAAGGAAATTGTGATCGAACTTGTTTCAGAAATGAAACTTAAGCTTTAAAATAATTTGACAATTACCCTTTAGTGGTCGTTATTGAGTATCATTTGAGGGTCAAATAGTTTTCTCATCCTTAAATCCATAAACTAAAAAAAGGAAAAAAATATGTTACGTTGCATGTGTAATTTAGCATTCGTCACTTAAAGCAGCATTGATTATCATTTAACTAGTGAAAAACATAATAGACTCTTGACATAAATATTGATTGATTAGATCAGTTGCGAATTAAGACTCGAGGAAATTATTTATTGATAACTACAGTATTATATGTATTAAATTATTTTTGTCTTGACCACATACGCACAGAAATATTAAATGTATTTAATTCCAACTTCAAAGCCTGAATTGGCAATATTTCTGATATTTATAAATCTAAGTTATTATTCAACCTGTCTCGGAAATTGCAAGGCTCCTGTATTACATGTTTTTTTAACGGATCAGTGGTCCATTTTTTCCAGGTTCGGACCTCTTCTCAACTAACACTTGTTATTGTGTTTTGTATAACGTTGAAATAACCTTAAAATCTTTAGTAGCTTACATGAGTGAGGGTGTTTTGTGACACTAGTAATGAATGGGATATTTCTGTACACCACATACATCGTTCACAAAAGTTTATTACTATGAGTGTTGCACCAAAATCCAATTTAAACAAATTGTTTTCAGGAAGAATAGACAATAGAATAAAATAGCATCGAAAAAACTGTGATCTCAAACAAAACAAACAGTAACAGAGAAATATAAATAAAAGGAGTCGCACAAAATTAAGTTGTGCAGACGATGCAAGTCTAAAAAGAAATTGTGAAAGTACCAAGACTAAGAACAGCAAGATATCAATAAGCCTGAATCTCATACTTAAGTAAATGTACCCTGTGTGAAGAATTAAATAACATGACAGTCATATATATCTCTTTTATTCAAAGATTTTTTAGTATGTATGATTATAAATTTTCAAAAAGATCACCATTTTTGTATTTCTTATCTTAACATTGTTCCACTTTTAAGACAATATTTTGGAACACAGACTCAAGAAAATATTATATAACCATCAACACGGAGCTCTGAAGATTACTATTTCAAATACGCCTACCAAAGACTTGTAAATTTTAAATACATATTTGAAAATTTACCCCGCGGTAAGTTCTGTTGACGTCTACTAGACATTGCTTCAAGCATTGACAAGATCTGTACAGTTCTCGTATAATTGTATAACATCATACAGCCTTTGGGTAATTATGGCGTCGCTCATGTGAACAATGAATTTTAGTAGAATTTTACAAGTCTTTAATACATGTAAATTTTCATAACTCTGAGCTCATTAGT
Organism: Cyclina sinensis; assembly: GCA_012932295.1. Taxonomy (NCBI): domain Eukaryota; kingdom Metazoa; phylum Mollusca; class Bivalvia; order Venerida; family Veneridae; genus Cyclina; species Cyclina sinensis. The sequence continues at coordinate 4,753,448 of JAAONU010000008.1, read as the reverse complement.
TTAATGCAACTCAACAAGAAGATGTTTACATACTCTGGACAATTGATACAAGTGATGAATTGTCGTGGCTTGATCGGAACTTGATCCCAGGGCTTTCCACTCTACCAACTGAGCTAACATGTCACATGATTGATTACCCATCTTTAGCACAATAATAACTGCACCCGGATATATATACCCTCTTAAAATTTAGAATTCGTCAAGAATTCTTAAAGTTCCAGAAAGTATAACGAAACATTCTATAGGCGCCGAAGCAGTACCAATATTATACCGTGGGTTATTATCGTTGGGCGCCAAATTTTCCACTTTAAGATCGGACACTGAGCTAACAAGCCACATAGTTGATATATCAGCAATATAACTGTATCCAGTTACATAATGCCAGTAATGATCCTCGTAATTGAATTTCAACAATATTTGAAAAGTATTGATTGCACACTACTTTGTATCCATCTAGCCTCTGACAACAGCGTCAGGAAATCGATTGATTTGCAAAGTGGTCTAGAGCAAATACCTTAAATACCAAAGACTTATACTTGAGCAAATGTCACAAAATCTCGCGACAAATAGATAAAATCTCACAGTTTCTGTTCAGATAACCTTAATTTTCTTTGTCAAGACACCCTTTTATATGAAAACAATTCAATTGTCCCATTAAGGAGTTTCAAGTCTGTGGTATTTAAGTCTGTTTCTAGATCATTTGGTTTGCCGAAAATGGTTAAAATTCCTGCATGAACAAACCTAGTGAAGTAACACTATGAGACCTTTCATATATTCTATAGTTTGGAGTCACATTTCACAGCAGTGACAGCAATTTCAGCAAAATAAATGAAGAACACTGCAGTCGTTGTAAGACAATTAGACGATACTATTCTATACTAATGACACATATATCTTTAACGAGTGTAAGCGTTACGTGGTGCAAACATAAATTTTGGTCTGTGGGAATTGTTTTATTTCATAAAGGAGTAAAATGCCATACCATAGTACACGCAATATATATTTAAACTCGAGACATTTTTCAATAAGAAGTATATGGAAATCTGTTTTCCTTTTTTTTTTTTTTTTTTTCTAGTCAAAGACCAAATGTGAACGAGCTGCTGTGAGCTAGTCAGATTCTCTCTATAAATATTTTTTTCTGAATACATGTGATATTCTCACATTTTTTGTTCCTTAATTTTGAAATGTTAATCTTTCCTTATGTTAGATATAGTACTAAGCAATATACAGTCTTATTTGAAATGTCAATCTTTCCTTATTTTAGATATAGTACTAAGCGATATACAGTCTTATTTGAAATGTTAATCTTTCCTTATCTTAGATATAGTACTAAAGCAATATACAGTCTTATTTGAAATGTCAATCTTTCCTTATCTTAGATATAGTACTAAGCTATATACAGTCTTATTTGAAATGTTAATCTTTCCTTATCTTAGATATAGTACTATGCGATATACAGTCTTATTTGAAATGTTAATCTTTCCTTATCTTAGATATAGTACTAAGCGATATACAGTCTTATTTGAAATGTTAATCTTTCCTTATCTTAGATATAGAACTAAGCGATATACAGTCTTATTTGAAATGTTAATCTTTCCTTATCTTAAATATAGTACTAAGCGATATACAGTCTTATTTGAAATGTCAATCTTTCCTTATCTTAGATATAGTACTAAGCGATATACAGTCTTATTCACACTTTATATGAACCTCAAATCATAATAAGGTATAGCGAGATTATGTTATAGCAGTCAAATGCTCTGTCATCTGCCTTTAGGACATCCTTTTCAATACTTCAAGCGTCGTTTTTTTTAACTTGAACAAATATTTATTCATATACACGACACGACGAATGTTAAAAACTCTTACTATAAAAAAATTTAAGATTTTAAAGTAATATTTGTCAAATGTTGAAAAGCTAGCGTAGAAGGATAAAAATTTCTTTTTATTTTACAATACAAATGAAACATTATACAGAACATAATTATATTATATTATATTATATTATATTATATTGTATTATATTATATTATATTATATTATATTATTATATTATATTATATTATATTATATTATATTATATTCTATTATCTTCTATTCTATTCTAATTTCTCTTATCTTATTTATTCTTATATCTCTTTCTTCTCTTCTCTTCTCTTCTCTTCTCTTCTATTCTTTCTCTTCTATTCTCTTCTATTCTCTTCTCTTCTCTTCTCTTCTCTCTATTCTCTTCTCTCTCTTCTCTTCTCTTCTCTTCTCTTCTCTTCTCTTCTCTTCTCTTATCTTCTCTTCCTTCTTCTCTTCTCTTCTATTCTCTTCTCCCCGTTCTTTGCCGTGCCCGCTTCCCCGTGCCCTTCTTTTCCAAGAAACGTTTACATGCAATTGTCATTTCCCTTATTGTAAAGTTACTCATACGCAAAGCGGGATGACTATGTGTGTTTTTAAACATATTTTGTGAACAAGAAACATCGTTTGCGGGGAACATCGTTTTCATTGTGTCCGTCTGTCTATTTGTTTGTCTGTTTGTTTGTCAAAAAACTTTAATTTTGACTGTAACATTGAAGTCCATCCATGTACAGCCTCAAAATTTCACAGGTGTACGCACCTTTTCTTTGCTAGATGCACTAAGAGGTCACGGGGTAAAAGGTCAACGCTCCCGGGGCCATTGCGTTCATTCGAACGTAGCGGTGCTTATCTTTTTTTATTTCTACATTTATATAATTGAAAAAAAAACCAATAACAACAATTTCTGGTACTTCACCTTACATACTTTGTATGTAAAAGGAATGTAGGGTATCTTTTTTTCAAAACAATCATTTCTGAAAAACATTTATTACTACATTCGTTTTCATTTAGGTAGGTATTTGTTTAAGAAGTATATCTCAATTCCCTTCTGGAGTAATTCAGAATGCAGCGCCTTATACATCTGAACTTTATACCAGTTTAATGTATTTCCATCAAAATATCACGAAAACTAGACAATTTTGAGTATTGTATGAACAAGATGAAGGCAGCAGAGAGATAGAAAACTCTTAAACTGGTCTCTTTAAAAACAATTATAGAATGGAAAACCTTACACCTTATGTGACAGGATTTCGTGTTCGTAAATGGTTTTCCCGCCTAAATGCCACTTGAAAACAGTTTTTGGTAATTTATGAAGGCGGCTGTGAGTAGGAACGCTCCTTCAGATAATCTATGGAGGAGGGCTCTGACGATGTTGAACAGGTTGTGATTGGTACAGGACATTTGCTTTTTAAATGCGACAGACGTCTTTCGTCACTCATAAGTGGTTGTTTAGAGGTTAAGATGTAAAATTACAGTATTAGCACTAGTCATTCAGCAGGCGAGAAAACGATGCACGCAAACTGTTTATCATCTTAAATGAACGAAAACAATAACACACCTCTCCATATTGAAATGAAAGAAACACGCACATGGTTATAAATTGCATATTAACTCAAAACATGACATATATTCAATATCTAAAATATCTCAATTATATAAGTATTTTTAGTCATATTTTCAGCTGAAGACAAAATTTCAGTATAGTCACAGTCAGAAAATTCACAATATGCCACATTGTATATTAGGTACGTAAAACCTGGAGAGTAAATAACTAGTTTTACCGGGGGAGGGGGTTGGGGCAAATAAGAGCACATAATCTATATGGGGATCCGCGCAAGCGCGGGCTTAGAATCTACCTATTTGCATAAGAAAGGTATAACTGTAGCGAGAGAAGGACATGATCTTATTTATATATAAACTAACTAATCTATTACCTTTTATAATTTTTCGATACTGGAATGTTCAAAAAGGCGTGCAAATTAGAATAGTGAACCGCCGCAACATGTTCAAATCCTTTTACACGGAAAAGTTTCCTAAAAATCCAGTTGTATTATACTTTAACAACAGGTTTGACCTTGTTTATAGATGTAATAAAGTACCACGGACGTATTAAACATGTAGATTATGTTGTTAATAATTCGTGATTCACAGACTTATGGTTGTGCCACCTTGGTGACTTTTCAAAACTTTTGTGCCACACTCTTTAAAGACATATTTCACAAGACCGTCTGAAGGACAGCAATATGCCTCGGTGCATAAGCAAATGTTGAAAAGGTTATTGATGGTAAAAAAGGAAATGTTAAGTGAAAAATTTGTGTATGTATGTATGAAAAATGTTTCACACTGGGCTCACCATTGATTAAAGTGATAGCACAATCCATAACAGGAAAAGGTCTGTGTATGGAAGAGTGTATTCGCCAGATTGGTACGACCAAAATTTCATGAAATTGCTTCCATGTGTTTAAAAGTTATGGAGCAGACACGAAATGCATGGCCTAAACCTTTGAACACCACTGGTGACCGTGACATTAGGTTCTTCCCCCACCCACACCCCCGCCGCCTCCTCCCCTCCCAACTTAAGATTGTATCGTGTCCTAAATCATGATTAGGTTTTTTTTTTTAAAAAAGGGGAAATAATGCTTATATTAATTTTACAGTGATTTGACATAAGTACTATCACTTGTTTGGCTTGCTGATCAATGGCGCTCAAACCTTTTACCTTTTACTTCCACGTATTACCTTGACCTTGAGCCGGGCAGGTTGGAACATACGTTTTTGCACATCGTATTGATGGAATGAATATTTGACCAAAAATTCATGAAATTACTTCCAGGGGTTTAGAAGTTAAGGAGCGGACACGAAATCCAGATGAACACACAGACATATGCACAAACGGACTGACGGACGCACTAAGACCAATTCTATATCTCCCTACCACTATGCGGCGGGGGATAATAAAGAACAAGTTATTTATATGCAGTTGATGCATTCCTACAATCCATTTGCATATAAACTACCTTCTTGAAGTTAGTTTGAGTGTAATACACAGTTGCAAATATGTTCTGTTATTCGACTTCCCCGCTCCCCCAACTGTCCTGACTGATACATGGCCTGCAATATTGTTAATGAAAATAGCTGCTTTTTTAAGCACATGTCCTAAGAGTTTAATTGGAGTGACGTGAGTAAAGGCGACAAAACGTTCACGGAGTGGTCCATCGAATCGTCCATCCTTCAAATGAATTTGGATGGAGCCATCCATCATCAAAGATCCATTCCATTTGTTCTTCCACTGAATCCGCCGATTATTCTGGTTTTCATACACGACGGACGGAGGGGCTGATCTGAATTCATGAAAAAACTTCAAAAGTATCAATTTCAGCTTTGTTACATCACAGAGTGCAAGCCTGTAATCGTTCGATTAAATTTAGCAAAATTTAATAATAGTAAATTTAGCAAAATCTGTGTGTAGCATTTCTATTTTTAGCCTTAGGTGTTTTTCGATACTTTTTGGCAATCATTTGATGGGTGGACGATTCAATCTTCCAAGCTGGTCGGCTTAAGGTCAAGGTCACAAGTGGAGGTCAAAGGTTTGAGCGACACTAAGCAGCAAGCCAAACAAGTGATGGTACTTATGTCAAATCACAGTAAAATTGATATAAGTGTTATTTCTCCTGATTTTTTGAAAATGAACCTAATCATGATTTAGGACACGATACAATCTTAAGTTGGGAGGGGAGGAGGTGTGAAGAACCTATGTTTTAACCGTGCTGGCTCAAGATCACGGTCACCAGTGGTGTTCAAATCTTTAGGCAATTCATTTTGTGTCTGCTCCATAACTTTTAAACACACTGACATAATGTCTCACAATTGTTGTGGAAAACTGTTTAAAAACGCTGCTCGTAATTACCTGTGAAATCTTGAGGATACCAGGCACATTTCAAAATCAACGTACATCTATTCCAACCCAAGAGAGACATGAAGGTTACTAAAAAAGTACCGTGTATGTGGGTTTGTTTTAGGAAAATATGTTTCTTGTGTTTGTGTCATAAAAAGATGTTGAAAATTCTGTAGTTTCCAAGAGAATGTTAATTTTATTTATGAAATCTATTAATTTTGGAAATTTACATAAATAGAAACATTAGTTTATAATGGGGAAATGTCCAGGTTAACTTGAGAGGACAGATAAACTTTTTGAACATCTCTTTCAATAATGTATCCGGCTTTAGATATACATTTACAGCGATAGTGAAATACCAGCAATTGTCTGGCGTTGTTGAACGTGGGTACCAATTATTATCCAAATAAGGGAAGATTTCAACGTAATTTCTTATATTTGGTTGATTATGTGGAGTTTTATTGTTAAATTATGTTAGATCTATTGGTCTTCTTTGATAAAATTTTATGTTTAAGTATGTAGAAAATATTATTTACATGGGAATCAATGTACCCTCAAAACCGTATGTGTGGTGATAATTCGGCGTATTAATTGATTTCTTGTGATAATATTAAACTGACCCCGCTGTATTTCCAAGATGGCGTTAAACTGATAAACACATGTACATTAAATCAAAACACTGAAAGTACTGCAAAACTGTCGCGTAGTGCTGGGTTTATGTTTTCAAGTAATGGATACATGCATGTAATGCAATACCTTTAACCGAGAGAATTTATCTCTGTGCAATAGAGCTCCATTGGAGCTAATATCATTAAGCTGAATATGATAAAAAAAAATTTACCTACCTTGCCATAAATTATAGTCCAACTTCACTTGAATTGTTTTTCTGTACGGAAAATTGCCAGTATTATATTCCTATATGTACAATTGGAGCGGGGTTAGTGTTATCCAATATTATGTCATTCTATGTTTTGATTGGCTGTTAGAAGATCCGATTATTGCCGAAGCATTACGTATTTTTACGATGTGCTACCTGTTGAATCAATTTGCGAGGTTGTGTTATTCCGGAAATCCTCCGACAGAATCACGTGACTGTCTGGTAAGTGTAGGAACATTGGACGTTATTGTTTTGAAATCTATTAATAGTAACAAGTAACTGATAAGAGATACAGGTAACTTTTTGAAGGTTGGCAAAATTATGGCGGTTGATAACAATGCAAAACATAGTAATTTTGTAATTACCGTTTGAAAGTCATTTTTCATCAAACAGTAAAGTATTTTATATCATTTTAAAGGTCTGTAAACTCATATTTTACATATTTAAAACATAATTGTCAAAACTGTTTTCTTTTTTGTTTGTAAATGGTTAAACTTAGTGCATCTAAGCTGCTAGAAAAATGCTGAAACGACAGGTATAAATTAGTTTAGTTTTCTTTTTTTAAAATGAAAAAAAACCAAATCTGCTTATATTTTCAAATTATGAATTTAAAGAGCCTTTAAATGATGTAAAATGATAAATGTTTATGTTTAATGTTTTCAGTTAATAGAATTCGGCTCAAAAAGAAAGAAGTTATCTAAATTAAAAAATTCTGTCTGGTTCCCGGTCGTACTTTGCTACGACAGTGACTGTGTCTCACCTGGTCTTTATGTTGAATTATATCAAAGTAATCAAAGCATTGTCATAGTTTATTATCAACATATTACAAGTATATTTTTTTTATTCTGTTCAATCATGTTTGTTATTCTTTTCAAGCATGTTATTCCATGAAATTCATGTTTTTTGTTACTTTACAAAACAAACAAAGTTTCAGTATCATAATTATCACCATTAATACAAGAGATATATGGAAATAAAAGGTTGAACAAATATGTTGTTGTTGTTCTTAAAAAAATGTGCATTACCTTAGTTATAATATGTCTGAACAGACAGGTCTTCAATTTAAAGATATACATTAAATTTCTTTTTAGGCATCTGCAAACAAAATAGAGTGCTGTAATTTAAGGTTCCTTAAAAATACAGTAAAAAACCGTACACTCAAATGGACTCAAGTCCATTTGAATTTTTCTTGTTGTACATAATTACTGAACACTCTAATCAATACTGACCATCACTGATCTTGTTCATTTTCAACACTAATTTATCAAATTTAGTATTGACAATTCCACTTATTTTTCTAAAACCTTGTGGTACTCCAACTATAATGTTCTAGAAAAGTACAAGAGTACTATTATACCAACCATGATTTATGCATACTGACCAATATTGTAAGTTCTGTTGGTAGTTTACAGGTAACATTTGCAGTCTAGTGCATGTTCTTTCCAGTAATTTTAGGAAGGTAAACTGACTCTGATATGAATACAACTGTAAAGAAGGGGTAAAACTTTAGCTGACATTAAGTTTACCACAAACACAAGAAAGCAATACTTGTTTACATTATCATTATTTTAAAAAAAATAAAACTATCAAAAACAACAATTCACTAGAAATGTGTCCATGGGACACATCTGCCCCAGCCATGTATAATAAGCAGATGATAAAAATTAAAGAGGCAGGTGGAGTGTCAAAAGCAGTATAATTGTTACATTTATTAAATGAACAGCGTACTAAAAAACACAACCCTATAAATGTGAAGACATTTTGGTTGTTATCAGAAATTTAGTCTATAAAGGTCAAAACTCTGACAAATTTGGAGATGTACTGCCCAATTTTGCAAGTAACCTGTATTTTCATAAGATACAAACACATGCAAAATATGAAAAAAAATCTAAGCATTTTTCTTTAAATGAACAGAAATTTCATTTTAGTAGAAAATAAGTCAACAAGAGCACCGCTAGGCGGAGCATTATATGCCCAAAGGGTGTTTCTAGCTCACCTGAGCAAATGCTCAGGGTGAGCTGTTGTGATCACCCCGTGTCCGATGTCATGTTCCATCCTGGCCAGGTCAAGGTCACCAGTGGTGTCTAAAGATATGAGCCATGTGTTTCATGTCCGCTTCATATCTTTTTCATCCCTGGAATGAATTCCATGAAACTGATCAAATGTTCAGCCCATCAGAATGATATGCAGAACTCATGTTCTAACCTGGCCAGTTCAATCTCAAGGTTCAATAAATATCCTGTATACAAATTTTAACATCAACACAAGGCCATAAAATACCTCAATAGTCAATAAAGAACAAAAAAACTTCCACTCCAATATTTGTTTATTTACAGTGTATCATAGCTTGCTGCCCACCTTTTTTACCCAATTTTTCCACATCACACAAATGTCGTCCACATATAACACGTAAGTGTTATACTTTTCTTGTTCAGCATTTTTCTAGCAGCTTAGATGCACTAAGTTTAACCATTTACAAACAAGAAAGTTAACAGTTTTGACAATTATTTTTTAAATATGTAAAATATGAGTTTACAGACCTTTTAAATGATATAAAAGATTTTATTGTTTGATGAAATGACTTTGTAACTGTAATTAAAAAACAATATGTTTTTCATTTTTATCAACCGCCATATTTTGCCAACCTTCAAAAAGTTACCTGTATCTCTTATCAGTTACTTGTTACTATTAATAGATTTCGAAACAATAATATTCAATGTTCCTACACAATATTACCAGACAGTCAAGTGATTCTGTCCGAGGATTTCCGGAATAACACAACTTCGCAAATTGATTCAACAGGTAGTACATCGTAAAAATACGTAATGCTTCGGCAATAATCGGATCTTCTAACAGCCAATCAAAACATAGAATTACATAATATTGGATAACACTAACCCCGCTCCAACTGTACATATAGAAATATAATACTGGATATTTTCCGTACAGAAAACTTCATTGAAATTTATGTATTCATTTCACACGAATGGTATGAGTTTTTATTTATTTTCAGAATAAAGTTGTTTCCTAGTCGTATTTAGAAGACACAATCGCATTTCAAACAAGAATCATTGTTGAATTTTTATCATACAGGATTATAAAGTCAGATTCCTCTGGTTATGAGCAAACTTAATTATCAGATCTCTGTTGAATATTTATGTTACTAGAAGAAAAAAATCGATATCTGAGATCTTTTATTCCTCTTAAAATTGTTTTATTTAGTTTTCTATCTTTTTTTCTAATAGAGATTATTGGAATTTTACTGACCGATCTTGTGTGTCCTTAAGATAAATTTTCTTGAAGACAAGCAACACACTGTACTACAATTGTTTGAAACTTTAGCCTTGTCTAAAGCAAACACTGCATTTCAACATAAACCAAAATAATGATGACTACAACGAAATCTCTAAGTGCCTTCAAATAAAGCCAAAATGCGGGATCGGGACAAGCTAAATTTTCTTTAGAGTTCATATCCTGAAAACCCTTTGTTGATATATAAGGTTTATGGGTATTTTAGACCAGTTAAGAAAGAATAGTAGATGTTTGGCTTCTCAAATAAAATATTTATTCTCGTACAAAAACACACAAAGAAAGAACTTCCCCTCTAAATCAATTTAATTTTGTATTGCAAATCTAGAATTTAAACCAACTGCTTTACCACTGATGGATCTTTCAAATTATCTATCTGATCCAAACTTTTACTCTGGACCTTTCTTATAAGCAACTTGAAAAAAATACAGTAAGAGTCTCTTATTAATGGTTTGATGAAGACGAATGTCTGTTTATTATGCCCACTATGGATTTTGCCAAGAACGATTTTATTCAAAGTAGATTTGGTTGAATCTTCTGCTCGAAATGTTTATTTAAATGCTGGTTTAACTTAAAACATTTGTTTCGAAATCAAATGTAATTTCATGAAATGAATTGTCCATAACAAAGCAATCGAAATTGCTCAAAATTTCTTAGAACAGTCTTCTCTGTTGAATATTTTGTTTCTTTGGTACTCTTAACAATATTGTTCACTACAAGCTGACCTCTGTTGTTTTATAATACATACATTTTGTTAATTTTAAACGTCATCTGTCTCTATATATTAAGTCTGCCTATGTAAGTTATATATTCTAATTCAGTGAGGTCAACATTTAAATCTTAACTTCAGATGACTACTGTCACTTAACGCTATAATGGACACAAAAACGCGTTCACTCTAGTGCATGTCTTTTTCACGAAACCATGCTCATGAAGTCCTTTTAAAATGTATCTAAAATTCAAAGATGACATAGTGTTTGTACTGACAAAAACAGTAACAATCTATGATGTATACTTTTGCAGAAGATAAAAACAGTCTATTGTGTAAACATCTGCAAAAGACAACAATATATGATGTATACGTATTTACACGACAAAAACATTTCATGGTGTGTACATTGACACATAACAACAGTCTATAAGGCAAACAATGGCATTAAACGAAAACAATCTATTATGTATATATTGGCATAAAACAAAAACAGTCTGAAATAAGTATAGTTTTTGAGGATGCGTTTTGAAATTTTCCCTTTATTAAATATTTTTTACTCACAAGTGAGAAAAAAGCTTAAAATAAAGAATTCTCTTTGTGCAACACTGACTCCACGGAATGTCAATTGTTTGTCTAAACAAATTTTATATTAAGAAATCTCTACAGCAATTATATTAAGCATCGCTGAAAAAAAAATCACAAATAATGATACATTTGAATATTAAAGCAAAAATCAATATTCGTTTAAACAGATATATGTTAACACTATTCAAGGAACTTAAATTCGTATTGTTACCACTTTACAATAGATATAGCAAGAACCAAGTTCCCTGTGGGAAGGCATTAAATATTTACATATATATACTTGTAATATGAAGTGTGTCGTTTACTTTTTCTTTCACTGAGTCCAGTCCTACACTTTAACATAAAACCATATTTCAAATTAACATTTAAGATAAACTACAATAAAACCTTCTTTTAAGGTATTGTGCTAAAAGGGTCGCAGGAAAAACAGACACATCCAGGGAGGAAGTCCTAGCATATGCTTCCGTATAAATATTTTTTATAGGCAACAGCTTTTTTGTTAGATTCTAATAATGAATTACTGACGTAAATGTTCCATTCATCATCTACAAGGAACAAATCCTTTTGCTGTGTCTCACAAGCTAAATCATTGGATTTAGCACAAATATCTCGTGTGTTTGATTTACTGGTCAAGGAAACCTCGATATCCGCGATTTTCAACTTCTCTTCAAAATGTTCTATTTCTTTTTCTAGAATTGATTGCCATAGACTCATTTCGATGTCCCAGTTTTTTGACTCATGGGACCTAAAGATACATTTCTTAAAAACAAAAGATAAGAACCCACCACTGATTGTGGCCATTGTTTGAAGCCAGGATGAAAGATCGTTAGCTCTTCCTAAAGCGAACACGACAATCATGACAAATGAGAGAAACAAAACAGCTAAAACGAACTCTCCGAGTGCTCTTAGATAATGGTAATGCACAGGACCAGGACATCCCAGGTTTTCCTTTGAGCTTATTTCCTGAACAAACTTTTTGGATATATAAGGTACAACTTTAGACCGTCCAAGGAAGAACACTAGACGTTTATCTGACCAGAAGAGAGAGTCATCGCGCAAGAAGAACAAACATTTTTTACACTCTTGCGTATTAATATCGCCTGGTAATGAAAAGGCCACACCTGTTTCGTCTTTATCTTTTTTGTTTGTTGGCTCTAAATTGCTCAACTGATCCAAAACCTTTTGTTGGATTGTTCTACTGATTAACTTTGCAAAGTGTTGATAGCGTTTATGTACACTTTGCAAACAGTCATAAAAATAAAGTGCAATGAGTGAAACAACGCAAATATACTTTAACACATCCTCGTAGTTCAAAAGTAGTCCAATCATCACAAAAACAATGCAATCTACGTAAAACACTACGCACCTGCTCAAAACAAAGAGTCCAAATATATACAAATACCCGCAACAAACAATGTTTCCAAAATAGAAGGATTTTACTTTGTTTTTGCTCAAAAAAAGAATGTTATGCTTTAAATTGTCTAGCCCTGCATTACCTTTAAGTTTCTGATATATGAAACTTATGAAAACGGCTAATATATTTAGAGAGGGAATCGTCTTAAATATAAACTTGAATAGTGCTACTAGTAACCAAAAGGGAAACACAACTATTCCGCAGATTCCAAAGTCAGCACAAGGAAAAAATAAGTCATGCATTAAATCTGTAACCGATTCAGATAAACCAAACTTTTCTTCTATGCAAAAAAGGAAAATTTGCTTCATTCTATTCCGCCATGAATCATTTGAAACGTTATACACTATGAAGACCAAAAGAAGAACGGTTATCGCTGAGTACTCAAAAATAATATCAAGCTCTCTTTGAATGTCAGGCTGGACAATTTTCAATGTCAATGTCTTTTCTATTTGCTCAATCTTTAGATGTAAAGAGTAGTCATAGCTGTAGAAAAATATAACAGTTAAAATCCAGGGTGATATAGCTATTATACACATAGCAGTGTAGCTCAACACCTTAAGACATTGTAACCAAGCAGTTTTACAACAGCATAACGTCTTAGGTTTGCAAACACGTTGCTTGCAACATGTTTTAGTATATTTGTCTTTTTCCCAACTTTCAAATGTTATGAAAGTTTTATAAAGAAACTGAAAAACTCCAACCGGAGAGTCTCCTTCTTCAACTAATTCATCGTTTCCTATTTTCAGAATTAACGATTTTACTTGAAGAAAATGGCGTCCACGTGGTTTTTCTTTCAAAAAAGCCTGGAAATCCGGCAGGCGAAGCCTTGTTTTTGTATATCCTAAAACTTTCTTATAATGATCAATCTTTTTAACAGTGAATTTGGTTGATCTATCATCACAGAATGTGTATCTAAACCTTTTTATTCGTTTCTGAATCAGAATTGGACCAAAAAATGGCAAAACATATGCAAATATGTTTTTGCATATATGAAGAGCTGTCGTCCATGGTCCTTTTCTTAAGATATTGCACACGTCATCTGCATCGTTACAACACACGTATTTCAATTTTCCCGTTTTATTGTCGTTCTCAACAAAAATCTGCCGATTACAAACTTTAAAGTTAGTAGGTACGACACCTCCGTCATTAGTGAAATTCCGAAGAACGTAGAATCTTATCGTGTTTATTACTTGTTCAAGAGTGAAAGTCTTATTAAAACAGTTTTGTGGCACTTGATCTAATGTAACTCCAACCATATCTCTTCCAAATGATAGAGTATAAAGAGATTTTTCTACGTAATCATCCGGAAAATGAAGCATTGTTTCCCCAGCTTCTTCGGTGATCAGTGTCCACGTTTTGACATCAAAAAGTCCTCCAGGATAATTTCCAGATAACGGTCCCAAGGCACCGGTGATTGTGATTCTAAATATGATCATTCTACTGCCTTCGTCAAGTAGAGCCCGCACTTGTCCGGGAATATCAGCATTTCTTGGTATCAGGGAACAGTTGGCTCTGTCTGATATATTCCAATACCTGTCTTGGGTGTCGCCGCTGGCAGAATCTAATAACAAACACAGTGACAAAATCAAAGAAAAGAAAGATATCAATTTCCACATTTTGTCAAAATGTAACCAAACTTGCAGTCGCTACAGTTCTGTCTTCTTTAATTGAAACGATCAAGGCATTTTAAATCCGTGGATAGCTGCACATGTTTATCTGTCATCAGCTTTTGTAAGTGTGAAAGGCTTTCAGATTGTGGTCATTACTGTTCCTTATTTCCTTAAACTTAATCTCAAAAACAAAACAAAAATCACAGATATATTTAAAAAAATGTGAATAACCCATATTAGGAAAAACCAGTCGGAAAACACAGTCTCCTTACTCAGTCAAACGGAAGAAAAGAATGGCGAGCGTTGCATTGTTTTAAACCTACTTCTTGGACTCTTGACATAAAAATTGATGAACAAGTTACTTTCGCTGCAAGACTCCAGGAAATTATATATGACTACAGAGTTAAATGTGTTAGAGTATTAAAATCTTCCGCTTACGCACAGATATATTAAGTGTACTTAATCAGAATAAATGAAAATGAATCTATTAGGTCATTTTCAAAGCTTGAATTGACAATCTGTTTGTAATTAACAACTCTAAGTTATTATTGAACCTGGGTAGGAAATTTTCAGGTACTAGTTTTATACAATATATTTCGAATGGGCCGGTGATTCAGTTTCACCCGTGTTTGAACCCCTCATCAGCTTCCACGTGTAATTGATTTTTCGTTAAACCGAGTTCGCTAACATTGGTGCTAGACAATCAGCATGTTCAGAACTAAGCATATGCTTTTTGTTGTGTTTCTTGCACTTTTAATAGGAAGCTAAAATAATTAAGTTTTCATGAGAGTCGGTATCATTCGCAACCTTTACCGACGATATACAGTCAATAGATAGACAGTTGAACAAAGAACAAAAAATAAACTTTTTTTAATTGTTGCAGGTTTCTGAGGATTTCATGGTACACTAAAAATGACTGGGGTGATTTTGTACACCACATTCATAATTCACAAAGTTTAATACTATAGACCCTGTATTCATGTTGCATATGTTAGACAAGTATAATTTTAATGAAATGTTTGGCGGAAGAAAAGAAATATAATAATAAGCATCTGAAAAACGATGCAGATCTAAAAAATCCAAAAAAAATATCAATAAAACGGTAATGGTGTCCCTTAATATATATCAAGTTATACAAGTTTAAAAAGAAATAATAAGATACCAAGACTGAGGGCAACAAAATAGTAATAAGCGTATAAACCCTTAACCTGCTGGAACCGAAAGTGATTAGCCTTTGCCACCAGTATTGAGCCAGGCCAGCCTACACATCCGTGCAGTCTGACCAGGCTCTATACTGTTGGCAGTTCAATTTTTGTTGTTGTTTTTTTTATATTGAAATCCCTTAAATTTTGAATGGACTGTTCCAAATTCAAAGCCGGGCAAATCCATTACAAAATTTCAGCATGTTCAGGGCTAATTATCAATCTGAGTAAATATACTCTGCGTGAAAAGCGCAATGGTATAAAAAAAAATTTGTTCAAATAGTGTGCATGTGTCTATTTTTTTTTTTTTTTAATCTCCGTTTCTTGTACTTCTAGCCTTACTTTTGTACCACTTTTAACAAAGTGACCTAGATATTATCTTGAACAGAAGACTTAAGAAAACGTTATATAACTATCGGCAAAAACTATGTGGTTTGCAGTTTAAAACTTGATTTTTAAAGATTTGTAAGTATTTGAAATTTAACCTGTAGGAAGTTAACTAGTCTTCGCTACAACTTAAACGCCTTGGGCATTTGATGGTTTTACAATAAATTTACAGTTCCTGTGTATTACTTTATATAGTCTGTGCCTTACAACGACCCATGCGAACAATAGATTTTAGTTTCAACAAGTCACATATACAAACCATATTTCACCATCCGTGCTCTAGATAAGACTCAACAAAAAGAAGTTTATGTCTCTTTGCGTCTCTTGGTGATAAAAAGTCTAGGCTCGGCCGGGACTTATACCCGAGACCTTCCACTTTCAGAGCTGACACTCTACGAAGTAAGTTACGAAGCCACGCGGTTGATTTCACATCGATTTATCATCAATGTACAGGGCTACAAATACCTTCTGCAAAATTAGAATTCATTCCGAATTCTTAGAGTTTCGAAAGGGTTTGCGAAGCATTTTTTGAGGTACAGAAGGATTAGCCATATAATACCGTGGTTATAAATCTTTGGCAACAAATGTAACGGGTTGTGAAAAACTGTGGAACTTAAACCAAGGGCCTTCCGCTTTCAAGCCGGACACTGAGTAACCAAGCCACATGGTTGCTGACTTGTTGAACGGTTGCTTTTTGTATTAATAATACTTCTCAAAACTGCGTCAGGAAACTGATCCACTCATTGGCATAGTGGTTTGGACCAAAGATCTTGAATACAAAAGACACGATTCTTCTGCAGATCTCAAAATCTAGGAATAAATTAGCTTTTCTATTTATTTCTTTTTATATCAGAAAATAAAATAATGGCTCCCTGCTGCATGAAAAAGTGTATTCTAATGTCCCATTAAAGTGTTTCTAGTCTGTGATATTTAAGGTGTTTGTCTAGACCGGGTTTTGTTTTGTTGTTGTTGTTGCCGGTTTTCTGAAAAAGCCCGTTAATGCACCGAGTTTTCGCATAAACATAAGCCAATGGAAAACTCTGTGTTCATATATTTTTGATTTAGACTCAGTCTCAAAATTTACAATTATTATCAAAAGAAATACATGTACATAGAAAAAGTTGTTGTTTGTTATTTCATGAGGTCAAATTTATGTCTCGTACCAACATTTGTGACAATTCATTTTTTGTTTAGAAATATTCTGCTGACAAGGACAAATTATAATTAAAAAATATACATATAAAAATATAGATGAAAATAAAAAGAAACTATGAAAAATGCATTACATTGATTTTCCCACCAAGCATTTCAACCAAATGTCGTATTGGAAAGAACATGTGTTACAACAAACATTTCTTAAAGCCTATACCTGTTCATGCTTTAAATGAAAATTTATTTTCATTTCTTCTAATGCATTAGACAAACACTGCTTGAATTCTGCCATTTTTGTTTATATTTTTTATTAAAGCCGTGGCGAATTACCATTTGGTGCATTCATACACTTACATACGAGGTCTTTTTACGAAGTTGTCGGAAAAGGCCGAGTTGTTACGATTGGTGCAACAAAGAAAAAAATGTAGAACACGGCAGTCGTTAAAAGATGCGGTGCTACATTTACCTTATTTTACATCTGCACAAATGCATCAGGTAAATGATGTTAAGTAAACGAACCAAATAAAACAAATAAGATAATTCTCTAAGTAAAGCAGATTGCGAAATTCTGTTGTGAGTACTACAAGTTTGTATTTAAATCAAACATTTTTGCAGTGTTTTAGCAGCAAAATTTTTTTCGGTCAGTTTAGCGGTCACAGTGACCCTGCAAATAGAAACAAACTAAATTACATATAATGTATTTATTGTGAAAAAAATGCTTACTCCCATTAAGTAAAGATGAATATTGTTTTATGACTGGCACTGTCATATATAAAAAGTTAAAACAAACAAAAAATGGAAAGTATAATTTAATTCATATACAACAAAGAGCTGAAAAAGGTCTTTGTTACATACTTACTTCGTTAACATGGTTTCTGAAAAATTCACCGTAAGATGTGACGAATATTTTTTCCGTGACAAAGAAACATAACTCGTAATTTTAACCTGATGACATAACGAAGTCCATTGCCTCTATCATTCTGAATCGATAATGAGTCTCTTTCCATGCACCCCGGAGGAATGGCATA
This sequence comes from Cyclina sinensis, assembly GCA_012932295.1. Taxonomy (NCBI): domain Eukaryota; kingdom Metazoa; phylum Mollusca; class Bivalvia; order Venerida; family Veneridae; genus Cyclina; species Cyclina sinensis. The sequence goes on along the minus strand of JAAONU010000008.1, from coordinate 4,735,432 downwards.
TTATTTTTGATCTGTCTGTTTGTCTGTCTGTCTGTTTGTTTGTCACAAAACTTTAACCTTGACCATGACACGGAAGTCCTTCCACCTATACAAACTTCACAGGTGCATGCACCTTGGTGAACCTCTGCCCATACCCACTTACAGGTCACAGGGTCAAAGGTCAACGCCCTCCGTGGGCATGGCGTTCATTTGAACGTAGTGCTTGTTTCTATTGTTGTTGTTGGATTTGTTTTACCCTCTTAATTACAATTTAGACTGTGTCGCTTGGTTTTGATTCGATGACCTCTTATTTCGGCTAAAACCTGCCCGCGACTCAACTAAAAGAGGTTTAGCAGTGCTCGGGCTCACAACCACGGAACAGCATAAGGTTAAAAATGTTTTAAATGTCAGTCATTTTGGCCCCTAAACCTTAGAGGCTGCCCTTTATGTTATGACTTGCATACATTCGAAAGCTCCCTTTAACAGACCTCTCGCAGCGATAGGCCTATGTAATTCGAGATAAAATAACACACATTTAAGTTGTATCAAAATCATTTTATTATAAATAATGATGTGTTTTGTATGTTCAATATTTAACAGAATCATTCAGTTTCTGGATACAAACATAAAAATGAAATAGTTTTATAGATATGTCAGTATGACGTCATACATGTGACGTGCAAAAGCCAGTAAAAACTGATTTATAATGAGCATAAAGTAGCACAAATCACACAAAGAATGCTAACAAAGTTATTCCTATGGAATGCACATTCAGTTCGAATTTTCTGTAAAAGATATTGTGATTGGAATTTTTGAAGCTGAAATAATTTCATTTATTCATTAGGAATTGGCAAGTTTTGAAGCTTAAATAATTTCATTTATCCATTATTGGCAAATTCCTTCAAAATCGAGAAATACTGAAGAATTCTAGGCTCTAAAATTATTCTTTTAAGCAGAATTCTTTACTCTGTGCTACATATACAGTTATGCAAGTCTATATGATATGAATACACACTGATTTTTGAAATAAATACGTAAGGTACGAGGAGGTATGGTTGTTTGAACTATAATGATTATCTACCTTAAGCGCGGCACGGAATCAAGAACTTACACGGTGACCTCCCTTTGAAAGAAATGGTTACAGGCAGTGATTACTTCCGTTATAGTTGCGTAAATATCTTTAATAGTATTTTTTGACAAACAGAAATAAGTATGTTAAGAAAAAATAATTTTTTTGGGAGAACTTAAGGTCATTTGAAACGTATTCTATTCAACAATATCATGTCATCTCCACTATGTTTCACGGGAAGTAACCGCTAGATAACGTCACAAAAGAAACTTTTCAAATTATGCAACAAACACAATACAGTAGAAGAATTTGATTTTCTCTTTCAGGCAAGAGTTCTTGTTATTTCACTTAATTTACACCTGCATTTATATAGCTGAAAAAATAACAACAAGAACGCACTCTGATATTGTACCTTGCAGGCTTTGTTTTCTTAAAAAAAAACAATCTAAACATCTAATAAACCAAGTCTGTTCTTTTAAAGGTTTTAAATGTTACTGTTTGTTTTAGTGAAGGCCTCTTTGAAAACGAAAACAAATACCTCCACATGCTTTGGTTTTTCTCATTAAGAAAACGCCACGCTAATCTAGCATGAAACAAATTTAAATTGATTTAATGACTGTAAGAAGTGCTGGTTAAGGACCCATATAACCCCTTTCAAGTCCTTGGCTTTTAGTCTCCCTTCCTGAGAGCACTGATGATACAGCAAGCAAACACGATGCAAATCAACTGAAATAAGAAGAGAAAAAATAACTCATACCAATATATGGAACGCCATGACTGACTTAAGTTTATTAAAGATTGCATCAATCGTAAAAACCTATGACCGCAAAACATTTATATCTAAAATCTTTAGCGTCTAAATGCTAATATTTAAAACAACCGTCCCTAAACAAGGTCAAAGTCCAAATACAGCCTTTATCTTTTCATAGTACTAATCTCTAAAATACCATCTTGAAAATGCTATTTGTAGAACTAAAACCAACTCTAAAACAATTTACCTCTAAACAAAGAATTCCTGCAGCGATTCCGATGACAATGGAAATTCTGTCCTTCAGGTAGCTTTCAATCGAGGACCAACATGGCTGAAAATGATATTCAAAAGTTTGACCACTCCAATCGTATTTTTACCCTTATCACGCTAAATTTCTAAACGGACTTGCCCCATTATTTAGTCTGGACCAAACCATTTTCATCTTTTCCGAGAATTTTCGTGAATATAATTTTTTGTTAACAGCAGACACCAGGACCAGGTATACATGGCTTTTCGAGGTCGACTTAGATCTGTACTGCTTGAAGATGCAGAAACAACGATAAAATATCTTTTAAAGAGGAACATTCTAACTTATTAAAAAAAGAAAAAAAATACTCTTATCATTTAAACAAGAGGGTCGTGATGGCCATATATCGCTCGACTGAGTACAACAGTCCTTACTGAAAACATATGGTAAAATTTAACCACTAATACGGAGGCAATGATTTATAGTCAGACGACCCAGTTGTTGATCCCATGTGTCTTACCTCCATTCTTGAGAAAAATGAGCATAATGACAATCGTTCGAGTCTTACAAGCTCTCCTTTTAACTAGTGACCTAACATTTTACGCCACATTAAAACCAGTTCCAAGTGATCAAACAGAAGAAAATTCCGACCTTGCCTGTTGTAAATTTTGTCAAATATGTTATTTGAAAGAGTTCACAAGCTTTTCCGCTGACAAAAGATTTTTGTCCTAAACGACCCGGCCAAATATTCATACAGGAAATCATTATGAATAACTTTCTAAGTCCTATGAGAAAAGGAGTTAAATATGTGAGTTGTAAAGTGGTCACAAGATCTTCCGTGGATCAGATTCAGTAACCTAAACCCCATGTTGTCAAATTTTAAACTTTTTTACAGATCTTATATAAACATTTTGACCAAGGTTCATGAATACTCTGTGGAAAACGTGACCTCTGTAGTTTTCAGAAACCTTTTCATTGATCTGGGCTCGTGCCTTTGTTTTTACCACACAGGACCCTCTCAAAATTTATTCTTTGAGCAAAAGATATAAATTATAAAAAAAAAACCTTCCGGTCATGTTTCATGAAAATTGGGTCAAAAATATTTCCTCTAAAATATCTGGGTTTTCACTGATTTCCACTTGTAAAATACTGTTTGACTCTAGAGTGATTATGAGGTTTTCCTTTGATCTGAAATGGTGACATAGTTTTTGATCCTACATAAAACAGTTCCAAAGTCATTTAAGTGATCAACAAGATAAACCTATTCAGCAAGTTTCAAGAAGATTTTGACCAAAAACTTCTAGAATATTCACAAGATTTCTTCTTAGCAGAGCTGGTGACCTAGTTTTTGACCAAATGTAACACAGTATCATTTCCATCACACAGAATATTAAGACAAAAGTTTTGACTAATTTCTATGAACACTGGGTTATGATTGTGATCTGCAGAATGTTCATTAGGTTTGTTTGAACTGAGGTGTGGCGAAATTTTCTAAGCAAGTTTCATAATGGCAGGGTGAGAAAACGTGGTCTCTAGATTTATGTATAAGTAAGTTTTTAATAATAGGCATTAACAAAAATAAATTGGTCAGGCGTGCCGCAGGCACGCGACCAATTATTTTTGTTAATGCGTATAATTAAACATTAACTTATCTAATGATCAACATTATTTTTCAACTAAATACAAAGCATCTCACTGAACCGCGTGGTTAGACGGACCTGATTAAGTAAATTGAATTTAGTTAGTACACATTAACCAAAGTTAGACTTAGCTGAAATTTGAAAAATACTGCAATGTGATTGGACAAAATATAATGTTGATCATTAAAACGAGTTAATGCTGACGAAAGGCCACGAAGACGAACGAAGGGCGATCACAAAAGCTCACCCTAGCCACCGTGTATTCAATCAAAGTGAAACGTAAAAAGTGGTTCTAACTTCTGGATGGTAACAAAATACATAATCACGTGTTTGTTAAAAGAGAAGACGCTATCACTTGTGAAGAAAAAGTATGGACACTGAAATAACAGAATGGATCGGAATTCTGGTTATATTGCGGTTTTGCTTGTATTAACGTGTTTAACAAGTTGAAATGTTACCTTCTCAATGTTGGAGTTTGTAGGTGTTGGGCTATTTGGACAGTTGTTGTCAACAAGCTCGGCCTTTTGGTTCTTCAAAAAATCGTCTTTGTCTGTAAAAATAAAGAGAACGCATAATTTTATTGTGTCGATGTATAAACTGTCAAAACTGTCACTTCCGCTTCAGTTGTGAAGACACAAAATAAGTAGGTTCCCTACTAAAGCATTGATAGAGTGGAAGAAATGTTTACTTTTCTTTCAGTTGGTTCGTCCGTCCGTCCGACCATGTCGAAAATCAGATAACTCCAAAAATATGGTGTTACGGTAACTGTATAAATACAACCCCTCACAACTGCGTCAGGGAATCGATTCTTTAGCTCAGTGGTTAGAGTGCTGGCCTTCGATCCGCTAAGATCGTAGTTCGCATTGCGCTCTGGGTTGTGTATTATGAAATGCATTGCATCTTTCTGTTACGGATTGCTTGTTCGTAAGAATGGAAGTTAGGCTCATGATACTTGGCTTTGTTGTTGCATATCAATGTGTTGATCAAACGTTTTCCATGTCCGTCAATATGTCTGGAATTCCGTCTTAATTAATTTTTTATATCCCGAAAAAGCCGAAATGAACTGATACTATGTGCATGTTGAAAGATATTTTGTGTTGTCCGTCCGACTTCCCATGTGGAACGTACATATTTGTAATATCTGAACAGCCACCAAAGCTATTTCTAAAAGGCCTGAAATATGAATAGCATATAAGCAACGTCTAGCTTTTGTGTTTTAGTTTAGGTTAATATCTTTAATTTCTCTCTGGAACGGAAACGGAAGTTGTAAAAACACATGCGCAATGTGAATCGTGATGTAATTGTTGACGTCTCGATGGTAATGTCGTGCACTTTGGTATTTACATTCAGGGCTAGATGGAAATTATGACCTTTCCACTGTCACTTAACAAACCCAAGTTTTTACAGAGAAGGCGGCCACCAGAAAGGGTCTTCTATGGAATATGTTTAAAAAGGAGAACTGTTTATATAAAAACTGATAGGAGATACAAATATGCATACTTATTTAGCTGAATGTCAACATTTCTTTAAAACACATTTCCGAACTGAACCATGACCATGACTTTAAACCAACACAGCCTCAATATATTCATTCAGATTCGACCAGCTCTTTCAAAAACCCGTGAATACTTTCAGATATAATATTTCATGATATGTCCCTTTCTTTCCGTTGTTTCCTCTCCCAAAAGGATCTAGGCATTATGTTGTTATCATTATACTGATCAATAATATTAAAGAATATTTAAAGACTAGTCTCATTAAAAAATATACTACAATAAAATACGTATTTCAGTTGTGCTTCCAACGAACATATAGGTAGTCACGTGGGTAGTCACGTGAGTAGTCACGTGACTCTAGGTAGATTTAAATCGATTCCAAACACATCCAACCTCCATTATCTGCTTTAATTCTATTTCCTTGTTTTAAGGAAAGTTGTAGACCTAACAAATAAGTAAACAATCGTAGCAACTTGGCTTTCTCCGAGAACTTCGTATAACTTACTGAAGTCTCCCGAGGTGTTCCGAGTGATAAGTAAATTCTGTTATTGTATCTTTAATGCAAACGTGACGAGTTATGTTACCTTTCAGCTTACAGCAGGTTAGCGGAATTATCTCAGTGGCATTATGTATCCATTTCGTAGCTCCTTCGAAATCCTTATAGCTATCTATTCCACAACACTGGAACTGTGGCATACACAAATAATAGAAAAATTAGTTGGGACAAATACAAAATAAAATATGTTTCTTGCAATGATTAAAAACGCAAACTTTCCATTCAACAACTGGTACAGAATAAATACTTCATTATTCTTCACGAGGTTGAGGTTGACATTAATTTTCTCGGGTTAATATGATGTGCTATAACCCTCAATGGGAGATGATATTCATAGAGAATCACCCTTACTGCCGTGGTACATTGTGTGAAAACAGTAAATTGTTCTGTAAATCTATCAAAGATACCGTTTTTGCATAAAATGGTCACAAAGTCCTATTTCCGACATTTTTCTCTTTTCAAAGTCTTCCAAAAATACATAAGGATTTTTATTGCTATAGTAAAAATTTTTTATCCTCTTTATATGTGGGTGAACTGAGGCATGTGTGGCTTAGGCTTTTTTACTAAAGGACGCACCTCGTGCCCCGGCAAAGATTCGAACCCGGAACCTGCCCGATTTGGAGTCGAATGGTCAAACCACTGAGCTGTCGATACCTAAAAGTTCTAAGACAGTACCATGTTTTACTGTAACTTACTGTAGTTTCTTTTCGATAGGTAACATAAATAATAAAACTTTACTTACGTATACTTGTGCGTAATCAAGGCCAAGCGAAAACTCTTCGTTAGTGTCAATTTTGCCTTGATACGTATCGTTGATATTTTTCTTTAAAAAGTCTTTCAGTTCGTCCTCAACCTGCAATGTCATCACAAAAAAAATCAATAAATACAGATTTCTTATATTTCAGCTTTATCATTAAAAAGATTTTAAGATTAGATAAAAACAAGAAATTTGTAAAACCAAATAATGCTCCCCGAAGTATTTTTTGTTCAGAATGGCAGAAAAGCTAGAAATGTACCATCAGTGGTGTTTCAAAGACTTGTGAAATTAGATACTTTTTAAGTTATAGTAAGGATAATCATGATCAAACATATTTGAGGATCTATAGTAAAAAAAAAAACACATTTGTAAGGACAGTTGATTTATTGCAAAATTTACCTGCTACTTGTTTAATCTGTGAATGTTTGCCAGAATTTTTATGATCAAAACAAGAGGTGACAAGTTCTTTACGGGCGGGTGTAAAAGGTAGACCTGTATTTTATATAATCAGAGATGTTCTTTTTTCTGGTTCTTTGGGATTCGTGACTCCTGAGAATGGAGTACTGCTCATGCTGGTACTAAAAGGCGTGAATGATGTTGCACATTTATTATCTCTCATGAACAGACTCAATAAAACCAAGTCTGCAGTTTTCACATTTTAAGTTTGTTGTGACCGCTCTCGATAAATTGTCCATTTACAGAATCTTTATAATCATGTAAAAAGTTGACCCATACTTCATCTCACTGTTAATGTTTACTGTTGCTTTGCGATCAATGACTTCAAGACTTTTAGTGTTAAGAGCTGAATGTTGCTTAAGGTGATGCTAGGGAGCGTATGTGATGAAGTACTTTTATTTTGTCTCATAAACTGAGTAAATAAAACCGACGTAGTAACTTTGTTTTGATTGCTTTTGGAGAATAATTTCTTTCCATATGTTTTGTTGTATTTAAATCAGGGACTACATGCATAATGTAATGGGTAAACCAATCCAGACAGTGTCATAAGGTCGCTGAAGTATGTTGTATACAGGGACACTATGGGTTTAGTTTTCCAGTTGGTATACACCTGGTCAAGTATTGAACCAGTTATTCTCCAGACAAGCATAATTAAGTACCATGAAGGGAGATATTTCATAAACTAAGTAATGTAGGTTTATGGTTGTGACACTTCTTCTCACTAGGTTCTATAACTGTGTGGAGTTTCAACGAGATATTATTAAACATTTTAAGTATCATTAAGGGACATAATTCAAATATTAAGCAAGGTAGACATATGGTTATTGCACAGTGCACTTTCACTCACAAGTATCTATGACTGTGTGAAGTTTTAATCAAATTCCTTCAATACTTTTCAAATGTTTTATTTATTCAACAGCATCTCGTACCATGTAACATGTTATCTGAGTTTTATTTTTAAAAGTACATTGTCCTGTATTACTGACAAAATTACTGCTACAGTCCATGTACATGCCATAGAATGCGATACAGACCTTTTATTAATATTATCAAATTACTCGGTTAAGCAAAGGGAAATAACGTCATTAAGAAAATGAGTAACAGCTAGATAGTTGTGCCCCTTTATCCACTGTCAGGTCGATAGTTTACCTGACTTCAGAATCTGGGATGATATGAAATGTTATTTCTGTTTTCTTTCATCCGTTAGAAGCTACATAGTTGTGTCCTTTATAGCTTCAGCTTCGCTTAGCCACATAAGTTAGTAACCATCGGTGGATACCAACGTTACTTTTAATTCTTCAATGTGGTGATAACGCAATGAAATTCGACGTCAATAAAAGGTATCTGGATTACGGGTAAGGGACAAGAACCTCTTGCCCAGAGGTCTTACGAAACTGTGAGAAAGCAAACCATTATACTTACCTTTCCACGGTATACGGCTGCGATAATTATGGCTGCAAGTTCAATTATCAAAATAATACCAAGGAAAATTGCATACTGAAATATAAAACATTTTAACGTCATTTCAACAACACCACATTCCGCTCAGTGGTTGGAACTTGTCAATAAAAAGAAGACATTTTACTTTGCCATGAAATAGTATATGGGTAGTTGCGGTAAAAGTTCGCTTATATTTCATTCGTGAAATTTTCAATCTGAAAACTTGTTATTTGTCACCTCACAACTCGTGAAAAAATCACTTTGTTCACCAATTGAAATATTTCTTAAAACGAAACAAGCAATGAATTGACATCACAACTAATGCCGTCATCTTAGTAATGCATTTGTGTTATTGATATTACACACACTCTATAAGATAAGATTAATGAATTTGAATAAAACGTCTAAGCTTTTGTATTTGAAAATAAAGATTGTCCTCGTATGTTTAAATTGGGAAAAGTGGTTTTAATTTAACTTTATATACGCACCAGACACAATAGGCACTGACTTTGTTTCATGGCACCACAACATCCGAGGAATCCGATTAGAAGTATTGCAGCGCCACCTACCAACAGAACAATGGCTGCAGACTCCAGCAGTCCTGAAAGTTAGAAGAGTGGCAAAATGTAAATTTTATAACTGAAACAGGGCGTGATTCTATTGCAGAATGGTGGTTTTAAGTCAGACCCACATGAAACAAACGTTTGGCACTTTTAAACACACCATTTTGTGGTGCCAATACCGCGTGTAATGGTTTGTGTTAATGGCTTTATATCAGGTTTCACCATCCAAATGATGTTTGTAACACCGCAGTTTCAAATGGTATACTTTCTCTTGTTACAAAAGAGTATACATGTACATGGTTATTATTTTTTGTTTGTTTCAAAATTTTATTTCTAAAGAAAAGATTATTTTCTCATCCTTTTCCTTTCTAATGCAACACTATCGAAGATAACATGTATCGAAATGTAACAGTTTAAATCACTTGATATCGGTACTTGGGGTCTTTCATTAGAGTACACAAGGTGCTTTCCAGCAATTCCAAAACTTGACTTACCTATCACATCGAAATTGGAACTGTCCGCCCCAACTCGAGTCAGTACGTTCATTTTGTTCTTATCCACCAGGGCCCATATTCCCAAACCGAAAGCCGCGGCTCCTAGTAGCTGAAAAGATACACAAGGAAATGTACGCATAAGCCAACGAAAAACGGCCAAATTATTCAGATCCTGTAACAGCATCCTACTTTACTAAACAGTTAGGCCTTAATCCTAATATATATTTAAAGTGACACCTTGTGAACGAAGGGGGCGATTTAGTGGAAGTGAAATCTAAGGACCGCAAGTTCGATTCACCGCTCCTCGAGTTACACTACGGGGGGCTTTTGCAGACCGTGGTGCTTGCTCATTAAGTTCAGGTTTCTATGGATCTCTGAAGCGAAGTAAACACGGGAAAAGTACCAATTTGATGAGGTAGGGATGGGGTAGGGGGAGGGGGATAAAGTATGAATCAGCAATACTTCATGTAACACTTTCCATGCTAGATCCACTCTAAACTCTAAGTTAAAAATCGGTGACTGACTTGACCACGCTCCTTGTGTAATGACAAGATGAACTAGGTGTCATGTTTTTCTCCAGTCTGAATCATAACTCGCACTGTCATACCCCGCACTGTCATACTCCGCAATCCGCTACGCTATCTGTACCTGAGTCATATGGTGTTTTATATTTAGAATTTATGTTAAAAATAGTTTTCACTACCTTAAAGTACATAAGAAAAAATCTACTTACAAAGAACAGAAAGTTGATGACAAAAAGTATGTATTTCATACATGATTTCCCGCAGCTTAGCTCGACCATCTTGATGTTCTACAGTCTGAAACAAATAAAGAATTCCATTAAACAAACCAAAACAAAATTCAATGAAATACTTTTTTTAAAAGCCAACAGCTATACAGCGCCCTCTCTCGTTCGTCTCATTTCCTCCCTTGTATTAAACTTTAGTTTCGGTCTTGTGTGCCCAACTCCCCTAATTGATAGAACATTACGTGTTAATGTTTGTATATAATGGGCTGATTTAATAAGAAATTCCAACGGAACTATGTTAATTATCTGTAATTCAGAAACTATCCTGAAAATGAAAAACTTTTTTCTACTACATTTTTTTTGGTGGGTGGGTGTGGGGGTATTGCGCGTTGTTGTTGTTGTTGTTGTTGTTGTTGTTGTTGTTGTTGCTGCTGTTCTTGTTTTTCTTTTTTGTATATTAAATGAATGAATCACACAAAATCAGGTCTATAAAATAACAAAACAGAATTTACGCACTATATTGTGAATCGCATTTATTGCCACGCTGTTTTCACATGTCATTACATTCACGATATTTGTCTTTGAAGCCTACAGAATTTATGGTAGACAACTTAATGTTTGGTCCACAAGCTCTCATAAGAATAACCTGTGAATTTTTAAGATGGCAAAACTTATGCGGGATTTCATACCTTTTTCTCACCATTCAAATTGACCAAACAGCATTATCATTCAATACAAAACAAAACATCATTAATTTCTCGAATATAATTAGCTTTTGGCTATGAAAGAAAATCTCAGACAGTTTGTAATCACGCAATAAACGTCCAAGATAAAAGACCACATATGTCAAATGGAGCCAAAGCCAGGTATAGTATGTTACAAAATAACCGCCCGGGATTACAACACGCCTCCTACACCTAAATCTCTAACATACCAATGTCACCAACTTAGACACTTTAAGGGCGTTAGGTGGCCAAACATGCGTAAAATTATACCAAAACACGCCAATCGACGTAAATTGCCCATAAAGTTAACGTTCAATACATTGACGCCCCCAAAAACAAATACATCTAGTAAATGTATACTTAGCATGTTTTTATAGTATATGCATGTTTTGTCTTGCTGCTGTTATAATTATCAATTATCTTTTCGTAGTAGCTGGAACTTGTTTCAAAAAGAAAAACAACAACATTTTTTGAAAGTTTCACATCTACTTAAAGGAAAAAAACCTTTTTCGGGTCTTACTTGAGGGGGGAGGCAAAATGGCCTTTGAACAACATAATACATATACACAACGTAAGTCAATAACATTAAACACGCTTTTTTCTTAAAAACTACAATACACTATTTGACATTGCTTTGAATATCTACACATTTTATCTTATCATACGTGATAGGGACATATCTTAAGGGGTCAGTGCATAGATATTGCATCTTTTTCTTCTATTACATGTAGTTACAACAGTTTTGCACTAACTCTTCGAGATTTGAAACTCTTAATGTTATCACCGAGGAAGTATTACGTACAAATCTAGTCTGGTTCCCGGACGTAATGTAAAATTACGTAGTGTCAGGGGAAGGAACTCCAGACTAATACAAATCATGCTCACGCAAAACTTATCGGTGTGTGTTTCATCTGCGTAAACCAAAGTATGAGACTAAAGTCTTATTCAGATAAAACTAATCAATTGTTAACATACTTTTCTCATAAATATATATTTAAAAATGCGTGAACTGACAGAAGGAACGACACAATGACAGACTTATGTTAAACCAAATTTCTTTGCATCACTGCTATACAATGAGTCTGTAAAAAAACTAAGATCCATTATTTCTAAAATGGAATGTTTCCGGTGAATCTTTTACTATCCCCACAACCCCAATCAAGCATTGCTTGAGGCTAATTATCAGTCCCGTCTTCTTTTAAATGTATGAAGTTTACTTTAAAAAATAGTAATAAATAACAAGAGGGCCATGATGACCCTGGATCGCTCACCTGAGTACTTTGGCTGTAGGTTTGCTGTTAAGCAGTATTTCATTTTTTTATTGAAAATATGTAAGTGCCTACAAACCAAATATGTAAAATATCAGTCAATAAATAAAGGCTCTATGACAGAAAGTAGAAATATCTGTTATAAGCTATGGTGACCTTGACCTTGACCCAGTGACCTCAAACCCTACCCATGGGTAGAGGTCAATGCAAGGAACATCTATACTGAATATCAAAGATATTGGTCTATAAATGGAGGCTCTATGAGGTACAGTAGATAAATCTACTTTTAGCCTCCGTGACCTTTAACCTAATCCAATAATTTGAAAAAGCTTGATAAAGCTTGCTTCATGCCAAATTTTAAAATTCTAGGTCTTGTGGTTTCAGACAAGAAGATTTTTAAAGATTTTCTTCTATATTGTTATTTAAAACTTGTGACCCCACGGGCGGGGCCAATAGTGACCCCAGGGACATTTTTCTAACAAACTTGGTAGAGGTCCACTAGACAATGCTACACACCAAATATCTAAGCTCTATAACTTACGGTTTCTGACAAGAAGATTTTTTAAGCTTTTCCTATATAACTCTATGTAAAACAAGTGACCCCCGGGGCGGGGTCATTTTTTACCCAGAGGCCAGGATTTGAACAAACTTGGTAGAGGTCCACTAGACAATGCTACACACCAAATATCTAAGCTCTATAACTTACGGTTTCTGACAAGAAGATTTTTTAAGATTTTCCAATATAACTCTATGTAAAACTAGTGGCCCCTGGGGCGGGGTCATTTTTGATCCAGAGGCCAGGATTTGAACAAACTTGGTAGAGGTCCACTAGACAATGCTACACACCAAATATCTAAGCTCTATAACTTACGGTTTCTGACAAGAAGATTTTTTAAGATTTTCCTATATAACTTTATGTAAAACTAGTGGCCCCTGGGGCGGGGCCATTTTTGACCCAGAGGCCAGGATTTGAACAAACTTGGTAGAGGTCCACTAGACAATGCTACACACCAAATATCTAAGCTCTATAACTTAAGGTTTCTGACAAGAAGATTTTTTAAAATTTTCCTATATAACTCTATGTAAAACTAGTGGCCCCTGGGGCGGGGTCATTTTTGACCCAGAGGCCAGGATTTGAACAAACTTGGTAAAGGTCCACTAGACAATGCTACACACCAAATATCTAAGCTCTATAACTTACGGTTTCTGACAAGAAGATTTTTTAAGATTTTCCTATATAACTCTATGTAAAACAAGTGACCCCCGGGGCGGGGCCATTTTTGACCCAGAGGCCAGGATTTGAACAAACTTGGTAGAGGTCCACTAGACAATGCTACATACCAAATATCTTAACTCTAGGCCTTGCGGTTTCTGACAAGAAGATTTTCAAGTTTTCCCTATATAACTCTATGTAAAATCAACTGACCCCTGGGGTGGGGTCAGTTTTGTCCCCAGGGACATAATTTGAACAAACTTGGTAGAGGTCCACTAGATGATGCTTCATACCAAATATCAAAGCTCCAGGCCTTGTGGTTTCGGAGAAGAAGATTTTTAAAGATCCAACTTATAAAATCTATTTTTAGCTCCAGTGAACCAGAAATGCAATGGACCAGAACCATTTGAACAATCTTGGTAGAGCTTCATGCAAGGAACATCCCAGGCAAGTTTCATTACATTTGCCCCATTGGTTTCAGAGGAGATGTCGTTTGAATAAAAAGTTGACCACGGACGGACGGACGGACGACGGAAGACGGACAAAGACCGATCAGAAAAGCTCACCCTGAGCACTTTGTGCTCAGGTGAGCTAAAAATAAAAAGACATGCTCAACTTTACTGAGCGCAATAACGCAATACAGCTTTGGGGCGAGAGATATATGCAAATTGGTTTTACGGATAATAGGCTATAATTTTAATAGGACATGTTATGTTCCGGTATGTATTATCGGTAAGCAAAATCATATAAAAATCTCCTATGGGCTGTAAAGTACTGATATATTTAAAGTGACATAATCTACAATTAATTGATGATACACTGCATTTCTCTTATTGGCTCATTCGCTAAAACGAAAACCTATTGAAAATTTAAAGAATTTATTCGTAAGGCATAAAGATACCCAGAAAGCGTTCATGTGGATTAAAAAGCTATATATCCAAAAATGGTACAAAAATAAATCTATATTGTTACGATCCAAACCAAAAGTGTAACAGGAAAAATAACCAGTAACAAACTTTTAAACAATAACAAATTTCATTCTTAAAACAAATGACTAAATTATTAAAGTACAATTATACAAAGTCACAAAGAAAATGTAGTGCAGTCCTAAATAAATTAATAATTCTTTCTGATCCTGATAAGAGTTAAATATCTTAATCACTGTTGAAGTATTTTCCACAAATGTCCAACACCACTTTTAGTAGAATAATCCTATAAATTATTGAAAAGATGAAAGTTGACCAAAGATTACCTAAAGATCGTTTCAAGAAATTCTCTGCTTTTTATACACATAAAGAAAATACTAGAACATTCTTCAATATTCAAATACATCTTCAATGTTACAAATATAGCCACAATGAAGAAGTATATTCTAGCAATTTCCAAAACACGGGTACAACAACTAGGTTATAGATTAGTTCTAAAAATAAAACTGTAAATGCGCTATCATCAGATATTATAGAGAATTATTAGACATATAAATAACACTATATAGAGACTCATAATAATATTTTCGGTTTATCTGTTGTACTTATGATTTTGTACTGACACCCTGACATTGGGTACTAATTCATTCATTATCATGCCCATTTACATGATTTGAAAGAAAAAGAAACACTCTTAGTTTGAGGGCATGCCTCTTTAAAGAATGGTAAATCGCAGTGGCAAATCTATGGCTTTATTTACTTAAAATATCATTGACACTACATGCAAAATGCACAACACAGACACATTTAATTTCTTTTTTATTTGTCTACGTTATATTAGTGAATACAATTTACAAGTAAAGGTTCTCTATCTCCAAGTTTGTATAAATAAAATGATCACGGGGTGATTTGTAAGGCAAACATATAAATAAATGTTATATCATACAATTATAACGCCTGAATGTTTTTTTTTTCCTGTAAATTTTACAAACAACTTATACAACAGTAACGTTGCATAGGAGCTGGTGGCAAGCATTTGAATTACTTAAAAACGTTATGTGTTATTCTAAAATGCATATGGTTAAAAATGTTGTCCCTGTACATTTCCAAAGTTTGCCTTTTCGGTATTTGAGTGTATTTATCGTCGGTACAGGTTGCCCATATGACCGACGCCCTTACAGAGATTAGTTATTTTATGTTGTGGGGGATGGTGCAAGGTACAGAAAGCACCCCATTCCATAGACATACCTGGTTCGTTTGCATGCTCAGTGTACAGCACTGATACATGGAACCTCGGAATCGAGTTATAACAACTGTGTCCTCTCGTAATCTCCGTGGAAGGTACAGAATCGATCGAGTTATAACAAATGTGTCCTCTCCTAACTAAACAGGAATTTTGCAGGTAAAAAAGTTGAAAGGTAATTTCTAAATCCATATTAGTCGTTACTTCCTTATTCGATGTCAACTTTTTTATTTCTTATCTATCTACAATTTCAATAAACGTAACATATATGATGTAGCAATGACAAAAAACATAGTCTCCATGTTTTAATCAAAGAGCTATTAATTTCTACCTAATATGATTTTTTACATTGAAGGTAGCATTAAATTTACTGCTTTTTGGTCACTTGTCGTCTTACTTAGTAAGACATCTTTCTTTTCTTTTTTTTTATTTAAAAACTCCGGTCCATTTACTGGCGACACCCGATCAAAAAGGTTATAAAACAACGCTATTATCTAAGTGTTACAAAAAAGGAAAATGTGTTTTTTACTTTGACACTAAATATAAAAAAGTCAGATTTGTGACGTAATAAAATAAACAAGAGGGCCATGATGGCCCTGGATCGCTCACCTGAGTACTTTAGCTGTAGGTTTGCTGTTAAGCAGTATTTCATTTTTTTATTGAAAATATGTAAGTGCCTACAAACCAAATATGTAAAATATCAGTCAATAAATAAAGGCTCTATGACAGAAAGTAGAAATATCTATTATAAGCTATGGTGACCTTGACCTTGACCCAGTGACCTCAAACCCTACCCATGGGTAGAGGTCCAAGCAAGGAACCTCTATACTGAATATCAAAGATATTGGTCTATAAACGAAGGCTCTATGAGGTACAGTAGATAAATCTACTTTTAGCCTCCGTGACCTTTAACCTTATCCAATAATTTGAAAAAGCTTGATAAAGCTTGCTTCATGCCAAATTTTAAAATTCTAGGTCTTGTGGTTTCGGACAAGAAGATTTTTAAAGATTTTCTTCTATATTGTTATTTAAAACTTGTGACCCCTCGGGCGGGGCCAATAGTGACCCCAGGGACATTTTTCTAACAAACTTGGTAGAGGTCCACTAGACAATGCTACACACCAAATATCTAAGCTCTATAACTTACGGTTTCTGACAAGAAGATTTTTTTAGATTTTCTTATATAACTCTATGTAAAACTAGTGGCCCCTGGGGCGGGGCCATTTTTGACTCAGAGGCCAGGATTTGAACAAGCTTGGTAGAGGTCCACTAGACAATGCTACACACCAAATATCTAAGCTCTATAACTTACGGTTTCTGAAAAGAAGATTTTTTTTAAGATTTTCCTATATAACTCTATGTAAAACAAGTGACCCCCGGGGTGGGGCCATTTTTGACCCAGAGGCCAGGATTTGAACAAACTTGGTAGAAGTCCACTAGACAATGCTACATACCAAATATCTTAACTGTAGGCCTTCTTGTTTCTGACAAGGAGATTTTTTAGTCTTTCCTATATAACTCTATGTAAAACAAGTGACTACCGGGGCGGGGCCATTTTTGACCCAGAGACCAGGATTTGAACAAACTTGGTAGAGGTCCACTAGACAATGCTACACACCAAATATCTAAGCTCTATAACTTACGGTTTCTGACAAGAACATTTTTTAAGATTTTCCTATATAACTCTATGTAAAACTAGTGGCCCCTCGGGCGGGGCCAATAGTGACCCAGAGGCCATGATTTGAACAAACTTGGTAGAGGTCCACTAGCCAATGCTACACACCAAATATCTAAGCTCTATAACTTACGGTTTCTGACAAGAAGATTTTTAAGATTTTCCTATATAACTCTATGTAAAACTAGTGGCCCCTGGGGCGGGGCCATTTTTGACCCAGAGGACAGGATTTGAACAAACTTGGTAGAGGTCCACTAGACAATGCTACACACCAAATATCTAAGCTCTATAACTTTTGGTTTCTGCCAAGAAGATTTTTTAAGATTTTCCTATATAACTCTATGTAAAACTAGTGGCCCCTGGGGCGGGGTCATTTTTGACCCAGAGGCCAGGATTTGAACAAACTTGGTAGAGGTCCACTAGACAATGCTACACACCAAATATCTAAGCTCTATAACTTACGGTTTCTGACAAGAAGATTTTTTAAGATTTTCTTATATAACTCTATGTAAAACTAGTGGCCCCTGGGGCGGGGCCATTTTTGACCCAGAGGACAGGATTTGAACAAACTTGGTAGAGGTCCACTAGACAATGCTACACACCAAATATCTAAGCTCTATAACTTACGGTTTCTGACAAGAAGATTTTTTTAAGATTTTCCTATATAACTTTATGTAAAACAAGTGACCCCCGGGGCAAGGCCATTTTTGACCCAGAGGCCATGATTTGAACAAACTTGGTAGAGGTCTACTAGACAATGCTACATACCAAATATCTTAACTCTAGGCCTTGTGGTTTCTGACAAGAAGATTTTCAAGTTTTCCCTATATAACTCTATGTAAAATCAACTGACCCCTGGGGTGGGGTCAGTTTTGTCCCAAGGGACATAATTTGAACAAACTTGGTAGAGGTCCACTAGATGAGGCTTCATACCAAATATCAAAGCTCCAGGCCTTGTGGTTTCGGAGAAGAAGATTTTTAAAGATCCAACTTATAAAATCTATTTTTAGCTCCAGTGAACCAGAAATGCAATGGACCAGAACCATTTGAACAATCTTGGTAGAGCTTCATGCAAGGAACATCCCAGGCAAGTTTCATTAAATTTGCCCCATTGGTTTCAGAGGAGATGTCGTTTGAATGAATAGTTGACGACGGACGGACGGACGACGGACAAAGACCGATCAGAAAAGCTCACCCTGAGCACTTTGTGCTCAGGTGAGCTAATAAAAACTAGAAATATTACAAGCTCACGTATGAAGATCGATTAATGATCGTTTTATTAACGATTTTTTGTAACTTCGAATTTCTTCAAAATTGTACGTTTTGAATTAACAGTGTTCATATCAAGTACCCAAGAACTATATTTTAATCAAATAAACTGTCGGTGAATAAGTTCCATTATATTGACAACTCGCTCGTTTAATTCATTCTTATATTCCTGACTGCAGCAAAGTTATTGACATTTTTTCTGAACTGGAAAAAACACAAGAGCAAACTTATGGTTCTGTTTTAAAGCTCTTTGCGAGAAGTTTGGTTAGGTAGGCGGGAAGTATGACCAACTATAAATCCTAACAAACACCAGAACTTGATTCCTACCTTACCAAAGGAACTGCCAATTCATTCCGATCGGGAACGAGACTCGAAACCGTGACTCTTAAGTTTGTGAGAGGTTACAGGAGGTTACCTCACTCTTCTGCGACCTTGATCTTTTGGCTTTACACAGACGATGGAAAAGGAAAGGCAAAAGGGAAAAAATGTTTTATTTATATAAGAATGGTTTCCATTTTCACACCAATATTATAATCTTTACACATTCCTATGTGTCACATATAATGATACAAATTCTACACCTCGAAAAAAATACCTGAGGTCCATCTGTTTAAGGACACACCTGTCATATTATGATAATAAATGTTACATTCCAAACGAAAGAATAGGTCGTCGAGTGACAGTTACCTATTTGTTATTATCAACAATATAATACTTTAGAAAACAAAAGTATGCAACCTTTGCTTTATATGCGCATAAAATTAAACGATTTATTGTTACGGATAAAGTAAACAATATACGATATATACATGTAGTCATTTTTTTCTTTCTTTTTTCTTTATTTTTGACCACCTTGTTTATTCCACTCGTGTTTTATGTTTTACTCAGTTTAGAGTTACTTTCCCCATATACAGACTTACTCGTATTGTACATAATGGTGAGATCTGATTTCAATATATGCAATGAACAAAATTCGCAAAAAGTCGCAAAAATAATGACTAATGCACGTATTGTGGGCGAGCGAGTTATTAGCCGCTGATCGAGGTATTTTGTTTGACGAACACAGGACTTAAACAGAATTAAAGTTATGACGTCATTTCCGCTGACGATTTAACTATTCAAGTCTTTCTTTCTGATCCTGCTAAGAAACTTGTAAAAGAAAATTAAGTTTTAAAGTAACGCTTAGCAGATGGTTACTACTTTGCAGTTTATACTAGCGTGTAACAGTCAGTCAAGAAGTAATGACAAAAAAGCTAAAAAGATTTTTGGTTCCCTTTTATGAAAAATCTAAACATGTTATCAAATGTATTCATAAATGCCACACTTATTTTATACACGAAGATCGCTGATTTTCAAAAGTATGTAAAAATACAGACCTGTGTACATGTATATTTCTTTCAACGGCAGTTCAAGCTCAAATGATATATGCTTCGAAATTCCCGAGCTATAAACGGTAAAACGTCACTTACCATTTGTTACTCTACATTTGCATAAGGTTGCTCTGTATCGTGTTCAAATTACATCACTTCCTGATTCGGAATTTGTGTCAACCAATGAATTACGCCTTTACATGACTAAGAGACACACAACCTACCTATCATTAAAATTTCGAAATATCACCTTATCTAAGTTACTTTGCAGCATTTTTTTTCCGCTAACGCTGTAATACTAGTGGTAAGGTCCGACTTTTTCGTATTGGGTTATGCCCCTATGGGCAGCACCCAGTATAGTGGCGAGTTTTCAAACTGCAAAAGAGCGTCTATTGAAAATTAATATGCACCAGAGCGTCTGGAGCCGGAGATTTTCTGACATCCTTATTCTGCGGCCCTAGTTTTAATTGTGCAATCATTTGATTTCTCTAAATGTTATTAGCGAGAGTTTAAAAGAATCTGCATTTATATAGTGAATCTGATTGTTTCGTTGTGTTTTTAGGTAAATTATGTGTTTTGATTTAATTAAGAAGTTGATTGTAAAGTACATATAATTTTGCATAATTTTTGAAAACGACAGCAATAAAATTTAAATTTATTTACCGCATGTAAAAAACAGACTTCCAATTCAGACTTTAGCGTTTTTGCAACTGTTTTTAGAAGCAAAAGCTTCTTAAGCTGCACACCAGATTTTCTAGTTACAATCACATGACCACCTCTTATCCAAAAATGTGTGTTTTTAGAAGCGAAAGTTTCTAAAGCTACACACCTGATTTTCTAGTTACAATCACATGACCACCTCTTATCCATAAATGTGTGTTTTTAGAAGCGAAAGTTTCTAAAGCTACACACCAGATTTTCTAGTTACAATCACATGACCACCTCCTATACATACATTCGCGTTAAAAAAAATAGTACCACGTGTTATATGCGTTTTCATTGCAGTTTTGATAAAATGCTTTGATATTGCAGAATTCTGTTGATTTTGAAAGCATGAGCTATAATTTCATTATTATTTTTTGTGGGGGGAGGGAATCCAGCTGTAAAACTAACAAGTTATGAATGTAGTATTCATCCGCTAAAGTTTCATTCTTAAAATGTACTACGCATTGAAACAATCGCAACATCTCGGCCCTTGATAATCGGCGAGGTATTCCGAATGCGTGTAATGAGATAACGTATACACAAAAACATACACGAACAACCAATCACGCTTTTGACACTGTTGATAATACTTTTTTGTTGTTTTGTTGTCAGATCAATCAGAATAACTCAAATATTTTCCACTAATAAATATGCTAAAAATATTTCAACATCCTTGCTTTTAGTTTTGCATGTTGATTGAATTATCAATGTCAATATATTTTTATGTTTTCCCGATTCTTGACCAATAAAAACAACCCTTGCTAAATTATCAACTGTCCATATTTATGGCGATAATTCACGATTTAAAGAACGGAATATGTTGTGTTTATGCCAATCACAAAAAGTATTTGAGGATTAAATTAGAAAAAGCCATTTCTTGATATAGACCGTTCCAGAAATTAGTTCCTCCCTAATTACCTCCCTTGCGTCCGCCATTAAAGGTCATGTGACACGACTATAGCAACTTTGTCAATTCAAAATAATCATAATGTACTGATTAAAATGGTTTAATTGCCAAATTATGAAAATATTGCTTTTGATAAGAAAAAACGTGTTTTTGATGATCGGTTGTTTCCGTTTCGACATCGGTAGTTTCCGCCGCAATTTTTGGCTGTGACGTAGATTTATCCCTACTGTGCCAGGCAGTAGTGCAGAATTACACTGCTCATAACACATCGGTTTTTAAATGAAAGAATAACATTAAACCACAAGTGCAAGAAACACGATAAAGGCACACTTATAACAAAAACATGCTATATAAATTGTCAATAAAATAAAATAATTTGATTACTTCTCGATTTTTATATGTAAATTCAAACTATGTGCCAGGAGAACGGGTTGTAATTTTACCTAAATAAATATTCCAATTTCTTCCATGTTATGGTTCTAAATAAAACTATCTCATCCATGTTTTTACATGCGGCTATAAATGTATTATGTACTTTAATGCCGAATAAAATATTTGTCATTGTAACACTTCCTCACTTAATGTTAACGTCATAAACGAGTTCTTTTTCATTTAAGTGTATTAAAATTGAAGTCAATTTAGATGATCTAATGTGTTAACATTTGTTTCACAGGAATGGAAATTCACACTTCAGTGTATTATCACGTTGGGATATTGTTTGAAAAATAATAATATGGCATGTCCATCAAGTAGAAATTTGTGTCTGCTTATAAATTAATATCCAATGAAATGTCAAACATCCATAAATCACGCCTTATACTGTGGGATTTATGCAAATTAACCTGCCCAAATAGGACCCTTGTATATTCTGCATAGCTGTCAAAACAAAGCAATTAACTTTTTTTATGACCCAATCAATGAAAAAGTTTAGACAAATAGCAAAGTTTTATGGCAATTGATTGTATTACTTTTGATCAGTCACACTTGTGAAAACATTGTTCCAATTAACATGTCTGAATGATTTTTAGTTCAGAAGCTTCCATGCTGATACATATTTTAATTAGATAATTAAATTTAATGAATCTATTTATGATGAAAATAAAAATCATTCGACTTCTAAATGTGAACAAATTATTAAAAAAACAAAAACAAAAAATAATGTGTGTGTTATGATTTTGACACAGCTTTTAGGGCTTCTTCATAATATTTGTTCTTTGATCATATTGTTTTGTTTTCAAAAAATGCAGAATGAATAAGCCAAAGAAAAAAGATATGCATTTATAATGAAAAAAATCATAGATCTAGTCAAAGATAACTTACACGTACCTCAGGCAAAATATACCACAGACAAAAATGCAACACATCACTGTAAGGAGAATGTTTTTTATGGGAAAAATCTCTCGATTGTAGTTAGCTAATCAAGTCTTCCAACAAACTGCATCGGATAAAAATAAGCATCTTTTTGGATCAGTTATTTGAAAAATATCTCTTAGTCTAGATATTTTCACTGATTTATCTTTTCTATAACCCTGATTAAACTAGCCTCTATATGATATTGCTCATTGGCTTCGTAATTCCATCAAATTTTCAAATTATTTATTTAAAAAATCTTCAATGTATATACATGAAGTTAGCTTAACTCGTTCAATTTTGTTTACGACTTTATTCAGTCTACATTTTCACTTTCCATCATAATTTTAAAGTTTTTGTTAACAATCCAGGCAGCTGTGTAAAGTGGCCAGAGATAAATGTGCGTCACTTCCGGTTTCGTTCGTGACAGGTGCGCGCGACCAAGTGTGTAAAATATGGATTTTAATTTGCTATAAAAACATCTTTAAGATGAAAATTACCTGCGGAATTTTGTAAAACAGTCATAGTTAGATATATATTTTTCGCTCATATGAAAATTTCGAGGTCAAAAATTCGTGTCACATGACCTTTAAGGGCCTGCGCAGATCGAAGCAGTTTGATAATGCGGAGCTTTGAAAAAGTCCCATTTTTAGTGATTTAGTAATGTGATTATGACGTTGCATGTTAGAGAAACAGATTCATATAAACCACATGAAGCATTTATTATCAGCAAAGATATATCCCATGGTCTTCTAAATGAAAAAAGAATATCTGTAAACGATTTTTTGCTGACATCTCAATCTATTAAACTGTGAAATAAAGGTCTTGTGATATTCTCCGGTAGATTAATTCTTTTTATTTTATCAAAATTTCACGAAAAAAACTGCTGTTAAAAAGTACATGTATCTATCTTTAAAAAATCTGTCCAAAAGGGTACAGTTATATAGGTGTCATAATAATTTTGTTTTTCGTATTACAAGAAATATCCACAACAGTAATGTTAAAAATAAGAAGAAGGAAAGAAAACGTATTATTATAAGATCAATATCTTACAAACGGTGTACTGACATAATCCCCTTCGGACAAAATCCCCTTCGCATACCCGGACAAAATCCCCTCCATGGTTGGACATAATCCCCTTCATGTTTTTGCAATGCTGGACAAAATCCCCTTACCTACCCGGACAAAATCCCCTTGTTTCATAGGTTTCTAATGTATTATTATGCTCCATAAAAATTGATGAATAATGAACTTTTGCTTTTTTATTTATAATTATGTATCAAGTTAACCTTTATAATTATATAAGCTTGATAAGACATTTTTTTTTTATTTGTTCAGATCAGTTATCAACCAAATTATCATTAAAAACAATTTAATTAGTTTAGAAGTGTTCATTATAATTGTGGTAAATTATCAACTTTATAACAAATATATTTGATAAGGCAATTTCTTTAATTGTTTTAAATTGATTAGTATGAAAAACATTTTAATTAGTTTAACAGTGTTCATTTTATCATCACACAGCATAATGCAGTATGTCGCTCTCATACCCACTTTATAAACAGAAAATTCATCCGAGGGGGATTTTGTCCTAGGTAGCAATTTTATTGAGGGGATTTTTTCCACTTCAAAATTTCACACATGAAGGGGATTATGTCCACCCATGGAGGGGATTATGTCCAGATATACAAAAATACTTGAAGGGGATTTTGTCCGAAGGGGATTTTGTCTGACATTCTTCAAACGTGTGGCATGCAACTGTTGTTTTCTTTCTGCATACACAAACTCACACGTTGTACATATCAATACTTTGCAACAACAGATTTCCCCAATGCAAGAAATAAAGAATAGAAAATAAGGCAACAGATGCTAAATTTCATACTGTCTTGTTTGTAAAGAAGA
The DNA here is from genome assembly GCA_012932295.1 of Cyclina sinensis. Classification (NCBI taxonomy): domain Eukaryota; kingdom Metazoa; phylum Mollusca; class Bivalvia; order Venerida; family Veneridae; genus Cyclina; species Cyclina sinensis. Next base: position 4,710,683 of record JAAONU010000008.1, on the reverse strand, counting down.
ATATATATTCTTAAATTTCATATAACAATCAGGAACAAATAAAGCCCATGTGCTATAGCCTTCAGACATTTTCTCAAGAGCAAATTTCGTTATTACAGTGTTTTACTGTGAATGATCAAGCAAGACCGACAATGACAGTTAACGGTGACTTATCAAAACAAAGACAGTATGTCACCCCCGTATTACGTAACCACATTCCTTCACCACAGGACACCGCCAAAGACAAAAGAGATTTTGATATTAAAGAAACGCTAAATAATGCATATTTATTGGCAAGTATTCTTTGAAACTGTTTCAAAGAATAAAACGTATTTTAGTTAAAATAGAGTGAACATGCGGTTGATGAGCGGGATGTTTAATTTTATCATTTTGTCCCATTTGTAAGCTTTCAGAGTTGTTCAAATGATTGAAATCATAGTTTCACCTTTTGAAAAGGAAAACAGTGCTTTCAATATTATTTGCGTTTTAAACATATTATATGTGATTTACACAACTCAAGCTTTCACTTTGAACAGTCCATGGTCTTTTTTCACAGTCTTTAATGTGTTGAATATTTCAAGTTAATGATACGTTCAAGTCAGGAATAACACATACAAAAAGTGATAAAAATACAATAAAATGATGTTTATTCTGCAACAAAATTCACGCGATATAAGGCAGTATGTCAGCTTGAAATGTGCTTAAGTTACCCAGATTTATACGGAACTTATAAGCATCATAGCGAGGTTTAGCAGTCCTCTAATGGCGGATGGTCATGGGCGGCGATCAATTTATCAATTATGGAACGGTCTATACACAGCAGTTTCCCGAACCACGTTAGTCTGAACGAAAACAGTTAAACAGTATTAATATATTTGGAAACCAGAATTTGGATAACTGATGGAACGTCAGAAAATCGAAAATTCGAATATTTTCCAATATGGCATCCCAAATATTCGAATATCTATTACAGTATTCGTTCTAATCCCTACTTCTTGAAAACCTTTTACTTGTATATAATGTATATAAAAATGTATATATTTTAATGTTTTTTGAAACACCTTCAGATTATTGATTATTGATGAGCACAGATCTCCAAATATCTTGGTAATAAAGAATGTAAGGATTAAAACATTTCAATGAAAACGTTTGTGGTTTCGTCATGACCATGATTTGCGTTTAACTAATTTCATGCCACATTTCCTATATATAAGATCCAGTCTGAAACTATTAATACTTTAAAAAAGTTTTTTTTTAAGTATCTGATAGAACAGGACATGCAAGTTTACTTCAAGTAAGGTAGGATGTATGTGTCACATTATAAACTTGTCACAAGAGGTTAGTCTACATAGTCATTATGTAGGCCTTGGACAAATCTGAGTAGATTGATATCCAAATTACATCTAGTAAAACAGCACTGAATGTTTTGAACATGATCATAGGGTCAAGAAATTAGTTTCTGTTAACTTCAATGTTGTCAGTATAAATGCATTTAAGGCCACAATATATATTTTTTCAATATTATTTTTATACATTTCAGGTTATTTATCTGTTGTTTTTTTTTCACATCTTAATTATTTGCTCACATGATATTGTTACTTTTTTATGAACAGTTTACTATACATTTTTTATTTCTGCTATATAAGCAATTGTCAAGTATTTCAGCTTAATAGAGATCACCATGGTATTTCCCCTAATTTTAGCTTATCTGTTTCGAAGAAAAACTCGAGCTATTATGATTGCTAGGTCGTCTACGTTGTCGTTTCAAATCTATCAAAGGTATCAATATGAAACTTGGAATATTTGCTTATTATGACAGGGCACAGTTGTAAGCAGACTTGGGGTAATCGAATACAGTAATTCTAATCACCTGTAATTGATTACTCAAGTGCAAGTATTCAGATGTATTTGATTACTGTCGTACATCTAATTACATGTAATGTAATTCAATCGATTACATAGACAAAATTTTGTATTTCATCATGAATACTTTTGATTACTTTCTGATTGCACATGGACATTGGATAGATGATAAATCCATTTATTGCATTTCAACTGCTGGGGCAAAAGATAAAAATATATGCTGCTTTTGCTAGAAATAAGTAATATGCTTATTATATTTTCAACCTCATCTCCTTAAGAAAAATATTCTTTTACAACATACATTGATCACAATGTTAATTGTCTCCTTTGTGTGCACTTTATAAGGATCAATGATCTATTGTGTCACCTTTCTTAACACATATCGTAGGTAACTTTGCTACAATTGTGAATTTGTACTTCAATAGGTGTGAAAGCCATCATCTTAATAATAATGAAATTTTAGTGCGACATTGCCCCAAGGAAAATATAAAAATATCAGTTAATACTGCACTACACCAATTGTTTAACTGTTAACCTAAAAAGAAATCAGAACCTCTTTTACAATTTTCTTTTTTATCGAACAGAATGACATTCTGAATCTTCCTTTATAAAACTAGTGACTCAGTGTGTTAGACAAAAACTTGACTGCTTTACTGAGCCAATATTCTTCCTACAAATAATATTGTTTCATGTATGTTAAATAAAGTTTCCATTCTGATTTATCTAATGTTTTTTCCTAGAAAATTTGTCTTGCAGTTTGAAATAATATTGAAATTAATCAAATGTAATCTGATTACTTGACCACAAGTAACTGTAATGTAATCAATTACCATCAAAACATTAAAGTAATCCAATGTAATTGTAATCAGGAAATTTCAAAGTAACTGTAATGTAATCAGTTACTAACACAAGTAATCAGCCCCAAGCCTGGTTGTAAGACAAGAGGCATTACTCCGAAAGCTGTTTTTAGAGTTCTGCCCCATTTCAACTTGAATTTTTTGTTGAATTTATTATTTCATTATTATCTTAGTAGAGGGTATGTTTTGGTGCATATGTACGGAGGAGTGACTTTAAATGCCTTGAATGTTCAAACTGATTACAGCCAACCTATAAAAATAAAAATAAAATGAATTCTTAAAAGAATTGAAGGTGAAATGCACGGTTACCCACTCGATTTTCTCGAAACAACTTAATAATGAAGAGTTATGGTAAGTTAGTTCAACCAATACGAATATTGTAAATGTAAGAGTATATAAATAAAGAGGTGTAGTCCTGAAAACCCGGACATTTTTATCATAGAGGCTCATCTGCGGCGTTAAAAGAATGCTGTATCCGTGTTCCCACCCAAATTTCCCGTTGTTCCCGCCTTTTCAAGCTTGAACAGGAGAGGCTAGCTAGGGCTAAATTCCAAGTACCCCTACAGGTGTTTGTGTGATAACTGAATAGACGAGGATACAGGCCTGAAGCCCTTTGACTTCAAGTTTTTCATCATTTTTAGTTCATTTAAAAAAAATCAACGAAGTACTCCCGTGAGTACTGAAGTATTTCTGGCTACGCACCTGTAGATCCACTGCTTATGGAGAGAAAAAACACACACACACAACTGGGATGGCAGAGGTAGAAATGGAAAACTAGTGAGAAGGGACAAGAACCTGATATTGTACTGTCCATGTCACATTTTCCGGAAGCGTTAGCTGTCACTGTTCTCTGGGTTTAGGATAAGTTCTGTTTAAAACAATTGATTGGCTACTTAACCTGATAAAACCAAGACTTAGTGTTTTCAACGACGTTTGGATTTTATCTAAAGTATTTTGTTTACACAACGTTTAAGTGCGTGAATTCGATATAGCGCCAAAACGTAAATGTGGTTTAGTACTTTAACTAAAGCCTCGACTTCCTTCTATCAAATACATGTATAGGCGATCAAAATCGAAATAGGTCTAATTTTAAGGCTGTTCAAGTTTGGCTTTAATCCAAATTCTGTATTTTTATCTATATTGATTAAGGGGCCAAGTGCTTTCAACTTATTGTATACTAAAAAATCTCGTGACTATTTCTTGCAATAGTAACAACTCGGCTTTCTCGGACAAATTGGTATAAAGACCTCATATGTAAGTGTATGAATACACCAAAAGGTAATTTGCCCCGGTTTTAATAAAAATATAAACAAACATGGCGGAATTCAAGCAGTGTTAGTCTTCTGCATTAGAAAACAAATGAAAATAAATTTTAATTTAAAGCATGAACAGATAGAGGCTTTAAGAAGTGTTTTCAATTTAGCAGACACCATTTGAATTATAAAATAGTCCAATATGGCGCCTACCACATTATTTCCGAGGTGACTTATATTGAAGTCGCCCGGGGTGTTTCGTGACTTATATTGAAGTCGCCCGGGGTGTTCCGTGACTTATATTGAAGTCGTCCGGGGTGTTCCGTGACTTATATTGAAGTCGCCCGAGGTGTTCCGTGACTTATATTGAAGTGGCCCGAGGTGTTCCGAGTGTATTTCTTAAAGTTCTGACCGGTGCTCGTGCAAAGAAGATATTGTTAAAATTTCACCGACGGAGCTCTGTTCCCGTGTCTAACACTTAAACTTTACACCGTAGCGCCTTCTTGGAATACCAAAACTTGTCCGTTACAGGCAAATTATTTACGGAGACGATCAGGTATTCAAAAACACCTTCGTCTATTTGATGTAGAAGACGAAAATCTTAACGTGCACCTCCCCCCCCCCCCCCACACACACACACCACTTCCGGTGGGTTACTTAAACTTTGAGTTCGACCCCTGAGCCAGATCTTTCTCTGGTTAGAGTAAGTGGGCGTTTTTTCGAAAGGTACCTTCAAACAAATTGTGATTATATCAACCACTTTGTACATTTCTGACCATCATTGGACACCCTTGGTCTTTTTCATTCTGGAAATTCCAGTCTCCTGGATACAGAGGGTAGCGTTATCAACTGCCTAGGTATCTACGAGCCGTTGAGGAACTTTTTTATATATAGTACTAGCATAAACTTATTCTACTGCTGAAACAGCAAAACATAAACAGCTTAAAAAAACTCAAATATGTCGGATATTCTTTCGAAGACATTTAAAAGAGGTAACAATTATTTGGACAGAACAGAAGTTAAGAATGATGTGAACGGCCACGCCTATTGTGGTTTAGTTCATACAAATACACCCGTATATCCCGGTGTACTATTTATAACCCTAAACATTTTTCAAAGTTTTTATTAGGCTCCGGTTGCCTCAGTAAGCGGTAAATTCTTTTCATAAAGACACTCGGAAATGTAAACTCCATTTCATGATCAAATATAATAGTTGGGTTGCTAATGATCAAACATACGCCTCTAACATCCGGTGTATAAAGTTAGACCATAGCCAGGTATTTTGAAATATGATATAAATTATTCTAATATGATTCACAAAAACAATGTAATTCAATATTTTTCCTTTGCGACAAAGTGAAGAGAAGAATTATACAGCCTCCATATACAGTGCATAATACATTTTCTCTACCTCACTTATCCATTGTACATTTTATTTACTTTTTCTTGAAAGAATACCTCTACTTTGCTAAACAGGTAAATTAGGGACCCATGGAGACACAGATAAAAGTAGATCTAATACTTTTGACAACCCTTGGGAGCGGATGTGATCCAGTGGTAACGCGCTTGACTGGTATACCAGGGGTCCCAAGTTCGATCCCCCGCTCCTCCACTAACATTACTAGTCTTTCGGATGAGACGTTAAACCGAGGTCCCATGTATCAGTGCTATACACTGAGCATGCAAAAGAACCAGGAGTGTCTCTGGAATTGGATGCTTTCTGTATCTTGCACTACCCCCACAACATAAAATAACTAATCTCTTCAGGGGGCGTCGGTCATATGGGCAACCGGTACCGACGGTAAATAAGCTTAAATAGAGAGAGAGAGAGAGAGAGAGAGAGAGAGAGAGAGAGAGAGAGAGAGAGTTGACAACTCTTTATTGATAAAACTAGGACATGAGAATATCCTCATATTATAAAGCGTCACAACACACCCGTAAGAAATAACTGAACACGTATTAATGGGTAGTCTTTGGACAGATACTACTCGTTTTGGGAGTCTTCGGTCCGCGTACTAAATACATTACTGAGATACGCTTTTTGCCCCCTTTATTTTGAGGTCAATAACACCATCTCAAAGGTCAGTAACCTTTTACGGATTCTTACTATCTCTGGCCATTTTAAGTACAATGTGGCGCGAAATTACAAACAAGCGGAAAACCTCGGTCATGACGGCTACGCCACGACAAGAATTACTCGAGGAGTTCCGACTGATTTACAACATAACAATACCAGCCTTTATATCACCAATCTGGGTAAACAAATAACTTGACAGGGATTAAAAGCATTTAATGCAATCAGTAGTGGCCATTATGAGCTTTCCTTCAATGACTCATTGGCCTATTTGTTTTAACTCAGAGGGCTTGATGTTGATTACGAGACATAGAAATTCAATTAAAAGATGAGTTCTCCTGGAAAAAGAAAGATTTTATAAACTTTTCAATTTTTTTCCATATCCAAATGTAGTGTATTGTATATCAATCTATCGCTATAAATCCTTAAATACGTACATCTGAATTCATAAAGCATAGAGCAAAACAGAAGCGAGTAGAGAGGACCAAGAGAAGTGAACTGAACAGTACAGAACTGAACACAACGGAACAGAACACAACAGAGCAGAACAGACTTGAGTTTATCTGAGCTGAGTAGAGCTGAGCTCAAGCGTACCGGACGGAACTGAACTGTACTGAGCTTCACTGAGCTTTGAACGATCGCGAAACACAGCAAAAACAAATACAAAACAAAATAGCTTGTTTACAACGTTCTTTGGTTATGTTTCTTTACGATGTTTAGCGAACGACTTTATTCTTTCTTCCGTGCATGCTTAAAATAAGACATTGAGTCATAATAAACAGGTATTAACGGTATGTATAGTACGCTTAATATATTCATAATCAGGTATTAGTTGAGAATGCCATCTATTGTTGTTAACATACCCCATGGGCTTTTGAGAATACTTTATCTTATTTAGATACCTTACTTGTTTGTGACTTTTTGCCAAAGTATTGATTCACACCATATGTGACAGAAATCACTGTCCAGTCGCTAACTGAATATTTTACATGTAAAACGTTCTTATTGATTGATGTTATCTCAAATTTCATACAAATTGATCAGTGTGTCAACATTAATATTACTCCCCGTTCCGGGATTTGGTGGACTACACGATATCTTCCGGATATTGCTGGTTTGCTGATTAACACAAAAATTCTCAATTTACATGGTGTCATTGAAAGTTTGCTCAAATTAACGTACATTTTTGGTATTATACGCCCAAAACCAGAACAGATTCTTTTGTAAGATATTGAATTCTTGTTTTGGTTTGTCCCATTTATCGTGCATGCAGTTATAAAGAAGTACATGGGTGGAAGTTTTGTTTAAATAATAAATGTCATTCCTTAAAACAGAGTCTAGTTCAGTAAATTACCGTCCTTCAATTCCTAAGTCAGTTTAAATACTTAAATTTTAGTCGGTGGCATGTGTCTATGGAATGAGTCGGTAGCAGGACTCTAATCGTAGACTTACTATGCAGGGACTATAACTTCTTGGGTTGAAAAAAGTCTTGATATGAACCGGTCGGACAAACAGATAATTAATTCCGCCCTATATATGACCGACGACATGGTAAAAAGGGTGAACTAAACAAAAAAATGCGAAGTATTATTGTATCCTTGTTTCACTTTTTACGTATTTCTCGCACTTTTGTTTTCTTTTCTTTTTTCATAATTTTCGATTTCAAGTTAATCTAGAAACATTTTAGAAAATTTATCATTTCATAATGGACTACATTCATTTATCAACACGAATAAAAATGAAATGAGTGAGCTATCTATATTTCTACTGCTATTTTTACCATTTAAATGAGCAGGCGACCATTTCAATACCTTATCTTTCTGAAGCATTTGAAATGAAACAAAAACGGTCAAACGTTCGACAGGTTAAGCTATTTAAAGAGATCGTTCAGAAGTTAAAATGTCTTACCTTTCGACCCTAATTCCAAGGTAGCGATGTTAAATGGATAATCCGTAAAAAAAATGTCTCTCTTGTTCAAATTCTAATGTTCGGTCTGATTGTACAGTAAATATAAACCTTTTGATTACATCGGCGATGTTATCAGCGTTACAACTGAGTAATTATGTACTGCTGTAGTGTTTAAGAGACACAAATTCCTACGCCAAGCCAGCCATATATCTAAACCGGTTTCAACGCTCTACTTACAAATGTACTATTTTTTAAACATTTTTTGTCGCTATACATCTTTTAAGCTAATGGACACAGTGAATTGGTTCATATGTATAGTCCTTATGTAGAACAGGTAAAAAAGGTTGAAAAGAAAATCTTAACAGGCCTTGGTTGTCCTACCTTGTGACGCCATGCAGCAGAAAATAACACAAACAATATCGGTCCCATTTTTACCGGAATTTTAAGTGTAAGAATTTATGCTATATGTTTTATCAAGTCTGAGGAAATCTTAGATCTGAGTAGATGTAAAAAAGGACTGAATACAGCTACCGTATCATCAGAATAGAATAGAATAGAATAGCCTATTTTAATTAAAGTAGTGATATTCAGTGTTTCATCGACTTCACAATGTTATTACGTCTGTATAACGACACAACATTACTTCATGAAAAATATAAAACAGAGATTGCGTCATGGCAGACTATAATTTATCGGACAGGTAAAATACTAAACGCGGACCGTCTCAGTACCCGCTCCAATATCAGTTAGTATTTGAATGAAGTGATATATATATATATATATTTTAAATTAATACCGAGCTATTTGATTGAGTCGTCTATCAGGGCCAAATAAGGGTGATATTAAATTGTGTTTTAATGACAGCTACTTTGGTCATAGTGTGTGTGTGTGTGTGCGTGCGCGTGTGCGTGTTCGTGTTGATTGAAATGATGTCGCTACCGTTTAGCAGTGTGAAGACGATGAACCCAATGGCAGTGTGATGGTCATCACAGAATGCGTTGGAATACCAAATTCACATTATCAGACGAGAATATTTGCAGTGGTTTGTAACACTGTTTGAATTTAAGCAAATGATTTTTTGACAATTAATAGTTATCAGGTAAAATTGTCTTTAAAATAAGTTATTTGTCATAGTTTCAGCTTCTAACAGTCGTTTTTTTCCTTTTCCTTCTGCTTTCGACATCGCTAATCCCGGACAAAAAAAGTATTAACGGGCCAATATCAAATATCTTTCTAATAACATAAAATATTGTTTGGATCAGAGAGAAGGAGTTGTCGCGATCGGTCGTGCATCTCCGTCATCTCTGGAATTTTCCGTGACGGTGACCTCATTGTTGTTGTCATCATCGTCATTGTTATTGTTACTGTGATTGGTGGTTAACGGAAAAATAAGAATGCGAAAACATTTTGCTTCAGCCTTTCACAATTTTGTTACAAGCATCTCAAAAGGAACAAAATGTGACGCTTTTTCTGGTGCTTGGGGGTCGCTAGCTTGGTTATACAGTTTGCGCGTAATTACCCTTTAAATAATAACGATTCATACAGCATTAAATCACACATATAGTAAATTTTTACCAAATTACAGAAGCATTTTATTTTGCATATCAATAAACATAAACAGATCGTTTCATTGAATTTGGCCAACCAATGTTTGACAACGATGGCATAAGTCTAAACTGGCACGACAGGCCCAGCTATAATATAGATACATACTTGCAAGTTGGTACTGTCGACCCGACTAGCTCGGTTGGAAGAGCGTCAGACTGTCAGTCCAGGGATTCTCGGTTCAAACTCCTTCGATGTCGGCTAAATTTTTCCATGATACTTGATCTAAAGGTCAAAGCGTCCTCTGTGTCTTATTTCTGATTCAAGTGAGGAAGCCGTCAGTCGCTTGCGATATTGGCTAGTAAACTGGTTTGACACCTAGATATGTTGAGACCTACAAAAAATGAATCTAAGCAGTGACCTTGCAGTTAACCCTAGTTGATTCAACTTGTGTGCACCAGCTTGTGGTGGTAAATTTTATCAAATGCTTTACAGAAGTCCATAAAGATTGAGTCAGTTTGTTTGTTATGTTTAAGGTTTTATACATAAAATGTTTACTAATCTTTTGCAACAGTACTAAGCATACAAACAATCGCTTTACAACAGAACCCCTTCATTGAAATACCTAATATTTGTTATGCAACCGTTGATTTGTGAATTACTCCAAATTTCATATTTCTGTAATTCTGATCAACAGTTTAAATTGGAAAGATATATTCATCTCGATTTATTTACAAGGAGATCTGCCTTTAGTTGTCGTACATACCTGTCACTGGTAAATCAGCGGTTTCGCCAGCGACACTTGTGCTTTATTCATTGTCAGGTCTATTTTCTTGATGGATACAAAATCTTGAAAGTTCTTAAGATACCGCTAGAATGTGGCTTTGATGCGTAAAGAGTTTCGTTCTAAAGCACTTAACTAGGATTCATACATTATGTTTCTACCCTACCGGATTTTTTTTTTTTTTTTTTTTTTTTTTTTTTTTTTTTTTTTTTTTTTTTTTTTTTGAAAATAAAAAGATACATTCACTGGTAATTCAATTAAGAATTCCTTAAGATACTTTGATGAATAAACTGCATCTATTCAAAACCCTAGAGGTCTTTGATCTAAATTATTGGCTTGAAAGACAAGGTAAATCTTAACTTTGTTAACACGACCTGAAAAGTGGCTGAAGAGTAAATGTGTGTTTCTAAAGCTACACACCAGATTTTCTAGTTACCATTTAATGACCGCCTCTTATCCATACATTCGCGTTGAAAAATAGTTCCACAGGCTGTATGAGTTTTCATTGCAATTTCCATAAAAGTTCTTTGATATTGCAGAATTCTGATGATTTTGAAAGCATGAGGTATGGTTTCAATTTTGGCAAATCAAACTGTAAAAATATCTAGTTATTAATTTAGTATTCATCCGCAAAAAAAAAATCATTCATAAAATTTACTATGCATTGAAACAATCGCTAGGCCCTTTGTTAATCGGCGAGGTATTCCGAATACGTGAAATGTTTAGTTTAGACTCATTTATTTTACATCGATTGCGACACAAGTTCTTACAACTTGGATTCATCACGCTCGATGACTGCTTCCTGGGTTCCATACCAGTATTCGCGCAGCGTGGAGGAATGTGAAGATCGTGTGGGAATCTCGCCTCTGACGGGATTCGAACCCGCGACCTCCGGATCTGGAGCCCTTCGCTCTACCCCTGGACCACGGTGTAATAAGGGTAATTAGATAACGTAAACACGAAAACGTACACGAACAACATATATTACGCTTTTGACTCTGTTGATAATACTGTTGTCGTTGTTTTGTTGTCAAATCAATCAAAATAAGTGAAATATTTTCCTCTAATAAATTTCCTTAAAATATTTTTTAACATCTTTGCTTTTAGTTTAGACTCATTTTTTTACATCGATTGCGATACAAGTTCTTACAACTTAAATTCACCACGCTCGATGACTGCTTCCTGGGGTCCATACCAGTATTCGCGCAGCGGTGAGGAATGTAAAGATCGTGAGAGAATCTCGCCTCTGACGGGATTCGAACCCGCGACCTCCGGATCCGGAGCCCTGCGCTCTAGCCCTGGACCACGGTGCCTCATGTTTTCACATGCTAATTATTTGCTCACATGATTTTGTTACCTATTTATGAACAGTTTACTTACATAAAATATGTTTGATTTCTGTGTTGCTCTTGACTTGGATATAAGCAATTGTCAGGTATTTCAGTTTAATAGAGATCACAATGGTATTTCCGCTAGTTTTAGCTTTTCTGTTTCGAAGAAAAACTCGAGCTTTTATGTTTTCTAGGTCGTCTTCGTTGTCGTGCAAAAACTTTGAAATAAAGGTATCACCACAAAAGTTGGAATATTTGCTTATAATGAAAAGGTGCAGTTTTAAGACAATGGGCATTATTCTGGAATATATTTTGGGAGTTAATCCCCATTTAACTTAGAAATTTTGTCCAGATTGGTTATTAAGTGCAATGATTTCAAATCTATCAAAGGTATCAATATGAAACTTGTAATATTTGCTTATTATGACAGGGCACAATTGTATGACAAGGGGCATTACTCTGAAAGCTGTTTTTAGAGTTTTGTTCCATTTCAACTTGAAATTTTTGTTGAAATTGTTAACTGATATAGAAAATTTTGAAAACTATCAAAAATACTGTACTCATTCTTGACATACTTGCTACTGGGGACAACATACTTGCTACTGGGAACAAGGCACATCTGTACAACAAGAGACATTACTAAGTGATCAGTGTTTCTAGAGTTATGTCCCTTTTTCACGTGGAAAATAATTTAACTTTTTTATAAATACTAATAATTGAACATTCACAATCACAAAGTAATTAATCTTAAGTGAAGTGCATAACAGCAATTATTGAATAGCACGATAACACTCTTGAAATTAATTTTATTAAGTCGTTGCTCTTAACATACGAGCATTGGCACCGCATGCGATGCCCTTATTAGAGTCTCAAATGACCATGGTATCTCCCGTCACAATTGTACGTCACAATTCAGAAAATACTTGAGGTATTGATTTTACACTTATCCAATGGTCACACTTTAGTGACAAGGAAGTCCGAACATGACCCCTCGTTCATTTTCGGATTATCTCCATTACTTTTATGTTGATATAACCCATGCGAATTTACACAATGTTTGTATATAAATTCAAGGGGTAACGGGGGTTCTTTGGTCGTTTATGTGAAGAGAACACCAAATTATATAGTTTGGTTTCCTATTTATTCCTATTGTTTTAATGATTTCCAAACAAACGATCTGAAAATATAAAAAGGATAACAATCGTAAACCTTGTGTTTTAAGTGTACTGATGAAGGAATTCTTTAAAAACAATATAGCAATATTAACATGAATATAATCATAAGACGCTAAAATACTTAATATGTGTCTGTCCATTCTGTATGATATAATTATTTGCTGTTAACATCTTATGAGGATTAACCGTGTGCTGTTCTTGAATTCGTACATTAAAGTAACTTACAAACAAACATATTACGTTATACATCTTTACATACCCTTGTCAGTTAGACAAAACATCTAGTACCCTCAAAAAATGACCAGGGCCTCACTCCTCACACACAACCATCTGGAGTGCCTGTGCAGTGCTCGGAAGAGATGTCACACCAGCTGCAAAGAACCAATCACCATAAGAGTCATGCAAAGTGTTAGCAGATAATTTGGCAGCGCGCAAAACCAAAAGACAGAACTGTTCAAGAAACATCAACACGCGAAAACCAACTATTATTTCACAATGAATATAAGAATCTCGCGAAAGACAGATCCAAACTCAATCTTGACAACGGCAACAACAAGAATTACCTCTAGAGCCATTCCCTCCTAATCCTTGTAAAATACTACAAAGAATATTGCTAGCAAAAGAAACATGTCTTCCCTTCCCAGGAACTACTGAAGAACTACTTCAATTTACCGCGAAACTAAAGCAGATTACTACTCAATCATGCGATACCTCAACAACCTATCTAACGAATCAAATACTAAGATTCTATCACATGATCATTCAAGCAATAAACACAATATTACTAAAAATAGAATTTGTTATATCGTTGTCATCTTTGATAACCACTGTCATCTCAGACAACTCCACCTCTCTGTAACCAGTACACTTACATGTTAAAAACATAAAAGAACACACACAAAAACCACTCTGCTACATTCTCCCCCTCTCTGAAAAAATGATGTCTCATCATTAAACATAAGGGGAAAAAAAAAACAAAAAAAAACCCAAAAACAAAAACCCACATGTCAATACTTTACAATACTAACAAAAAAAATTGAATAACCAAGATTTCTACACAACTAATTATGTAATCAATAATCACATAAAACGTCAGTCAATCTGCACAAGGTTAATCAGCATCTACAAATCAAAAGACAAAAATACTATTAAATTATGATCAAGAAGCAAGATTGTACAACAAAATCTCTCTTCTTCTCTCTCCCCCTGAAAAAAAAATCTTGTGTCCCTACAAAAAAAATGAAAACTATACATTAATATTAAAATAACTAAAATAAATAAAATTCAAAATGTCATTTCCGTTTTATCATAGATATTTCATTTCATTATTGCACTAATGAGTTTATGCACTACTTCTGAACTAAGGGTATTCATTAAATCTGATTTCAACAACTTCGATAAAGAGTCAATTTTACTGTCAACTGATCTGTTTTCGGTTGTAATCTGGTTACAAGTGTAATCTTCCAAATATCGTGGTCTTTTTCTGGACCTTTCTGGTCGTCTTGATCTCGTCTGAACATTCCCTCTGTGTTCAGGTTCCCTTAAAGCAGTTGCTATTACTGCATCTGGTTCTTCCATGACCTCTTCTTGAAATACTTCTCTTGTATCAACTGTCTTCACTGTTGTCTCTTCCTCCAACGGATATACCTGCTTTCTAGTGGTTTCCAGTTCTGACTCAACTGCAATTTCATCTACTTTGTCTTCACTATGATCCTCATAATGAATTCTGTTTTCCGTCACCATGACCTCTGGTTCAGTCATTGCATCTTTGTCATTACTGTTTTCTTCTAATTTATCTGAAGTTTCTGTACCACTCTCACTGGTTTGCACCCGTACCGTCTCATCTTTATGGGCTGTACTTCTGTCATCCCTAATGACAGCTTTAATTTCTTTTTTTCTAAGTGGTTCAGATGTGTAGGCGTCCCCACATTTAACAGTCAGTGTGATCAGTTCATCATCTGAGTCACTAGAATCCTCCTCTCTTGTGAGCTCACTTTTCTTTAGACCAATATACCTTCTTGGTTTTGGAACAGGCTTTTTCTTATGTTCTTTTCCATTAGGTCCTTCTTCAGGTTCACTGCTCAATGAACCTACAGGAAGCAAATGGTTCCGATGCAAAGTTTTCTCTAAACCACTTTCTGATCTTACTTTAAAGACAGGTATTTCGATGTTTGGTTGTTCAATGATGTCATAAATATCTTCTTCAAACTTGTCCGCTATTTTGTGTTTACCTTTAAAGGCTAACATTTTTACAAGCACTTTATCTCCTACTGCAAGTTTGGAAGCTTTGGCCTTCTTGTCGAAGTAACATTTCTGTTTAGACCTAGCAACATCTGAATGTTGTTTTACAATATCTTGCGTTATTTTCATGCGCATCTTAAGTTCTTCAATGTAAGCGTGACTATCTGCAGTTCCTGTTTTGTCTTCTGGTAACTCGAACATTGTTTCAACTGGGAGTTTTGGCTTCCTGCCAAACATCAATTCATATGGCGAGTAGCCTGTTGTCTCATGACGTGTTGCATTGTAAGCAAATACTAACGATGGAAGATATTTCTTCCAATCTAGCTTCTGCTCTGGCTTCAGTGTACCCAGCATACTTATTAAGGTCCGGTTAAAGCGTTCTGTTCCACCATTACCCATTGGATGATAAGGTGTGGTGCGACTTTTCTGGATTCCCATTATCTCACATAGTTCTTTTATTATGTCGCTTTCAAAATTCCCTCCTTGGTCTGAATGTATTTTTGAAGGTAGGCCAAAATTCACTATGAAATGATTGAAGAAAGCATCAGCTGTTGTTCTAGCTGTCTGATTTTTTGTTGGAACTGCCATTGCATATTTGGTAAAATGGTCTGTAATAACTAGAATGTTACCATATCCTCCTTGAGACTGTTCAACTGATAAAAAGTCCATGCAGACCATCTCCAATGGAAAAGTTGTGGTAATGTTTACCAATGGTGCTTTCTTTGGGTCTGACTTTCTCATGAGACATCTTTTACAACTACTTATCCACTGATCTACATCAGACGTCATTCCCGGCCAAAAGAATCGTTCTCGGATAAGTGAGATAGTTCTTTCTTTGGCTGGATGACCTACATCATTGTGAAGACCATGAAGTACTTTCTTTCTGTAGATATTTGGAAGGACAAGCTGTTTAATCTGTTGATCATCCCGATGCAAAATTCTGTATAATACTCCTCTGATTACTTGCAGATTTTCAAAATATTTCTTCATCTGATAGTCATATTTGTTGTACTCTATTCTCTGATGAGGGAGTTTGTTATCTATTCTAGCCCTTAACCACTTTCCAATCAAAAAATCTTCTCTCTGTGCTTTCCTTATCTCTCTTAATTCAATTTGTGCCATGGTTTGTCCGTGAGTTTCTGTGGCATCCAATATATTTATTGAATAGGCTGGTAAAATCTCAATAAATGGATCTGTTTGTATAGTGTTACAAATGGCCTTGACAGTGTCACTGTTGACTTGGATATAATTCCCATCCTTATTAACCACTCTTTCATATGGGTATCGTGACATAGCATCAGCATCTGTATTCCTTAATCCTGGTCGATATAAGATGTCAAAATCATATGCAGCCAATGCGGATACCCAACGTTGTCCTGTAGCGTCGAGCTTAGCTGAGGTAAGCACATGTGTAAGAGGGTTATTGTCTGTGAAGACTGTAAAGTGGTGACCTGTTAGGTAGTCTGTGAATTTTTCAGTTACTGCCCACTTAAGGCACAAGAACTCAAGTTTGAATGCTGGATAGTTTCTTTCTGCCTTGGACAAACTTCTACTGGCATATGAAATAACTCTCCTTTTTTCATCATGAACCTGATAAAGAACTGCTCCCAAACCTACAGTGCTTGCATCAATGTGCAGTTCAAAAGGAAGGTTGAAATCAGGATAAGCTAATACAGGTGGTGAAGTTAGTATATCCTTTAAAAGTTCAAAGGTGGTCTGCTCTGTCTCTGTCCATCTCCATTTTTTCTTTTCCTGTTTTGAGTTTTTCTTCTTTGAAGTTGGTGGGAGGAGTTCATTAAGTGGTCTGGTTATTTTGCTGAAATCCTTAACGAATCTTCTATAATATCCAGCAAAGGCGAGAAAAGACCTTAGTTCATCTGGATTAGTAGGTGTTGGCCAATTCTTTACTTTCTCTATTTTGTCTGGGTCAGTTTCCACACCATTTTCACTAACTATGTGGCCAAGGAATTTTACTCTTTTCTGCAGGAAGAAACACTTATCAGCGCTGAGTTTTAGACTGCATTCTTTCAATCGGGTTAATACCAGGTCTAAACGTTCTAAATGTTGTTGAAAATTATCCGAAAAGATGATGAGATCGTCTAAATAGATAACACAAATTTTCATGTTGTATTCCCCTAAACATTCTTCCATGAGGCGTTGGTAAGTTGCGGGAGAATTCGAAAGTCCAAAGGGCATTTTGACATATTGAAAAAATCCTAGTGGTCCTACTGTAAAGGCAGTTCTCTCCTTATGTTGTTCTTCCATTTCCACCTGGTGGTATCCAGATTTCATGTCTATTACAGAAAATAACTTTGCTGAATTTAGACAATCGAATATTTCTTCAATACGTGGCAGGGCGTATGCATCTTTGACAGTTTTCTTATTTAACATCCGGTAATCAACACACATTCGGAGTTTGCCATTCTTTTTCCTTACAAGAACAATGTTTGATGCCCATGGTGACTTTGATTTTTCAATTACTCCAGACGATAACAGCTGTTCAAGATGTTGTCTGACCTCATCAATCATTCCAGGAGGTATTCTACGATGTCGTTGTTTAAATGGAATGTCATCTGTGAGATCAATGCGATGTTTAATCTTGTCACATTTACCTATATCAGTGTCATCTTTTGAGAAAATGTCCAAGTGTTTAATGAGAAGTTGATGTAACTGTTGATTTTCATCTTCACTTAGTGTTGTTTCTATATGTACTTGACTAAGGATATCAGCTTCCGTGGTCTTCTCTTCCAATTTATCAAATACAGCTTTATCCACTTTAACTGGTTGTAGTTCACAAATGATTGATTTTGGAGCCACACTTACAGTTTGTGAAGACAAATTTGAAATATTGACAGTAATTTCTCCATTTTTCCTGTATTTATAGTAGATGACCGAAGGTGCAACATCTATCAATGTATTCAAAGGACAATCTTCTGTTTCTTGTAATAATGCGCAAGTAGGCTGGTGATCCAATTCCTTATCTGTATAAGCTTTTATGTTGTAAGTCGCATTTGGTTCTAATATGATGTTTGTTATTTCTGCACTCCTGACGATTGCTATACGATCTTTGTTCCTCTTTAATTCCTTTTCACGTAATGTTATACATCTAAAAGCAAGGTACCATGGAGTATGTAAACTGGATTCTTGAAGATAAGATACTCCATTGTTGTTTTTACAATCAACTAGTAGTTCTGATAATATATTAGTACCTAACAGTACAGGCGTTTTTGCACTATATGCAGTTTCAGGTGTCACAAGAAATATACATTGTTGCTCTTCAGCTTTTGGTATTCCTTCAGTCTGTAAGTTTCCTTCTATGTAGCCAAGATATGGTAGTTTGCTGCCATCTGCACATTCAACATGAAGTATGTCTGTTAAAGGCTTAAGCTGAATTTCAGAAAGATTCTTTTCATAAAATGTTTGGCTTACTGAGCTGATACAACTTCCAGTGTCAAGTAGAGCTGTTGCAGGTATATTGTTAATTTGAATATTAGCTTCTGTAGAAGTTCCTACTAATTGAGGACCTTGTTTATCTGTGCCAAAGTTTGGTCCCTGAACGGAGGCACTGATTAGTTTCCCTGACAATAACGGGCAATGTGTCCTTGTTTTCCACAGTTATAACAAGTTCTTGTGTATTGGTAACTGTCTCGTTCACCCGAATGTGTGTTGCCAATTGGTTTCATTGTAGATGACCCTGTTGGTCTTGTTGGCTTATAATCCCCTCGACCTCTATTTCCTCTGTTATTTCCTCCTCTGTCTCTAAAATTTTGTTCGTGTCCTCTTCCATAGCCCCTATAACTTTCTTGATAACCACTTGCTTCTACTTTTCCCTTACCCTTTTCCAAAGTCTCAATCCTGGAATTCAACTTAATTAATAACTCCTTCATTTCAGCAAGTTCTGATTTCTCTGGCTTAGTCTCTGTCTTGTTAATGGCTTGGCATTTTGTCTTTACTTTGATATCATCACTGCTTTCCATTTCCTTCTCAATCTTTCTAACTTCCACCTTAAATGCATCATAATCTCTGACTGTGTTGAATTTATAATTTGCTTGACTTTTAATTGGTTGTATCAATCCATCATAGAAAGTGTTCTTTAAAATCTCTGTACTTCCTGATGCTATAGCCTTGAGTTCTATTGCCTCAACATAGATTTCCTCAACTCTCGCTGCATACTTTATAACACTTTCACCCTTCTGCTGTTGACAGGCATAAAATTTTCTAAGGATTGATGTACTTGTCTCAATATCTCCATATGTTGCCTCAAATTTCTTTATAACTTCACGGACTGTAGTGTCAACCCCTAGTCTTCTAACAATATCAGCAGCTTCTCCCTTTACAGATCTCCTTATAGCAAGCATAATTTCATCTTCACTATGTTTTCCTATTAAACATTTGATCTCAAATGCCCATGTCTGATAATTCACTTCACCCTTTCCAGATTCTCCATAAAACTGTGGAATTTTTAAATGTGTTACTCTTGCAGTTGTCAAAGTAGGAGCTGCAACTGATGCTGATGATGCTGTCTTAGCAGATGATTCCTTAACTGAAGCTATAGGTGGTGTAGCTAATTTGGGAAGTGTCATTGTCGACTTTGTCTTTTCTTTTGTGCCAAGCACATAAGATTTCATAAACTCCTCTAAGTCTTCCGGCTTTTCCACTTTCGGAGTTAATTTTAAAGCTCTAGCAGCTTCAATAAGTTTCCTTTCTTCCTCAGATATGATAAATTCAGGTTCCATTTTCACTCCTCCTATCGCCTCTTTTTTTAACTCTGATTCTGACATTGTTGAATATCAGTGATTAATATTTCAGAATTAAATTCAGAAAAACAACTTTCACCGTCACACTAAATGTTGAATTTCACTATTCAATTGCACTGAAACTATCACACATGTATTACTTCAAATATAAATAATGTCACTATCGTATTATGTTCAGTTCACTTTAATTCAGATAAAACTGAAAAAACTTCAACTCCTAGGACATTTATTTCATTTTAAGCACTCATTGCACATATATCTATCCAATCAACATGAACATCATTATGGCTAATATTCACTTTATTTCACTGAATAATTATCCTTTTATTTCAAACGTCTCTATCGTATTTCATAACTCAAGCTTCATCACTCATCTCACATTAATTTACTTCACAGTACTGTTCATCTATTTTTGTCACTTGACTTCAGGCAAAGTTCCTCATCATTTCACATTTAACTATCACCTTTTTCACTTTCATTCAAGTGATTCATCTAAGATTTTTCCTAATTATTAATTAAAGTTCAAATATTTAATCCAAATTTATTTTTAAAGTTAAACAATCAAATATGTTTAAAGAATGCACCACCTTTATCTTAACTAAGTTAAGTATATGTATAAACCACCTTAATTTTGTTAAATTAATTGTCTAAATCTATATAAGTCTATGCAAAATACACCTAAATGAAAACAATTATGACCCAGTCAAAAGCAAAATAAT
Organism: Cyclina sinensis; assembly: GCA_012932295.1. Taxonomy (NCBI): domain Eukaryota; kingdom Metazoa; phylum Mollusca; class Bivalvia; order Venerida; family Veneridae; genus Cyclina; species Cyclina sinensis. Next base: position 4,690,197 of record JAAONU010000008.1, on the reverse strand, counting down.
GTTACTTAGCACTATAATCACTCACCAACCTACGAACAGCACTGAACCCTTGAACAACACTAGAAACTGTCAATTGTCACTGAAATGTTACTGAAACACAGCTTTCACACTTTCTGCTGCTCCAACCAAATTCTAAATGATACTTGAGATGTCCTCTGGATCCTAGGATAAGTGTCTCTGATTCCTATCATAAAATTTTCTGGAGTACCCCACGTTCGCAGGATATGCGCACTAGTGCTCTGTCCACTCTTTCTCTTGTATAATACGCCTGAAATCCTCTATATGTATATGGCAACCTTACCATACAACATAACCCGATAGAAGTCTAATGTAAATATTTAAGGGTCAGCTAGCCCTACTATAGTAATGCAAGTTCCAATGTAAGTTGTAACTATAAACGTAAAACCAGTTCCGCCTGATGACCTTGTAGTTCCAGAGCAATCCAATGTCAATGGAAACTGGATTAATAATACTGCACTTATTATAAAATCCATTCACTGATGATTGACATTAACCACGTATTTATTATGTTTTTCTAGAGCATATCTAAAAAGGAGTTGAAGGAAATAATATGATTCTTATCACATGGGTGCAGTTACAAAGAACAATCTTTACACATTTTAACTTTCTCTTCTGATAATAGTCTCTGTGCTTTGAATTCTTATAGTGTTCAGCGAAAGAATTAATAACGTCATTTGACAAAAATTCTCTATTTTCGTCATGACAACAGTTGACATATCGCTACATCTCACATGAGACATTTAGAGTTAAAATTAGTCCTAAGAATTGCTGCCGCTTAAAGAGGAGCAACTGTAACATGCTTTGGGTTCGAAATTTAGATGTTTTCTACCTAAAAAGAGTTGTCTTTCTTCCCGGAAGTAATCTGAACGAGAAAAGACGAGACTTGTCCTTTCCGTATAGCCAACATGGGTGAGTAGACGTTGGAAAGAATGATAATGGAATCTTCTGACATCCTTTTACTGAAGCTATGTTTCTCTAATTAGATGTGTATTATAGATTAGAAAATGCATTTGTTTTCTAGTTTATATTCATAATCAGCTCGTAATCATTTGTAAAATCGTTAAATTTGTTTTATTTGAACCTTCACCTTTGAGAATTTTTAGTGTATATACAACTGCGATTTTCAGACACGTTTTGTTAGATTGTGTCTAAATCTGGTTTGTCATAGTGAAGAAAGTAAGGGGTTGGTAGGAGTTACATAGTTTAAACACATTTTTGTATATTAGGCTAGCGAAACATGTTAAAGCAGAGTTCAGTTTTGATGTAGGCATGTCTGTTGAATTTTATTTTTATGTTTGAAGAGCATTTGAAATAGATATGACTGCATTTAAGGCAAAATTTGTGAGCTAGAAGTTGTATCTGTTTATTGTGACATCATTTCCCATTATCTGCCTTTGTTTCAGGTATCTCCCGTGACAAGTGGCATAAGCGTAGGTCGACCGGTGGCCGTGTAAATCAGCTGAGGAAGAAGAGAAAGTTTGAGCTTGGTCGTCCACCCACAAATACAAAGGTTTAGTTACTAGTATGAATTGTAACAACTGATATAATCTTAAAAGTATTGATAACAATCTAATTAAAATGAAAAGTTATTTTTTAACAGCTTGACAAAAAGTATCTTCAGTTGCATGAATTTGTCATATCCTGAGAATAATGACAGTCCAAAAAATAAGGGAAGGTATGTGATGAGCTTAATAACACCATCTTTCGGCTGAAAGTCATTGATTACAGCTATGATCTCTGATGCCTTTCCATTAACTTTTGCAATTTTCAGCTTAAAAAATAACTAATGTTGTAGTGATTGATGACGCCATATTCAAATTGACTACTCTCCTTAATATTTATCTGTCCTTTTCAGCTTGGTCCCAAGCGTATTCACACTATAAGAACCCGAGGTGGGAACAAGAAATACAGAGCACTACGTCTGGATACTGGTAACTACTCCTGGGGATCAGAAGGTATGAGGACTACCATGTTTGTTTAACTTAACGTCATTTGGTTTGTTCAGTAGCAAATTATGGTTGCTTACTTCGCACTGCTTATAACTGGCACTGATCAAGTGGTGATCATGTTTTATTATTATATGTTATGACAAGACTGAAAACAAGGAGTAGAAAAGAAATGGAATGTTTGTTAGCAATCTGCACTTTTGGTAAAATGAGTAACAGATAAAAAAGTAATTGTGTACCATTCTTCATAAAGTTGCAGTCAGGAATCATTGTGTTATTTTAATTTGTTTCCAATTTCTTGAATAATTTGAAGTAGTAAATCTTGAAAGAAATAGCTGGACAGAGAATAAGCTGTAAGTAAGTGTAACACAACACAATAAAATCCTTTCAGATGTCTTGTAACTGTTGATTGATAGAAGAAAGAACAATAAAAATGGCAAAATATGATGAGTCTCACTTGCAAGCATATTTTGTTGTTGCAAACTTTATTTGTAGAAAACTTAATTTTATGTATACTGCCCTCTAATTTTGAAGATTGTTTCTTAAGCATTCTTTTTTTTTCAGGCAAAGAACTAGTTGCTTATTATAAATATTGCATGTAACTCATTTTTGTTCTTTTTTTTCTAGCTATATCAAGAAAAACAAGAATCATTGATACAGTGTACAATGCAAGTAACAATGAACTAGTGAGAACGAAAACACTTGTAAAAAGTACTATCGTACAGATCGATGCCACACCATTCAGACAATGGTACGAGGCCCATTATGCTGCTCCTCTTGGTCGTAAAAAGGGAGTTAAACTGGTAAGTTGGAAGAGAGCTTCTCTTTTAGCAGTGAGGCACTGATTTTTTAAAACAGCAAGCTAAATATATTGTTTCTATACAGAATGTTACAAGTTTTTTGGGGCTGCAAAAACTTCCTGTACTGAAATTTATTTAGAAAGGTTAACTTTATACTTTGGAGCTTAAGTTGCATTTTATTTCTTGCTGTTTAAAGTATACAGTTTAATTTTACATCTGTCAGACTACTCCAGAAAAGAGAACATCTATTCTGAATTGGGAAATGTGTAAGCTTCAGTTGAGATGTAGTGTATGTAATGAAAGCATTTTGTATCTCCCTTCAAAGTTATTTGCTATGTAGGGTCGTTAAAAAATGCTATAACAATCACAGGTTAGCATCGTTGGATGGTTGATACTCCTTGACAACCATCTTGGTAAAATGATCTGTTACACAGATATGTATGTATGACACAGGAAGAATTTTTAGAATCAGGTTCACACAAAAAGCTTGTCCTTTCTGGCCGTTTTTGTCCTGGAAAAAACAAAACTGTATTCAGCTGATTCTCTGTCATTCTCTTCTATAAGAGTATGTCTTGTCCTAATGATTTTTCATAAGTGAAGGCAATGCATACTGTAGAAAAACAGGTAGGCCTGGACATTACAGAGATTTTGAAGCTGCATCCTTAATGGCCCATTGTGCCAATGTTTCCACAAAATTTGTAGACCCCATCAGAAGTTCCAAGCTGTAGCTTTTGGCTTTATTCGCAGGATTGCATGATGTGGTTCATATCAACTCTGAACCACTCATTTGGATGAGTGTACACATTTTTCAAGGCTTTTATGTATTTAAATAAGATTTCAATTAATTGTTCACGCAGTATAATCAGGCCACATCCTTGAAAGGGTGAAGTTTACTATGTTTTGTTAGACTTTTTTTTTGTAAATAAGGTAAGATCATTGTAAGAGGGCAAATGATGTTTTATCTAACCATCTTTCGACTGATAGATTGTGCTGTCAATTCTTCTGCTGATGCCCAATTTACAAGAAGTTTCTAGATGTATTATAACTAATATGATGATTAGGGTGATCTAGACCGATGTGTATTATCCACTGGGTCTGCGACATCATTTTGGTTAACACGGGATTGTGGGGTGGAGGAACCAGTGAAGAAAGTGATCTGTTCAGCACTTAATGAGTTCAACTATTTTATTCTTATCAGTTATGAAAAACTGCAGGGCATGCTTAGTGGAAGGAAGAGCATTCTCAAGAAATGTGATGTCAGTTTTGGATACTTTTTTTCTGCCTTCAAGACAATAGTAAAACGTGTATGGAAAAATAAATAATTGTTCTTGAAAGAAATACAGTATTAAGACCACATATTTTGACAGTTGTGGGCATTCATTTGGATGCAACATATGATGAGTTTAATGTGCACACCATGATTTCAGTGATTGCTTCAGTGTAGCTCTGATGTTGTATTTGTGAGGTATTTCAACATTCCCATGCTCAAGAAGTAAGATTTGATGAATTATTCTGTTGGAAGTAGGGAGTTTCTTATAAGGAGTATATGTAATCTCAGAGTTCCTTCCATTTTTAAGGGGGATATTTCATTGCTGACCTCAGTTTTGGTATTGAGAATAGCCTCTCAAATTTTGCGTTGAAATACCTCATGTTTTTTTAGAGAACACTTAAATTGGTTTTGATACAGAAGTTTTGAAAAAAAAATCAGTTTCAGTTAAAAAATTATCATGTTTGTCATAAATTTTTTCCACACAGGAAGTTCTTTTCTTTACACTATACCAGATATATACTGCAATCTTATTTTATCCAAAAACAGTCTGCAATGATGAAAACTCTTAGGACACCTTTTAAACAACCATGTGAAAAACTTCAGCGTTACCACAACTGAGCAGACTTCATGTGCTAGAAATTAATGCTGAGACTGAGTTTAAGTTGTCTCTTCTTAGGACTAAGTCTGTGTAGATAAATGTTGCCATGTGAGTACTTTTTTCTTTCATCTTTGGAAAAAGAACAGGTTGCATTGAAATACAAAATGTCTTCAAATGACATTGGTTAATAATGATAGGTAGTGCTTTCTTTCCGTTAGCATGCACAAGTTAATCAAAATTGGTCAGGGGATTAAATATATGAAAGATTTTAATGGAGCATTTATTGGTTTCTAGCACCGCCCAAAAATGAGGTCAGAGTCAACATTCATTGGTTAAGACTAGGATCATATTTTAAGTAATTTTGTACTCCTGTAGATGTCTAGGCAGAAGGGAAAAAATTCTTTGGAAAAGCTGAGGAAATCTTTATCATATTTCAGCTGGAAGAAAAAAGTGTTGGAAGCTTTTCTTTACCTTTGCCTTTCATATTCTGTTACGATGAGAAGTTTTGATACTGTGCAGCTGTAACACATCTTACACTTAAAGGAATTGCTGAAGTCCTGATGAAAAATACTGTCGAGTAGTCAAGAATTTAGTAGAAAAATACTACCATCATTTAAATTGAACAAACACATAATTATAGTCATTTTAAAGGGGCTGTGCTCCAGATGACAAAAAAAGAAAGTTTTCTTGTATTATAAATTTCTTGTAATATTTATGACTAATGCTTAAAAAATAACTTACTGACAAAAAATAAGTCAAATAATTACATTATAAATTGATTTTTTTCCCTTTCAAAGTGCTATACCGTAACGCGACGGTATAACTATATCGTATAACATTTAAAGTAAATATCTGTAATATCACATACGGCGATGGTGGTGACAGTAAAAGCGTTGTAAATATTTTGTTAACATGAGGGTCCAGAGTTCAAATCCGGCTGGAGCGAAAAAAAAATTTTTTATTCTATTTTGACCTTTATAATCAGTTTTGAAGTAAAATATTATGTTGTTATAATCTCACGGCATCTAAATATATAATTTATGAAAAAAAATTTTTATGTCAAATCTGGAGTACAGCCTCTTTAACAAAGGTGCTTTTAAATCTGACATAGCTCTTTGTGATGTCTTTGACGACCATCTTGTTTTTACGTATACTGGTTTTTATATCAGAAGTAAACTTGGATCCAGGCTGTGTTTTGCAGTTCTGCCCTTGTTTCTGTACTCTAGAGGTGGTCGGAGAAGAAAGGCAGGGTCATAGTACTGATTGTGGTATATTTTGTCACTCTCAGCCTCCAGCTTCTGCTACATAGATAGTTCAAAGATAGACATTATCTTTGGATCTAACTGAGAAGTTATTCAGCACAGTTGCTGGTTCATACAAACTTTGTTTTCAGGCTTTTCATTCAGCATAAATGTTATTTTTCATGCTTTATGGATTTTTAGCATTTGAGTTTTTCATGTTTTCAATTCAACAATGATAGAATAATTATGTGGCATTGTATCCACGAAAGCATTTCGTATCTCCACATACAGCATTTCTTGTTATATGTGGTCGTTAAGAAATGCAAAATTAATCACAGATTGTCATCGTTGGTTGGTTGTTATATTTTGACAACTATCTTGGTAAAACTTCTGTGACATTGATTAAACTGAATAATATTTAAACTCCTCAGACCACTTCTATGAAGTATAGTTCAACCCGACTTCCGCAGCCAGCCTAGGGAAATAGCCGATTTGACTGCTTACCCATGGTAAAACTTCTGAATAATGATAAATACACAGATGGTTCCCTGTATGTTTTTTTCAGTCGGAGCAAGACGAGGCCAACCTGAACAAGGTCAGGTCAAAAAAGACGATGAAAAAATATGCCGAGAGACAGAAGACCAAACAAGTGGAGCAGGCTCTTGAGGATCAGTTTGCCACTGGACGAGTTTTAGGTAGGTTGCTGGGTTTTTATCACTTGTATTATGTCTGGCATGTCTCCAGGGGGTCTCTGGCTGGTAATTTAATAAGATTAAATAAGAGGTGATGGGGTAGAATTGTAAAGTAAGATTAAGAGAGGTTAGGAAAGATGTCATACTTCAGATTTTAGTCACCTCTCAGTGTATTCCTTTTGATTTGATTTTAGGTGTTTTTCTTAGTTGGGGTGTAGTTTCTTTGCAGTCATGTGCATTTTGATGCCAGTTCAGGATTTAAGTTTCTTAAAGCTTTTGAATCGGTTTAAAGGTTGGTTTGTGGTATTTGTTCACAGTTTTGTTTTCTTAACTCAGTATTTTGGTGTCATAAGCTGTTTAAAGGGAGAAATAAAGTTAAATACATGTTTATGATATAAATGTTCCTAAAAATAGATTTTGCAGCCGTAGCTTAGATTGATGACTTGCAATGATGACATCAAACTTAGGACACCTTTTAATCACACCATGTAAAAAACAACAGTTACCGTTATCTGAGCAAGTCATTATCTAATTGATATTCAGTGTTATCTAACTTCTTAGTTGGGGAAGGTGTTATTGCTGGGGGGGGGGGGGGTGGCAGGTTTTATTTCTGAAATTTCCTACTGTTGTGGTTGAAAAAGTTTATCACTTGTGTGATTGAAGTTATGAAATTATATTGAGAAGTTTGCAATGATGAAAATTCTTAGGACACCTTTTAAACAACCATGTGAAAAACCTAAGCGTTACCACTCCTGAGCAAACTTCATTGTATGTGAAAGTTAAAACTGAATCTAGTTTTCAATCCCAAGTCTTTTTGTCTGAGAATTTCTGTCAGCTTGCAATGATGACGCATTACTTAGGACACCTTTTAATCCAAACATGTAATAAAATATAGTTACCGTAGCCTGAGCAAGTCTGATTGTAGATGCCTCTTCTATCAGTTTATATTAAGTTAGTATCTAATTTTGCCATCTGAGTGAATTCAGGTTTCCTTGCTTCTCACTTTAATCTTCTTGTTGTGGAAGTATTTCTTTATGGTTTTCCAATTTCTCATAACATTCAATACATAATGTGTTTGAATTATCCCATTACAAGGTTGAGCATTTGAGGACATGTGGCTTTCTTTTCTAATCATTTTGTCTTGGTTTGGTGCCAGATTTGCTTCAGTTTGTTTCATAAGAGAGGCAGCACACTAATATTTTTTGAATTGTTTTTATTTTGTTGTACTTGGTAATATTTTTCAGATTCATTTTTAGCTAGAGAATGTTGTAACTATATTATTAAACTGTGTAAATTTCAATGATTTTATGAAAATACCTTGATGCGGTTCAACTTGTATATTTAAAAGAGTGAAAGTCTTTGTATTTGGTAGTAAACCATGTATAGTCCATTATGCAATTTCTGTGGAATGATTTATTGTGTATGGTAGCCACCAACTTTTACACTACAAGAAGAAACTTCAAAGATGCTGAAAACTCTTTGAATTGATAAAAGACCTTTCAATTTAAAGTATTGAGTTTTGAGATGAAAACAAGTTTGCAGTGATGAAAATTCTTAGGACACCTTTTAAACAACCATGTGAAAAACCTAAGCGTTACCACTCCTGAGCAAACTTCATTGCATGTGAAAGTTAAAACTGAATCTCATTTCCTAGTTGCTTATCGTAAGTGTTTTGTCAGTTTTTGTTTTAATTTCTGCCAGCTTGCAATGATGACACATTACTTAGGACACCTTTTAATCCAAACATGTAATAAAATACAGTTACCGTAGCCTGAGCAAGTCTGGTTGTAGATACCTCTTTTATCAGTTAATATTGTAAGTTTTTTTTGGCCCTCTGAATAAATTCTGGTTTCCTTGCTTCTCACTTAATCTTGTTGTTATGGAAATATTTTCTTATGGTTTTCAATTTCTGATAATAGTAGGTACATAATGTGTTTGAATTATGCCCACACGGGGTTGAGGATTTGAGGACATGTGGCTTTCTTTTCTAATCATTTTGTCTTGGTTTGGTGCCAGATTTGCTTCAGTTTGTTTCATAAGAGAGGCAGCACACTAATATTTTTTGAATTGTTTTTATTTTGTTGTACTTGGTAATGTTTTTCAGAGTCATTTTTAGCTAAAGAATGCTGTAACTGTATTATTTAACTGTGTAAATTTCAGTGATTTTATGAAAATACCTTAATGCAGTTCAGCTTTTAGGTTTAGTGGAGTGAAAGTCTTTGTATTTGATAGTAAACCATGTATAGTCCACATTGTGCTATTTCTGAGGAATGATTTATTGTGTATGTAGCTTTCAGCATTTTTACGCTACAAGAAGAAACTTCAAAGATGCTGAAAACTTCTTTTTGAATTGATAAAACATCTTTCAGTTTAAAGTATTGAATTTTGAAATGAGAACAAGTTTGCAGTGATGAAAATTCTTAGGACACCTTTTAAACAACCATGTGAAAAACCTAAGCGTTACCACTCCTGAGCAAACTTCATTGTATGTGAGAGTTAAAACTGAATCTCATTTCCTAGTTGTTTATCCTATTTTGTTAGTTTTTGTTTTAATTTCTGCCAGCTTGCAATGATGACACATTACTTAGGACACCTTTTAATCCAAACATGTAATAAAATACAGTTACCGTAGCCTGAGCAAGTCTGGTTGAAGATTCCTGTTCTATCAGTTTATATTAAGTTTGTAAGTTGTTATGGCGGTCTGAGTGAATTGAGATTTCCTTGCTTCTCACTTGAATGTTCTTGCTGTGGAAGTATTTTCTCATGGTTTTCAGTTTCTCATAACAGTCAATACATAATGTGTTTGAATTATGCTATCTCAAGGATGAGAATTTGAGGACGTGGCTTTCTTCTCTAGTCATTATACCCCTAAAACGAAGTTTGGGGGGTATATAGGAGTCACCCGGTGGTTGGTCGGGCGGGTGGTCTGAGTGAACCTTGTCCAGAGCATAACTTGAAAACTACTGGTTGGAATTCAATGCAACTACATACAATGGTCAAGCACAATGAGAGGAAGTGCAGTGTCCAAGAAACATAACTATCTTCATTATATTTAGAGTTATTGCCCTTTGTTGATTTTCCTTTGTAGGGAGCAAAATTTGAAAACTACTGGTTCGAATTCAGTGCAACCTCATAGAATGGTCAAGCACAATGAGAGGAAGTGCATTGTTCAAGAATCATAACTCTGTCTTTACTATTTTCAGAGTTATTGCCCTTTATTGGTTTTCCTTGTCTGGAGCATAACTTGAAAACTACTGGTTGGAATTCAGTGCAACTTCATACAATGGTCAAGCACAATGAGAGGAAGCACAATGTCCAAGAATCATAACTCTGTGTTCACTATTTGCAGAGTTATTGCCCTTTGTTGGTTTTTCCTTTGTATGGAGGATAACCTGAAAACAATTGGTTGGAATTCAATGCAACGTCATACAATGGTCAAGCACAATGAGAGGAAGTGCAGTGTCCAAGAATCATTACGCCATCTTCTCTATTTGTAGAGTTATCACCCTTAGTTTGTTTTCTTTATTTGGAGCATAACTTGAAAACTACTGGTTGGAATTCAGTGCAACTTCATACAGTGATCAAGCACAATGAGACAAAATGCATTGTATAAGACCTATAACTCCATCTTCACTATTTGCAGAGTTATTGCCCTTCCTTGGATTTCCTTTTCCAGAATATAATTTGGAAACTTGTGGTTGAAATTCAATGCAGCTTCATACAATGGTCAAGCACATTGAGTGGATTTGCAATGTACAAGAGCTATAACTCTGTCTTCACTGTTTATTTCACAGTTCTTCACAGTTATTGCCCTTGGTTAGTTTTCTTTGTCTGGAGAATAACTTGAAAATTATTTTTTTTTTGGAATTCAGTGCAACTTCATACAATGGTCAAGTGCAATGAGAGGAAATGCAATGTACAAGAACCACAACCATAACTCTTTTTCAATTTTTAACGAAGTATTCTGTAACTAAATTGATGACTTCCACTGTTCTGTAGCGGTGTTTTGGGGGTATTAATCACATTTAGTGATAGCTCTAGTTTTGTCTTGGTTTGGTGCCAGATTTGCTTCAGTTTGTCTGTTTCATGTGAGAGACAGAATACTAATGAATTTGAATTGTTTTCCACTTTCTAAAATGTTGTACTAAGTAATGTTTTTCAGAGTCATTTTTAGCTAGAGAATGCTGTAACTGTATTATTAAACTGTGTAAATTTCAATGATTTTATGAAAATACCTTAATGCAGTTCAGCTTTTAGGTTTAGTAGAGTGAAAGTCTTTGTATTTGATAGTAAACCATGTATTGTCCACATTGTGCTATTTCTGAGGAAAGATTGTGTATGGTAGCCTTCAGCATTTTTACGCTACAAGAAGAAACTTCAAAGATGCTGAAGACTTTTTGAATTGATAAAACATCTTTCAGTTTAAAGTATTGAATTTTGAAATGAGAACAAGTTTGCAGTGATGAAAATTCTTAGGACACCTTTTAAACAACCATGTGAAAAACCTAAGCGTTACCACTCCTGAGCAAACTTTATTTTCACTTCATTTGCCAGAAGAGTAAAACTAAATCTTCTACTTACCCTTAGTCCCTGTCTGTATTTTAAAATTCCTAATCTTATACATTTCCTAGGACATGTAATAACATTGTTACCTTAACCTGAGCAAGTAAGGTTCATCAGCTTCAGATAAACAAAAAAGGAAAGCATGCAACAGGTTTGTTTCCAACTTGAAATGAACTGAACTTTTTGGCTTCACGCAGGTGACTTTATTATTCCCTGCATGGGAGTTTTGTGGAGTAGGATATATCCTCTCCTGTTGCTTGAGTTTAAATTTGGCTGTTTTTTTCTCATAATACTCTACACATAATGTGGTGTTTTCCACTTGAAATCATATTTAATATTTCTTGGAATCCCAAATATGGCTGGATCTAGCAAATGAATGAGAACAGTTCATGGTTGTCCATTAAAAATTTTATAAATTGTGGTCATAAGTCTTGAAGCAATTCAACCCAGTTGCTTTGATGTCAAAGAAAGCATATTGCTCGTCTCATGTCAGAGCAAAGCAAGGTTTTAGAATGTATTGACTTGCAATGATGAAACATTACTTAGGACACCTTTTAATCCAAACATGTAATAAAATAAAGTTACCGTAACCTGAGCAAGTCTTAATATTCTAAATTGAGATAAATGTAGGGGAAGACATGCCAGAATGTGATATAAATGTATAGTGTGTGTTTAGTATAGTCTGTGTGATTGCCAGATCGGAATGAACTAAAAGCTTTGGCTTTGCAGGAACTGAGAGTTTGGCTTAAGCTTTCCAGTCTATACTCTAAAGTCTTTTTATTAAGTCAGTGTCCTTTGTAATACAAGATGAAATCAGTGTCTTTTGTAGGAGATTCTAAATCCTTTTTGATCAGTAAGGTTTCAGACAAACCACCCAAAGCCAGTACTGTTATACAGTGGAATAGGTTATACAGGACGATCCAAAACATTGACATTTCTCATGTTGTGACAACATATGATGAGTTTAATGTGCAAACCATGATTTCGATGATTGCTTCAGTGTAGCTCTGATGTTGGCTTTATTCTCTGTAAAAGAAAATCACACACCAGCTCAAGAAGTTAGCAATGAAATCTAATCCTGGAGGCTGAACAATTTGAATCCTCTAAAATGAACATGATTGTCTGTGTGGGTTTTGTTATAATTATTGATTCTACAAAGTTAAGAAAAAGGTTTCATTTGCTAATTTAAATGCATATTTTTAAACAAGGACAGACAAAATGTATATCCTTTTCTTTGTCCCTTTGGCCATATTATTTTTAAAGATACAAAAAGTCTGCAATGATGAAAAGTCTTAGGACACCTTTTAAACAACCATGTGAAAAACTTCAGCGTTACCACTCCTGAGCAGACATTTTATGATCCAAAATAATTCCTTCTTTGAAGCTGGTACTGCTTCATTGTGTAATCTTTACACTTTGTCAACTCCAAAATTAACATGATTCAAAAGTAATTAGTCTCACATTTTAGCATGATGTATAATTTAAGTTCTGAGTGGGCAAGGAGTAGGATGTGATTTAATACATGTATGTAACATGGACAACATGATGAAAGCTTGTAAGTGTAGAGGTCAAACATGTTAATTGCATGATTATCTCAATGGTCACACTGTCATAGTTACCCTGATTGTCCATTTTACAAAGCTGTATACTGCAAAATTAGATGCGATTTTAGTTCTCAGATATCTGTGCCCTTTTTTTCACGGGAAGGGAAAAGGGCCTGTCCGTTTAATTTTGGGAAAATTGACATGGTAAAAGGGGAAGAAAAAACTTGATGTAAATTTAATTTTAGGGAAAACTGCATGATTTTAATAAATTTTCCTGAGGGGAAGGCGGCGGTAAACAGCCCCTGCTATAGACGGGGAAAAAAAAGACCTGGATAAGTTATATTCTTGTTTCAAACAATTTTCATTTTGAGTAGGCATGTTCTTCTCCTATAACATTACTGATATACTATGTAAAGGTTATTATCGCAGTTTGTTTCATGGTTATGTAGACTTGCCTCAGTGATAATTTGTTCAAGCCACTGGCTTCACATCACAACGTCTCATTGGTGGTTATGTAGACTGGACTCGGTGTTTATTTGTTCAAACCACTGACTTCACATCACAACCTCTCGTTGATGGTCAGATTTGAGGACAAATACCATTATCATTTATGTGAGAAATTTAGCAGTTGCTTGTACAATCTAGTACTGGTCCTTCCCAGGAACGAAGGTGAGGTAAACTGCAAGCTTAATGCGACTTTGACTGATGGTGTTAAGGTTAATAAAACCAATCAAGATAAAATAACCAAAGCAGAATGATGAAGACTTTAGACAAATGGAGGATGGTCAGGTGATCGTTTTGATCTAAAAATGGCTATCCAAGGACTTTGTCTTACACTGTCATAGTTACTCTGACTGCTTACCTATAACTGACGAGAAAGTTGAGTGTAATCAGACTAAAACTTGTTTTAGAGAGATGTGGACTAGAACTAATACAAAGACTGAAGTTATGCTGAATATATCTTAAATGGATTGTTTATTGGGGTGCTCATTGAAAATTTTCATTCTAAATGGCATTAGTGCAGACCAAGATTAGACTGATCTTTGCAGTCTGATCTTGGTCAGCACTGGTCCCAAGGCAGAGTAAATTGCTTCCGGCCAAGTAAGGGTTAATACTCGTGGAGTTGCATCAGGGAGCAGGAACCTTCCTCAGCTACATTTAATAATTGAAGGTTGGAGATAAAGTAATAATTTGCTGTGGAATATAGGTTTACTTAAATTAAGAAAACCTAATTTGACTAATTATGTCAGTATATATTTAACAATTATTAGGTGAATCTAATAGAAGGAATTTTTTGAACTTGTTTTAGCAATGTGTTTCACATGGCCAAGTGGTTAATGCGTCGGACAAGAAGTCAAAGGATTGCTAGCCACATGGGTTCAAACCCAGTCAGTGGCAAGCCGTCGTTTCCTTGAGCAAGAAACTTTACACTCATTGCTTAATACTGGTTGGTTCCAGGAACGGATTCGAGAGTGTGTCTATAAGCTAAAAGCTTGCTACACAATCAAACTAAAATTAATTTGGTATAAACTAACGTGTTTCTCTTATTTCAGCTAAAATTGCATCACGACCTGGCTGTTCAGGACGATGTGATGGGTACATCCTTGAAGGCAAAGAGCTCGAGTTCTACATCAGAAAAATCAAGAGCAAAAAGGGGAAGTAACCTGTGAAATATCTGTACAGTGTGAAAATAAAAAAAAGGACAAACATCCTTGTGTTGTTGTTAATCATTCTAATTTTTTTGTGCACCACCACCTGGAGGGTGGAGGGGAGCTCCAAGTTAATAGCCTTTGAAATAGTAGAAATAGGCATAAAGTTACGTGGATAGTAGCTCCTAAACTGTTTGAAATGAACTTACGAAACCTTCCATGAATGTTTGCATGAGGAATTGTGCACCTGGGGATTTGTTTGCACTCATCACGGTATGGTTACCGCCCTGGAAATTGTAAAAATGGACTTCAAAAGTTTGTCACACACAGCTTCTAAACTATTTGAAATGAAATCGGGGAAACCTTCAATAAATATTGGCTATGATGTGCACCTGTGCTTTTATTTGCAGCTTGTCACAGTATGTTCACAAGTACTGTCCTTGAAATAGTAAAAAAAAAATTGTTCTACCTGAAATCACAAAACCTTGCGTGATTTTTACATGCCAAAAGGGGGCATATTATGTTATGGTCCAGGGTGTCTGTCCGTTAGCAATTTGGTTTCTGGAGGTAAACTTGAGTACTCTTTGGCCTACAGTTTTATACCTTCATGTGATTATGGACCACATTAAGTTGATGACCCCTATTGATTTTGGGAGTCGGTAGCTCAGAGGTGAAGGTCACAGACCTTAACATTGAAAACCATTTTCCGCCATGTAACTTGTCAAACATTTGTTGTACAGACTACAAACTTAATATCATAACTGCACATAGAGTGAATGACCCATTTTGATTTTGGGGTCAAAGGTCAAGCTCATAGACCTTAACATTGAAAACCATTTCCACCATGTTACTTGACAATCATTTGTTGTAGAGACATTAAACTTTATTTCATGATTGCACAAATTAGATGGATGACCCCTGTACATTTTTAGGGCAGTATAAGAAAGGTCAAGGTCACAGTAACCTAAATGTTTAGTATCATTTACACCATTACTCGACAACCATTTGTCATAGAGATTTTGAAATTCATGTGATAGTTGCACACATTGAGTGAATGAAGCCTATTGATTTTTGGGTCAGTAGGTCAAAGGTAAAAAAAATTCAAAATTTAAAGCAAATCATTTAATTTTATAGCCTGAGGTTTCCTCCCTTGTATCACAAATACATAATACTTGGAGAAAACACCCTTCGGGCATATAATGCTCCGCCCAGCGGTGCTCTCCTTTATGCTTGGGTTTTTGTTTGCACATTACGGCCCATAAAATAGTAAAAATAGGCATTTTTAGGGTGTTGTGCTTAGCTCCTAAAATATTTTAAATGGAATTATGAAATCTTCCAAGGTCACATTTTCTAGTCTGAAACTTATTTTGAATACCTGAGGGATGGGGTTAAAAACTAGGTCACGAGCTTAGGTTGGTGAAAAAACTTGATGGAAGTGGATATTCTAGATAACACAACTTTGGCCCAGTCTTGTAGGAACTTGGGCAGAATATTTGCCTAGTGACCTCACAGATGAGTTTTAAACTGGGTTGACAGCTCTGTTAATTTTGAGAAAGGTGAACACCTTGAGGTCAAATTGTAGATACAGAATTTTCAATACACTTTCTGAGAGTCTTTAGTGAGATAAAAAAAAATAGGTGTCATAGGGACAAACAAATGAGTTGTGAACACTAAGAAAAACTACCTTATTTCCATCTTGAGACAGAAACTAATCAATTTGTCAAACTACAAAATCTTAATTCTGTGGCATTATTTCACCATTTAGGTTTTAGCAGGGCCAGAAGTACTTGGATGCATGATTACAGAGCTATCCAGATCTTTAATGATTGATTAATGACTAATAGCGATGAGTCTGAATGATACACCAAACTTGCACAGTGTGGTAATCCACTTTCACGAGTATTAATCCCTTGATAACCAAACAGAAATACAGACAGACGAAAACTGGACAGTACAGTGGAAATAGATGAAAAAATGGGTTATTATTCAAGAGCTTAACTCTGTTTTAATGCTGACGAAAAACTGCCAGTTGTGTGATACTGTGAAATCATTTAAATTCGCTGGGATGAAATTTCGCGCAAACGGCCAAAAAAGTACGTTCGCGCGGTCCTAAATTCGCGCATTTTCAATTTCAGATTCAATTTTTTTTTATCAGCATAAAAGCAGACGACAGCTGCATGACGCTGGATGTAAACGTGTCAATTACCGCGGCCCGCTTTCGAATATACAAACTGACAGGTCCAACTGTTAATTGACGTTAAATGACACAGATTAATTGTGCACAGATTAAAAGATCGATACCGACAGGTCTTTTGTAATTACGCTAAAAAAAAACATTGCCGCTTGCGAAAATTACCTTTACTCGTTCGTGTCCTATTTATGTGTTGTTACTTCTATTCGCTTTTATTCTTACATTCTCAAAGAATAAAATAAGTTTCAATAGCAAAAATAAGTTTGTTTCTCATTGAAAAGTTAAAGAATTTAACAAATTATCGAAATAGTGAAGACAACGATGTAATAATTATTAGTAAACGCTTCAGACAAGCGTTCAACAATCTAAGGAAATACAAATGAAACATACTTAAAAAGAAAACATAATAAGTTTCATTTTAATTTTGCTAGATATTTAGAATTTGCTAAAACATCCGATTATTCAAGTTATATTGGCTAAAAACAACAACTAATGGTCAAAAGTGAGTGGAAAAATATAGGGTGTGACTAATTACCGGATCTAAATTAGATCCGCGGATCTAAGATGTTAGATCCGCGGATCTAAGATTTTCTAAGGACAGAGTTTCGTACGAGCAGATATTGGATAAAATCCAGATATTTATTGTACAAATTGAAGAATTATATAGAAATGTATGTTTCAGCCAAATTTTTAATGAATATCTTTTTGGGGATTGAAAAATTCACGATTTTTTTGTCCACGGATCTAAGATTTTAGATCCGCGGATCCAAGATTTTACTACGGACATTTAACTTTTTTTAGAACATTGAATAAATTAAATCCAGATTTTTTATGAACAGATTGAAGAATTATACAGAAATGTATGATTAGACCAAATTTTTAATAAAAATCGTTTTTACGGATTGAAAAAAAAAAGATTTTCTGTCCGCGGATCTAAGATTTTACATCTGCGGATCCAAGATTTTAATACAGACATCTAGCTTCTTGAGAGCATAGAATAAATTAAATCCAGGTTTTTATTACATTGAAGAATTATGTAAAAAATGTATGATTAAATCAAATTTTGAATAAATAACTTTTTTGGGGGTTGAAAAAAATATGAGATTCTGTCTGCGGATCTAAGATTTTAGATCTGCGGATCAAAGATTTTACTACGGACATTTAGCTTCGTAAGAGCATAGACTTAATTAAATCAAGGTTTTTATTTGCAAATTGAAGAATTATGTAGAAATGTATGTTTCAGCCAAATTTTTATTAAATATCTTTTCTAGGGATTGAAAAGTTTATGATTTTAGACCCGCGGATCCAAGACTTCACTACGGACATCTAGCTTCTTAAAAACAGAGAATTAATTAACTCCAGGTTTTTATTTACGAATTGACGACTTATATAGAAATGTATGTGTTAACCAAATGCTGAATACAAAGCTTTTTTTTTTTTTTTTTTTTTTTTTGATTGAAAAATACATGATTTTAGATCCACGGATCCAAAATTTCACTACGAACATCTAGCTTATTAAGAGCAGAGAATTTATTAACTCAAGGTGTTTATTTAAAAATTGAAGATTATACAGAAATATATGTTTCAATCAAATTTTTAATAAATATCTTTTTTGGGGATTGAAAAATTCATGATTTTCTGTCCGCGGATGTAGGATGTTAGATCCGCGGTTCTAAGATGTTAGATCCACGGATCTAAGATTTTACTCCGGACATCTAGCTTCTTAAGAGCAGAGAATTAATGAAATCCAGCTATTTATTTACAAATTGAAAAATTATGTAGAAATATGACATTGTGTTTCAGCCAAATTTTGAATAAATATCTCTTTTTTGGTTTGAATAATTCACGATATTCAGTCCGTGGATCTAAGATTTTAAAGCCGCGGATCTAAGAATTTAAATTCGCGGATCAAATATTTTACTACAGACATCTAGCTCCTTTAGAACAAGAATTAATTAATCCATGCATTTATTGTATAAATGGAAGAATTATATAGAACTGTATGTTTCAACCACATTTCAAATAATCTATTTTGTATATTTTTGATATGAATATTTAAGATCTTCTGTCCGCGGACCTAAGATTGAGATACGGACATTCGTGTCTATTCGTACGAGTAGATAAATGATCGACAGAGATATATTTTGTAAAGAGAGAACTTCTTATGAAAAATTTCAATTGTTGTAGATAATGAGTAACATTTGAACGAACAATTTTTACAAACTTGTATGATTAAAGTTTTATAATTTTTCAGGTCGAAAAATAGCAGATGGTCATTGCCCAGGTGGAAAATATGCCATAGGATCTAAGTTTTTAACTGTATGATATAATGAAATAAGTTGGTTTGCATTTTTATAAAAATTAATTGGTAGTAATTGATTATAATACTAACTGTTTATATTCTCCACTCTTACCAATTGATATATCTTTATCAGAGAACATTTCTTTATTAGAATACCTCTTAAACGGTAGTATTAACGCACGCGTCAATTAACTTAATCTGACGAAATTATCCCGATTATAACATCTCTTTAACTAATCGGTAGTGTTAAATCACGCGTAAATTACCACGTGTTTTTGAGAAACAAGTGCCATGTCGGGTTTCTTTCATCACAGTTAATCAAATCGGCTTTTGTTTCCATCTCAGATTTTAAGAAAAATGTAATTGCTATTACTTATTAATAGGTAAATATAAAACTAATAGCTACTAATCATTCAAAACGTTCTTTAAACTTAGATCCGCAGACAGAATATCATGAATTTTTCAATCCCCAAAAAATATGTTTATTAGAAATTTGGCTGAAACATACATTCTTATAACATCTTCAATTTGTTATGAAAACCTGGAGTTAATTAATTTTCTGCTCTTCAGAAGTTAGATGTCCGTAGTAAAATTTTGGATCCGTGGATCTAAAATCTTGGATCCGTGGATCTAAAATCTTAGATCCGCGGACGGAAGATCATGGATTTTTCAATCCCCTAAAAAGCTATTTCTTCAAAATTTGGTTTAATGATACATTTCAATATAATTCTTCCATTTATACAATAAATTCCTGGATTTAATTGATTTTCTGTTCTTAAGAAGCTAGATGTCCGTATTAAAATCTTTGATCCGCAGATATAAAATCTTAGATCCGCGGGCTGAATCTCGCGAATTATTTATTTCCAAAATGAGACATTTATTGAAAATTCGATTGAAACATACATTTCTATATAATTCTTTAATTTGAACAATAAATACCTGGATTTAATTAATTCAATGCTCTGAAAAAAGGCTAAATGTTTGCAGTAAAATCTGTGATCCGCGGATCTAAAATCTTAGATCCGCGGCCAGAAATTCATGAATTTTTCAATCCCTAAAAATGTTATTTATTCAAAATTTGGTTGAAACATACATTTCTATATAATTCTTCAATTTGTACAATAAGTATCTGGATTTTATCAAATATCTGCTCTTACGAAACTCTGTCCTTAGAAAATCTTAGATCCGCGGATCTAACATCTTAGATCCGCGGATCTAACTTAGATCCGGTAATTAGTCATACCGCAAAATATATGCAGGTATTTCGGATAGGATCAAGATTCGGATAACGTAAGTGTTTTATTAGTTTAATAAAAGCGCGGTCTTAAATTCGCGCATTGTTCCTAGCGCGAAATACGCGAAAATTCGTCCTACGCGAACAAAAATGATTTCACAGTAATTTTATGATTATCATAGTTGTAAGAAAACAAGGTTTAAATCTGCCCATGATATCTTTGAAAAATTCTACTGAAACATAAACATAGTATTTCAAAACTACCAGGTTTAATGTGACTGACTCACAGGATTAAGCAAAAAAAAAATTTCTTTAAAATTAAAGAGAAGTTAATATTTTATGGAAAAAAAACATATTATGCTTCTACACACCATGAAAACTGAAGCAAAAAAAAAGTTTCTACTTAACCAGGATTCGAACCCATGACCTTTCGGTCGGTAAAATACAGAGCGACCATCAACACCATTAATTCTAGGTATCATGTTTCGTCAAAATTAGTGTTATAACTAAAGTATCTTCCCTGTGACTAACTGGGTAAATTTTCTACCAATAAAACTGTAAACCATAATATTTTGATGCTTTTCTGTAACAAAAAATTAGTAACTTAGTTTAGACATGCTCTTCACAATTACAGCAAGAATTCCTGATGTATAAACATTTTTTTTGTTTTTCATTGTAGGCGCATCTGTGAGTCATTCCCTTTAAAGCTCAATTGTTCATTATTCATCAAAAGGTCGTTGCTGTTGCCTTTTAGACGAGGCTCAGAACTGGTTAACTTGATAATGCTCCTACACTGTAATGGTATATAAAGAAACTAAGAACATGAAAAAAAGATTTCTTTATTTTACTGTGCGATAACAACATACACAAAATGAATAAATGCTATACAGTAATGGAATATTATTTTCCTTTTTTGCATGATAAGTATGTTTACAACAATGCAAATAGCACAGCTCTTTCTAAAGAGTAATATTTCATTCAAACTAACAAATTGAAAAAATCAGTACTCAAACATAAGGCAGAAACTCTATCCCCACTTGATAGAAAATGTTATAAAGGCAGTTGACTACTTAATGCATTTCATCACCAATATTACGACTGTCTTGTTTAAGATTCAGTTTCAATTGCAAAGACCCTATAAAATACTAGAATGCCCATGGGCAGCATGTTGAGCCCGCCAATGGAAAGCCGCCTATGGGGACAGTGAAATGGAAACTGGGGGAAGATGAAGATGGAAGGACAAGGCAGGCCTGTATGATGTCTCTTTCAGGGAGCATAACAAATGTGTCATGGTATTTTCAAATTCTTTCATGCATGAAAAAGTATTGGCCCAAACAAGGTCTATCATCAACATCTTGGGTCTTTGAGCTGGGAACTTAGGGGTCTTGCACACATCACTATGTCATCAAGGAGAACAAATGTGCCAAGGTATTTTATAATCCTTCCATGCACAGAGAAGTTATGGCCCTTACAAGGTCTATCATCAACATTTTGAACCTTTGACCTGGCACCGAGACCTTGACCTTTGAGCTGGGAACTTGGGTCTTTGCACACGACACACCCTCTCATCAAGGAGAACAAATGTGGTAAGGTATTTCAAAATCCTTCCATGCACAGAGAAGTTATGGCCCGGACATGGCAATCTGGACTGATCCACACACACATGCAAGTACATACACCGAACTGCAGTGCCAAATGTGATGACTGTGTCGAGCTATCCACAAGCAGGCTCATTGAAACACTATCTGGGTCTTCAATTTATAGCATTTGGAGCACTTTTTGCATTTGCCCCTAAACTGTTCTCCCACATGACCACTGCGATCAGCTGATATATCATCAAATTAATGAAATTATTTCCTGCAGATTTGTAACTATATAGGGTTATGCTTAGCTGTTTGAATACTGAGAATGTTACTTCTTTTTTTTTACTATTCCATAATCTGAAGTTAATTATTTAGATATGTGGTGGCGTGGCCGAGTGATAAACGCGTCGGACTAGTATTCAAAGGATTGCTAGCCGCACCGGTTCAAATCCCGTTCAAGCCGTTGTTTCCTTCAGCAAGAAACTTTACACTCATTGCTTAGTACTGGTTAGTTCCAGGAACGGATTCGAGAGTGTGTCTATAAGCTAAAAGCTTCCTACACAATCGAACTAAAATAAATTTGATATAAACTAATTATTTAGATAATACAACACTTAAATATGTTTCAACAAAAGTAAGATCATATATCCATGTTTTGAAATTTCCTCCCTTTTAAAAATGAGAATTATATAGTAGACATGTACTTGTAAATCTAATAAGTAACCTACAGAATGGATTTAGTTATCATCTTTGTACCTATAAATGAATTTAAGACTGAAAACAAAAACGAAATGTGGAATGCATGAGAAAGCACTTTATTTCCTTAAGGATGAATATAACCATTTCTCAAAGAAAGTTAGACTGTCAAGTTAGACCTACAAACCCTGAAGTTGCAGGTTTGAAATTTGAAGTATACCGTTTTAGCATGACTGGACAAATAAAAAGAGAAAATGTCTGCCCATGTAAACACAAAAAGCAAAGTTATAAACTACTAAACACAATTTCAGTTTTAGCAAAACCTGGTTATTTGATAAAAAACATCATTGCTAGCATTACAACAGCACTGTCATACCTTACAGGTGACCAGTTTCATAAGAATTATAGCCTGGAATCAAAAGAGTGTTAAGAATTATCATTAAAAATTTGTTACATAGTTGAATTTGTAACATTTAAAACATGTAGTGAGAAAGTTAAATGCTTACTACCTATATTGCTGGATGCAATGTTACTGTCTCTGCAACCAGTACACCTAAGACAAGTCTGCACATTTATGCATTCTTAATACTACAGTCATACAATATATAAGTTTTCAAATACAAGAAGTACCCATATATATATATATATATATATATATATATATATATATATATATATATATATATATATGATAAATGGTATTGTCCAAAATTAACGTTGGACACATCCATTTTAGAAACATCTGCAGACAAAGGGGTAAATTATCTATCAGGAACTTACGTGCTTTTGCAAAACAAAGTCTTTGTCTATAAAATCAACTTGAAGCTTCAAAGACAATTTTCATGGTTTCATATTTTATCTGGATTAATTTATTGTCATTTCATTTTAATTCTATTGCCAAGAATTGCACAGGAAAACAGCACAGATTAAAAGTGACACCAGTAACTACAAAAAAAACAACAAACAAAAACAATTATTTCATAATCTGATACAATTCAAAAATTCATTTTCCACAAAAACATACACTTTATTACAAAATCATATTTCAAACAGAAATGTTATAATTATTTGAAACATTTTTTCATCTTTGAAATTTGATTTGTCCTTCAAAATCAATCTACATGTATATCTCTAACAAAATATTCTAAAAAAAAACAAGGAACAACAAGAATGATGAACACTTTAAACTACCAAAAAAATATTCAGTAATATACACGTTTGTAGAAAAACCTTTCCACATTATTACCATAAATAATGAATTAATATGACGACTATTCCAGTTAAACATATATTCCACCCAAGAAAGGCACTATAAGAAGGAATCAAGCCCTTACTTAAGTTTATTTTCAAATATAGACCCTCCTAAGCCAGCTACATATAAATACAAAAGACATGCCCTTCCCCCCGACTCATTTTCTTTATTTTGCCTTCTTAGGGTTGGATATATATTTTACTGGAATAGCCTTCAGTAGATTAATGTAATTTTGCATTTTTTATGAATCGGATATAATTAACATAATCACCTTTCACTTTTCAAGTAATTCTAATTAAAAATGATTGACATTGTATATCATAGTACTATACACAGCACGGCTTTCTTAACAAAGCAATAATAGTCTATGAAATAAAGTTTTGAACTGAAAATACTTTTTGTGTGAATGCTTGAAACCTGGTTGTCTGGTCACAAATATGTTTACAAATATTGAAACCTGGTTGTATTGGCAACCAGACTAGTTAATTCAGACATTGGTTAAAATAAATGTCTGTTTATGTATCTACAGTTACTGTACCATGATTTTTCATACAAATCCCTAAAACGTCAATATTTAGACAAAAAACAAACAAACTGAGCGTGAAACAAAAACTGTGTTTCTGGTCAAATATACAATAATAATTATCATTTTTTCTACAATTTTGTTAAGAAACCATTCACATTACATATTTCATGTACTCTGAAAACTTTAAATTTCACAAAAAAATGAAAATATTACATCACTCAGTCACATGACTATACAGTCAGTATTTGTGGGTACCTTCCTCAGTCTGAGGGAGAAATTTCTCCCAGAAACCTTTGATGCAACTCCACAAACCAGGGAGCTTCTTTCTCCCTTCCATTATCTTCCTTCTGTAGTATATCACAAGAAAGACGTAAAGTATTGACAGTGAATGAATATTCAAAAATGTTTGTCCAGTGCGCTTTAGTGGTCCTGCTGACAGTAGTTGTCATTTACTGCGGAAGAACCAGTAGCAGATTTAAGGACCAGGTATCCGAAAGCCGCTGTGTAGAGGAGTTTTTCCCTACTTGACTGCACCTCTTGTTGTTTTTCAAGCTTTGTAAGTCGCCTGCTTATTTTCAAAAGCTGAAAACATTAAACAGAAGCTATAGCAACATAAAATATTTTTTCACATTTATTATATTACAGTAACTGTATCGGTTACCACTTTAGTCCATTTTGTAAAATTAAGGAAAGGTATTTGTTGATAAAAACCAGCATCCAGCATATTAGCAAGCTTCTATTGCAACATAGTACCCGTAGTTAGTAAAATTTCATCAGTTTGGGTCCCAGGCCTGGATCCAGAACCTACTGTAGAGACTCTTTGGTAAGGGTATTGAGTTTGAAATTAGAATGACATTTAAAAAGCTATACTAAGATAACTGTAGGTAGGGCACAATTCCTCTCTGCCCTCTTCTCTTAACTAGGGCCTGGGTCCTGAGCTTAGGGCTGGTAACATCCACATCCATGCAGTCTGATTATTGTCTGCACTATTTGCAATTCAGTCAGTAAATTTTCAATAAGCACACCTGTAAACAATAAATGGATCTGTCCAAATTGAAAGATGTTCACGCCCATTTAAGATATTTAGCAGGGTAAGAGTTAAGGTTTCTTCGATTATCTTTAATTTCAAGAAACAGCTTAAACTAAATCATTCAATTGGGTATTACCTGATTACGAAGTAGTGTAGATTCTTCCTCACTCATCAACATGGAGTCAGACATCGACACAGGTGTGAGCTGTTCTCTCACTGCCACTTGTCTGCGAATATCCAGTATTATTAAAGGTAATTCAGTTTGTATACTGATTTACATGTATGCATGAGCTCTACGGCTAATGCATGTATTGCACAACTTTAGCAAGCACACAAATATTAAGCTACCATCTTTCTATATATGCCTTGATTTCTAAGCTTGTGTTCATGGAAAACAATGCTTTGTTTTAAAATTTTCCTTTACTGTTCAATAAAACACTTATACTAACAATGCAGTACTGTACTCCTTATGTCTGAAACTAACTGTAGGTCTTACTGTTAGTAAAAAAAAGTATCTGGGTTAGTGACATGAAAACGTAGCCCTTACCATTAGTAAAAAAAAAGTATCTGGGTAAGTGACATGAAAACTGAACGCTACAGATAAGTGCACATTTTTATAACTCAATCTCTGACAAATACATCAAGGAATCAGTTCTTTAGTTCAGTGGTGTTGTGCACTGGGTTCTCTAGTCTGAGCTGACTCAAGCTGGAATCCCATACAGACCTTGGGTTTTTAATCATGCATTGTATCAGTCTGAAACAGATGAAAGAAAATGGGATGACCTAATGAATCAGTGTCCTGAAACTGGACATAAACCCGTAATTTACCCATTTGGCATGTGAGATATCTGTGCGTTTTCCTCTCTTTCGATAGATTCATCCCTCTCCAGTGAAGGAAACTGCTCATCCAATGTCAACACTCTAGGTGGAGTCTGTAAACCAACAGCTTCTTGGAAATTTCCCCTAGGTATGTTGTCATCAAAATTAAGTGCCCTTATTTCTGGTTTGGCCCCAATATGTGCACCTCCACCTTTAGAATGGAATAAAGGCAAATATAAAACCAAACTATTTCTACCGTTGCATCCAATTTCACTTACTTCTCAAGCTTTCATTTTCTTTCTGACTGACATATAACCACTGTGTTTATTTATTATTATTTATTATTACAAAGCAATAACAGCATTCAAGCTAGGAATAATAATGTCTTTATGTATGACTTCAGGTACAAAAGCACTAACCTGTATAATGAATGCTGTAGTGCCTGTAAAACTTTAACTCCATACTCTTCAGTTAAAATAAGCACCTCTCCACTTTTTTAACACAATAATTTTGATTACTGGAGATTACGTACCATGGAGGATACGTACCAAGAGGTTACGTACCATTTTTGGAGGTTACGTACCACTTATATATTTTGGAGGTTAAGTAGCACTTAAATATTTTGGAGGTTACGTACCACTTATATATTTTGGAGGATTGATATTAAATTAAATGATCGAATAAATACTTTAATATTACTTAAAACAACAAAATCATATGAAAGTAATATTAACTGCTTATTAGAACGCAAAAGTTTTACCTGTATCTATGTATGATTATCACACAGTCAGAAATGAGTAATCAAACAAATCACAAACAAATTGCAAACTATTGACATATGAGTGAATACAATGATTTTTAACAGCATGATATTTTTTTTTGTTTATTATGTATGTATGTAATATAAATATATAAAATATGTAGAAAAAAGTACATTGTACTCATGTTCATTTCAGTTGAGTGCTGTAAATATATTATTGTTGTGCATTATTTTCATTGTACTCATGTTCATTTCAGTTAAGTGCTGTAAATATATTATTGCTGTTCATTATTTTCATTGTACTCATGTTCATTTCAGTTAAGTGCTGTAAATATATTATTGTTGTGCATTATTTTCATTGTACTCATGTTCATTTCAGTTAAGTGCTGTAAATTATATATTATTGTTGTGCATTATTTTCATTGTACTCATGTTCATTTCAGTTAAGTGCTGTAAATATATTATTGCTGTTCATTATTTTCATTGTACTCATGTTCATTTCAGTTAAGTGCTGTAAATATATTATTGTTGTGCATTATTTTCATTGTACTCATGTTCATTTCAGTTAAGTGCTGTAAATTATATATTATTGTTGTGCATTATTTTCATTGTACTCATGTTCATTTCAGTTAAGTGCTGTAAATATATTATTGTTGTGCATTATTTTCATTGTACTCATGTTCATTTCAGTTAAGTGCTGTAAATATATTATTGTTGTTCATTATTTTCATTGTAAGTTCATTTCAGTTTAGTGCGTGAAAACAAAACTATTTATTATGATCGTTAATTCTGGTTTGTTGTTTATTCTTCTTATATATTCATATAATTTTAATCTCATTATAAAAATACAATAGATCAATTAATGTGCAAATTTGAACAATAAACAGCTTACCCGATATTTTCACACCTTTCATCCCTTATTATCCCTTTATTAATTATTTCTTTATACGTGGTACGTAACTTCCAAAAATGGTACATTTATGCAGTGGTACGTTTCCTCCATGGTACGTAACCTCCAAATTCCATAATTTTACCCATATGCCTTCACCAAGACAAGATCTTAATCTGGTTTGTATTAGAAAAACAAATACAACAGCAGTACACATACTACCAATATACAACAAACTGATTGTGCCAATCAATGAAATGTGCATGATTTTTATAAAAAAAAAATCGGCTAGTGTTTATCCCTCAGTTCATCTGTGGTTATGTGTCTCAGCTAAGATTTGAAGGTTAATGTAACAGGTTGATTCCTGACTGATCATTCTTAAACATTAGTTATTTGTACAAACATGCATTCAAGTGCCAAAGCGCACGCTTACCAGACCTTTCAGGAGCCAAGCTTCCCAACTTTATTCTTCAAAAATAGTGATGTAGTCACAAATACAGATTTATTGAACACTCTTAAAAGACAATCAAAAGTAAAGACAAGTTAACAGTTAATTAAAGCTGTGCTATGCATGCTTTTCATGTCCCTGCACTTTTTAATTATATTTACATGACAGATTATTAAGTGATACAAATATTGCATGTTTTATATGGAATTTTTTTTTCGTGGCAGGAGAAAAAAATAAATTTTTACTTTCTTTGGTGGGGGGTGGGGGGGACCATGACCCAACAGTGTTATACTGAGCTCAGCGCTACAATAGAGTTTAAATTAACAGGGTTCCAGTGTATTCAGTTTTTGACACTTTAATGACTGAAAAATACAATTCAATTGAAAATACAATTTCAAGCTCCTGCTAAGTAAGACTGTTAACATTGTTGGAAAAATTACCAGCAAGAAGAATCCTCTCTGGTACATTCATGTCATGTCGTCTCATTTCCTCCTCCTCCCTGTTTCCCCATCCTGCACTGCGTCTTGTGTTAAATTCAGCATTGCCATTCATTACAGGTATTGAGTCAGGAACTTGCATCTGATTACTGATTTGGGAGATGTAATCTGGGTCATAATATTTGGGCTGGATGTCACTATAATCTGATGGCAGACTTGTTACTATGCTTCGACGATTTCTCTGCCCAAAGAAATCAAAACAAATATTAAAACTGTAGCTTTAGCTCAGATTACCTCCATCATCATAATGAAGCTGTGGTTTTAAACAATATTAGTGTTAACTGTTAAATGGAATCAAATGACTTGTAGACAAGCTATATAATTTTTGAAACAATAATAATGGATGATTTAGAAATATTTTTGCTTTGTGTACCGTAAAAATTCTATTTATAACCCGGGCGTTTATTAGAATCATGGTTGATCTCAAAGTTGGGGGTGGGCGTTTATTAGAGACACATGCAAAATGAGACCATCATTTTTTCATATTCCACGTATTTTACTATGCGATTACCTGTTTATGACATAAATATATCTACCAGATAATTATGTACCAACGTATACACACAGAATAATACCCCTGTTGCGCCCCGATCAATAAATATTGAACACGCACGCTGACCTTAATGACGTAATATTGGTGCATAAATCTCGCTTCTACACCGACATTTATACTTCAGATTAACTACAGCTTTAATAATGGCAACATGTATGCTGGTATCAATAAAATCGGTTATTAAGGGACATCACGTTTATAAAAATACTTGTGAAGTTGGAACTTTATTGCAGTGTACTTTGGAACCGGAAAATGAATACAGTGACAGCGCGATTATTGTAAAAAGGTGTGACAATAATTCTTTTGTTGGACATGTACCCGAGGGATTATGTCAGCCTCTAACCAAGTTGTTTGACAATGGTAGTGTTGTTGAAATAACAGCTGAAACAGTTGGGGAACCGCGACCATCATCAAAAGGCACTTTTGTGAAAGGCGATGGAATTGAAATTCCGTGTAGCTACTAACTTTTCGGAAATAAAGATAGGAAAAAAGAAGTTCGGGCGTGCATTAAAACGGAAACTAGGAAGCTTTCGGTTTAACGGTAAGTTCAATTTTGTCAAATTGGGTGGGGGGGGGGGGGGGGGGGGGGGGGGGGGCATTTAAAAGAGGCTGTTCTTTTTTCGATTTTTGGTGAAAAAATGGCCATTTTTCAGCCCAAAAGTGGGGGGGGGGTGTTTATTAGAGCATGGGCGATTAATAGAATTTTTACGGTATATTTGATTTTGATGTCCAACGGCATAGTTCAAATAATTGTACTCAAAAAGTTAAATATCACGCTATTTTTTAATGGTCAATATCTGCCTTCTGAGGCAGCATCCTGCCTGAAGTTGCATTATTGAGACTATCCAATGGCAAAGTTCAAAACTCTATAGTTTTCTTCAAAAGTACATATAGATATCTGTATAATTATCTGTATAATAAGTATATATAAAAATTAAAAATTGCCATAATTAAAATATCGGTGTAAGATAATATTTCTCATACATGACCTCCTGTGTTCATGATGGGCTTACAGTCATAACGGCCTCAAGTAAAAATGGCCTCAGGTTAAAACATCCTCATTCTGGTTAAAACGGCCTCACTTTCAGAAAATGTACTGGTCAAAACGGCCTCACTATATTGTTAATAGATGAACCATAATTGAATTAGATATTTTTAAATCATATTATTATATAATTGGCAGTGGCTACGGTTACGGAACCGTAACCCTAGCCTCCAAGACAAACCCACTGGAAAAGGCTATGGTTACAGAAGTTTTTTAAACAGTTATATATCAAATAGCATGAAAAATTTAATTTTTATTCATTTAACAAACCATTTTACCAAAGTTGCATTATCAAACTGTCATTTGTACGCCATTTTGATTGTTGTTGTTTCAGTAACAAACTAACATTGAATATCGTTGTCATCTTCACACTGTCACTTGAGCGTTCAGTTGTAGTTAGAATTATTTAGTTATAAATTTTTTTGAAAATAAAATGTTGTAATGTAAAATCGTGTAAATAACTCTTACTTGTCTATCTACATCCAGGCCACACCACGAGGAGGTGCTCAAACCATAGCCCGCCAAAATTTGTATTTTTACAAGTTTTTTTGCATTGAAATTGCTAGCTCTTGGTTTCTGTTAAAGACATGTTATTTCTGGAACTCGTTTCATATTTTTTTTTACTTTGTTCTTTTCCTTTCTTTTTGTCATTGTTTTGTGAATTTAACATTGATTTTGAATAAAAATTTTCAGAATGGAATAATTGTTGTTAAAAAACGTACTATTGCATTATAATTTGTACACAGCAATAAGTGTTCATTCTTCATGAAATGTGTTATGTTTTGTTGTCATTTTTCTTTTATTTGCCATCCATTACATGATAAATTATTTCATTAATTGCTTTCTTTTAATAAAGGAATCTTATACAAAAATAAATAACCTCTGATCAAATTTATTGTTGTACAAAATTAACGAGTACTTATTCCCAGGACACCATTGTCTTTTCCCCAAACAATTAGAGAAAGAAACTGACAAGATCAACCTGCAGTTATCGCTTCCTGACATTATAATTCAATGAAAACTTGGAATTTAATGGAAATTTATTTAGTTTCATTGAAAAAAATATTTGTAACCGTAGCCACTGCCTATATAATTATTTTTTTGTTTTCTCGGTGCATGGAAAAACGGGATAGCACTGAAACACCAGAAAGCACTCAATATTCTATTAAAATCAGGAAAAAGAAACCGGTCATCTTTCCTTACACTCTACATAACACTAAACTGAAAACCACAGAAAATGCAAAATACTTAGGAGTTACAATAAGTAGCAACCTAAACTGGTCATCCCACATAAACAATATCACAAACAAAGCAAAAAACAGCTTAAGGTTCATCAGACGAAACGTCAAAACACAAAACAAACAACACAAAGAAGCAGCATACAAAACATATGTAAGACCACAGGTTGAATACTGCTCAACCATATGGCATCCATGGCAAAAATATCTCACACACAGAATAGAAATGGTCCAGAGGTTTGCTGCAAGGTACGTTCATAATGATTACCACTATACAAGCAGTGTAACAAACATGATCAAAGAACTAAAATGGTCAACTTTAGAACAAAGGCGAAACCATGCCAGCCTGGTCATGCTACACAAAATAAAAAACAATCAGGTCAATGTTGATCACAATCACCTTACAAACACAAGAAACAGCAAATTCCTCATTCCACAATCAAAAACACAACATCACATGAACTCATTCTTCGCAAGGACTATACGACTCTGGAACGAATTACCGACCGAGATTAAGGCTACCCCAACTGTGCCAGCTTTTATCAGTGGACTAAACAAGTTTTATAGATTTTAAAGTACTTAAAATAAATGTTTAAGTAAGATCTTCAGTTAAATCTTGTTTTCTTTGTTATTAACTTTTATAATTTTAAATGTTCCTGACATGCGCCTGCCTAGTATAGTCAGTATTGACTTTTGGCAGTATTAAGTTGAAGTTGAAGTAAAAACACATAAAAACTTTATTTTCTTGCATTTAACCAACAAATAAAAAAGCAAGGCCATATTGGCAGAACAGTAAGACCGTTTTAACCAAAAGGAGGCCGTTTTAACTTGAGGCCGTTTTATACGCGAGGCCGTTTAAACTAGCATCCCCATGTTCAACCTCCAATCCAAAGGATTACCCCACCCACACTTATCTCATGTGAACTTTGCTTCCTGACTTTTGCGAAGTTTAAATATTTCCTTACGGGTTCTGTATCTTCTTCCATTCCTACTGTAAGTGATGACCTTGACAATGTCTTGTACATAAAATTTAATCAGCTAAACGCACCATGACATTATTTTTACCTTCGCCTATGCTTATTTTTGCTTCCGGTGAAGCGGGAGATTTGTCATAGCGTGAGGATCATAAGATATTACACGAATATTTGAAAAAAAAGCAACAACACCACCACAACAACTTTCAGTAAAATAGCTGATTTAATAGTTATTCAATAACCTAATTGATTAGAACGATTATTTCACTCTGAAATATATAATGCAAATGCCGTTTTGTTTTGTTTTGTTTTGTTTTTTTTTGTTTTTTTTTTGGTTTTTGGTGTACGAACGAATATATCTCGTTGAGTACTCTATTTCGACGCAACACTATTTCGACGGCTTACAGTCAAAACGGCCTCAGGTTAAAACGGCCTCAGGTTAAAACGGCCTCATTTTGGTTAAAACGGCCTCACTTTCAGAAAATGTATTGGTCAAAACGGCCTCATTATTTATTTTCAGTAGATGAACCATAATTGAATTAGAATTTTTAAATTATGTTATTAGAGAATTATTTCTTGTTTTCTTATGTTGAGGATAAAATTTATATTACATATTTTGAGATCGATTGTAAAGATATGAATAAGATGATATTAAGGGTTTTACGAGAAAAGTATTTTATAAGGTGAGAATGTCATAAGTTGTATTAATTGATTTTATTTTAAATAAAAAAAAAACATAAACACGAAACGTAACAGATATATAGTAATCAATAGTGTACCAATTTAATTCCTAATAAAAATTGCATAGACTAGCTATTCTGATTTTGATTCTGGAATACTGTCTAGGTATGCTTCAAAATTGACTGAATGTTTAAAAAGAATTTATGTTTATAAGACCGTCCCCTTAGTTTTAACAGTTTTAATCAGTACTCAATCAATATAAACTCAACTTGCGGGCGCTGGTACTGTTTCGTGACACATTTAATAATTAAACGATGTCCAATCAACACCTGTATAAACGACATGATTATATGAGTAATACAAACAAAGTACAGAAAAATACAATACTAATCAACACCTATATAAATGAAAAGATTATTTGATTAACACCACTAATCCCTTCAAATAAAAACAGTTATCTAATCAAAATAAAGAACCGTCTTTTTTTAATTTGAAATTAAGTTTGTGCATTAATTTGTTTTAATACCTTTGATAAATATTATTATATATGTAAAATTCTATATAAAACATTCTTTTACATTGAGTGTTTTGTGATGTTGTTCACGCACATTAAAAACAAAACACATACATTTATTCAACATTTTCTGTTATGATTGTTCAATACAATTTTTTCCATGAAACTTCTCTCATTCAATTCTTATTGTCTTTTAGTATTTTTTTTACAATTTTTGATGTTGATTAAATGGGTTGAAAGCAAAGTAATAAATAGTTGAAAACTGAACATAACTCGCTAAAATGATGTATTTGAAAGTTTTAATAGCTTCACCAAAAATATATATATACACATAACTCCACGGAGCAAAGTGGACAAATACTATTTACATGTACATGTAATTAAATTTTAGTTGCCAGTTCTATTAGTAGTATTTATTTTGACTGTTTTGTTGTTTGTTTTTGGTTTTTTTCAAATTAATTTTAAAATCACTCTTAACTTAGTCTACGACGATCTATTTAAATTAAGGAAGGATTTTTCTCTCTTTGTTTTTAAATGTTTTATATTAGCTTATATTTTCCTTTTTTAAAAGGACCAGTAATAATTATTATACATCAAATTTTTTAATATCAGATGAAAGCAGAGGAACTCCATTTACGTTCTTTTCTTGTGTTGTTAGCGTTTTCTGAATTTGATCTTTATCTATATCCCGAGCGACCTGAAATTTTTTAATAACGTATCCTTGCAATAATAATCTGTCTTAACGGTATTACATGTTCTGTGTTGCCATCTGTCACAGGAGTCACAGAAACGGCTTCTTGTCGGTCCCTAACATGAACACCATGTTCAATACAAATGTCCATTGTAAAAAAAAAACACACAAAATAATCAAAGTCCTCAACAAGAAAATAGTTCACACATATGAAAACAAACGCTATAAAATAAATACATTTTTGTCACAAATAAACAAATCACAAAATTCCCCGATAAACAATATGCATCTACATCAATTTGATATATAAATTACAGAATTGTACGAAAAGATTAAATAAAAGATATGAAAACATATGATAATTCACGTCTACATATACCTACGATTTTTACTCATTTTTGTTTCATCTTATTCTTTAACAAATCTTTATATCTAGTTCAGACACAGACCGCTTTTTTATCTTTTGTTTGATCATTCCGACGTATCAATTAAAGACATACTTCTATTATCATTTTAAGTTATTTTGATCCCATTAATCAAATAGTAATTATCACTCTCAATTATTTTTCACCTAATCCCGCTAACATCTAGTAATCTCCAATATTAATCCAAATAAACAACATTATATTATTTATAAGCAATTTAATAGCGTGTGTTTTCAAAAAAGCTAAGTCCTTTCATAGTTTACTCAAAAATAAAATCAAGATTATTTAGGACATTTCAATTAAAAGTGAGGCCGTTTTAACCAAAACTGCGGCCGTTTTGACCAAAAGTGAGGCCGTTTTAACCAGCAAATAAAAAATTGAGGCCGTTTTGACCAAAAAGTGAGGCCGTTTTAACCAGAATGAGGCCGTTTTAACCTGAGGCCGTTTTTACCTGAGGCCGTTTTGACTAGCACCCATTTCGACGCCATTTTTGTTTTGGCCTCGCTTTCGGATTTTGGGAAACCCCGTGACGTCAGTCTCGCGGATATTGTTTGTTAATAGTCGGTGTTTAGATTTCATGCGAAAATGTGAAGAGTGATATATTTTTATGTACTTTTTATAGATTTTCCGATGGATTACATTAAATCACTTTTTTTTCTACTTACTTTTATTGGCAGAACTAAAAGCAGCCCAAATTCAAAGAAAACATAGTAGAAGCAGAGACATAAAAAACATTTTTTATGTCTCTGGTAGAAGGAAATTGTGCGCATCCAACTTCGTTTCTGTGCTATTTTTAAGGTCACGTGACTGCCATGTGACTTTTCATGTGATTAGCATAAAAAGAAAACCACTGTTAAGCAACATGTACTTGTTACCCAAAACATTAGCGAGGCCTGACTGATGCAAATCTTCTGTCCTTCTTTTTTATTTTTAGTTTTCAGCTGTATTTTTACCAGTTACCTACAATAATTATTGTTAATGCTTACTTATTCAATTATTATTATTTAGTTAATTAACTACTCTATTTAACTTAGCAGTCATCTTATGCTTGTAACTTATGTAAATGTTACCACCACCTGAAATCAAATTTCAATCACAATGTTTCAGGTAGGATAAAATAATCATAATTTATTTTAAGCTTCCTTTATTTCATTTGTAAACTGTCTCGCACTGCCATAAAATTGTTGTAGCAGTTGCTGAAAGTGGAATTTCAATCTTTATTACGTGTATTTTTAGAAACCAATCAAGTGCGTCGTTTTATTGTACTCTCGTTTCCGCCATGTTGGTGACTTTTACCTGTCAAAATCTGAATGAATTCTTTGAATTTCAATAACACTCGCTTGATAACTACATGAATCTTTCAATGAATGAATAAAAATTCCATGGCAAGGGTATTTTCTTTGTTTCATTCTTACTGATCCATTCAAGGAAGCTTTGTTTCTTAGGTGCGTCGAAACTGTGTACTCTAGGATATATTAAGTTATCAACAGACTGTCGACGGTTACGCACGGCACTGGTAGACTCAGCACTGGCATCTACTACTTAAAAATCCCGTATTTCTCCAGTGTTTAGTTAATCAGAAATTATGTGACTTGAAATACTTTTCAAATCAAAACTCAAATAATACCTTTTTCTTTATAATTATATTGTATAAGGAAGATTCTTGAGTGACCCAATCGTTTGTTTAAGGTATGTCACGCGACAGTAGCCCGTCTCCTAAAGACGGATTTCGACTTTTATCGAGAACCGTTGGTTTTCTTCTAAGCGGCATTTTTAGCCACATATCGTTGAAGTCTAAATTAATTAATGTATGAAAACGTGTGAGCATACAGTGGTCAACGAAAGGTTTTCTGTTGATTTCCATCATTAAACTACTAAAATCCAATCAGTGTGAAGTAGTAGGTTGAATTTTGAAACTAAAAAATAAAGCTGAATATGTCACTGTTTCGCTTGAAAAGTTTTACCTCACACTGTCTGCGATATTTT
Organism: Cyclina sinensis; assembly: GCA_012932295.1. Taxonomy (NCBI): domain Eukaryota; kingdom Metazoa; phylum Mollusca; class Bivalvia; order Venerida; family Veneridae; genus Cyclina; species Cyclina sinensis. The sequence goes on along the minus strand of JAAONU010000008.1, from coordinate 4,653,539 downwards.
TGGTATCGTAACATCCGGGATTTCATATCGTTCCCAAACCACCACACACACTTTAGCTTTCCCAAAGCGATTGTGATTTCATGCAGTTTGAATTACAGAATATATATATAGCGTATACTAAATAAGCCAAAGATTGAGAACACGTCCTCAGAATGGTGCAGGAGAGATCCGTGTTTTTGAGTTCTCGGATTTGCCATAGAATTACACGGAGAGGCATTGTAATAGAAGAAAGTACAGCGATAGCGGAAATTAGCGCTGTTTAGAGCTCTCACTTTGCGCGACTGTATCAAATGAAAATTGACGCTAGAAGCCAAAGTGTGAGACCAGTCCGACGTCTTGGCGTCTTCAAAATGGTGCAGAAGAGCTCCTTGATTTTGATTTCTTAAAGAACACACACTTTGTGCGACTGTAGATCAGTAACGCATTAACCGATTTCTTGCAGCTAGTATCAAATGAAAATTGACAGTTCATACCAAAGATTTAGACCATTCCGAAGTCTTGTGTTTTCCAGATGATGAAGGAGAGCTCAGTGTTTTTAAGTTCTCAAAAAGACGGCGTATAGAATTTATCACAATTATTTGGCTATCGTTAAGTATGTTCGGATAATTGTCTTTCACATACTTTGTGATACGAAAGTACATGGAACTACAAATTGTTTAACTCAGTCCAGAAAGGGGATCGGTTACACGTGTGATATACATGTACTCCTCGTATTATGTGTGGTTTCTGTGACTTACAGGACTCAGTAAAGTTCTCTATGAAATAATAATTGCGCGCTCCAAATATTTTACGTCTCTTTAACTGAAATTATATCAGGTCGAAATATTCTAAATTCTTGCACCTATTAATTTATTTAAAAAGAAATTCATATTGTGCGCGCGGTGAGTATTACGCGTTTATAAACCGAATTCTGGAGCGGTTCGTTTGTGTAGAGAGAAGTTAAATCATTTGAGTTTGTGTAGATTTGGCGTCACACAAACATATAATTGCAAACTGAGAAATAAAATCAAATTGGTTACATATATATGACTAGCTTTCACAAATAGCCAAACCATGAAGATAAAAAGGCATATTCATTTTAATCTAAAATAAAATGTAGTCGTATTGTCGAAAATACTCTGTATCACCTGACTATCAGTTGACTTGTATGAATGAAGAGATTAACTCAAGTTGGTACACGTAACAGATTTGATATCTACCTGTATATTGAAGTAATCCGGGACACTTGTTTTCCTGTTTTGCTGCAATACCTTTTCTTAAGAATTTGCCACAGTATTCAGATCATTGACAATGCCGTTTGATTTCGCTGGAAAGAAAGTTTTGGTTACTGGTGCAGGGCGCGGTATAGGACGAAGTTTAGTCATCGCGCTTAGTCAGTGTGGGTGTAAGGTCTATGCCCTAAGCAGAACTGAGGCTTCGTTGGACACTTTAGTTGAAGAATGTCCTAACGTGGTACCTATATTAGCAGACGTCACCAACTGGGAGAATACTCGTAAAAAGTTAGAGGAACTTGAACCTTTGGATGGGCTGGTTAACAACGCTGGAATAAGTGGATCAGGCTACTCTGCAGTTGATTGTCCGAAAGATTTCCTTTGTAAAGTGTTAGACAACAATCTTCTTAGCGCTATCAACTGCACACAGGTAGTTGCAAAGAGCATGATAGAAGCAAATATAAAAGGTTCCATTGTCAACGTGTCCAGTATCTGTGGACTGTCTGCCTTTCCTAATTCCCTTCCATACACTGTATCGAAGGCGGGTATGGATATGACGACAAAGCAGTTTGCTCTAGAGCTAGGGCAATATGGTATCCGTGTTAACTCTGTCAATCCGAATTTAGTTGTAACACCACGTGTTGCGGAACTGATCCGTGAACATGGATTCAAAGAGAGTACATATACATCAAGGACTCCCATGGGCCGGAGTGTGGAGTTACAGGAGTGTGTAGATCCGATTCTGTACCTGCTCAGTGACCATTCAAGCATGGTGACTGGACACTTGCACGTAATTGATGGTGGTTTATCGTCTAACATTACGGTAAAAGTGTAAGTGAATTTTTACTAAACAACGTGTCACCACGGAAGTACAAGAATGATGCAAAAAACCTTTGTGTACTGTTGAACAAAGTATCACACTAACAACCTCCAAGTGAAGTAAACAAAAAGCTAGAATGTACATTTTAATTTGTACTATTTGATATCATGTAAGTGAATTAATTAAAAATTATGATTTACATAAATGCGAAGATGGTTAAGATTTTTTCTTTTTCAAGTCCATTTGTCATCATACAAGACTGAAGCTGAATTTAATGCGAATATGCAATTATCCATGCATTAAGTTATGAGATATCCAGAGTTTTTAAATTTCTGTCTCTGGATATGTTTATTGCTAAACAGGAGCGAAAACGGTTTATATTAAACGCCAAATTATTTTAAATCCATTGCAATATCTCGGAAAAAAATGGCTAACGTTTCAATTTAATTCAATATTACTTTATTTACTCTTGTTCTGTTAGCCGATCGAATAGCTTCACCGAATGTTTCTGGTATTTGCCTCGTCACTGAGACGGAGTCAGACGTTTCGAACCTTGACCAACAATATAGACATTAAGGAGACAATTAATTTTGGCCTTAAAATAAATGTATTGCATAGGCTTTTTAAATAACATTCTAACACTATCCGCAATTTACGATAATAAACAAAAAAGGAATTGAGCGTGATATATCATAGGCAGTATAGCACGCTGAATACAAGCGCGCGCCCGCTGACGTTACTGAGAACGCCACGTGTTAGAATGGAAATAGATTTTAACATTTTTGTGATCTACCGTCGTTTATATCACGTATTCTCGTTCATATGCGTAATTATTTAATCACTCAGGCCTACGGCCTTCGTGATTAAATTACTACGCATATTAACTCGACACCGTGATATATCAGACGGTATATCACTCAAACTTAAAGTCAATTTCCTAAATAAATGTTTTGTATTGGAAAACTTAAAGTACATGTACCGAATTTTCGATAGGGTACAGTGGGATACGAGATCTTTATAATTTTGCGGTCTGCAGACCTAGTGTCGTTTTTTGTATACTACTCTAAGATTTGCTAAGAACCAGAGACATATTCTTCCTAACCTTTGTTTTAGTTCCTTATCTGCTTAAACTTTGTTTGTATATTTTAATTTATTTTATCTTTCATGATTTTTGTGAAGAAATTAAAGTTTTGGTTGTGATTTTAATAATATCAGGTATGTGAGTCATTCCTCTAGATACCAGCCTGGCACCGTCTTCTTATGCTCCCAATCAAGTACCTGATGGAGTTTTAAGAGATATTATTCTATTCTTGGATTAACATGGAGCCTATTTCGAGAAAACTCCTTGACTGGACTATGCAGGCTGGAATCGCTAGCTGTAAGTTATTCCAGTTTGATTAAAATCACGAAACCTCGCCGGCCAGTCCTGACCTGGTCGCCAATCCTCCCTTGTCCTGATAACTTGGCCTGAGTTTAATTTGCACCCGGCTGTATTTCTTGGCTAACGGGGTGTGAATACATGATATTCTCGATTGAGGACCAGTGTCGGATAGTCTGGCATGGATGGTCTGAATACGAGGAGGTCACTACATAACTAGGTAGCCTTAGTGGGTATGGCTAAACTGGTGTCCTCAGCTTACACCATGGACCTATCTCTGCCATCAACATGCAACCTGACCGATGTACCGAACTGCCCCGTCTCAGATGATAACTGCGTGGTATGCAACAAGGGCTACACCAATCCGGCGCTGGGTTGTCCCCTGCTCCATACTGGCTTCGGACAAATGCCTTCTTACAGTTCTATTCGCCATATTTAATCATAAAATAACAAAGCGTAGTGTTGAAAAGAAACAGGAATACCCTATACATGTAATGTATAGTAGACAATACCTCTTAAATAATGATTAAGATCAGGAAACATCGCCAGCCAGTCCTGACCTGGTCGCCAATCCTCCCTTGTCCTGATAACTTGGCCCGTAGCCAATTTACACCCCGGCTGCATTTCTTTGGACGAGCGTTTGGACCAAGTTAAGTGTTAAAAGGAAACAGGAATACCCTATACATGTCATGTACATGTAGACAATACCCTCAAATCTTGAAAATCATTAGTTACATGTTTTCCATGGATACCACACAAAGTCTTCCTGTGAAAGCGGTCTAAGTTAATGGGCTATGAATGAAAACTATAACTGTAACAATAAAGTGGGTATCTGTTTATCTGTTTTAATGATAAAATGAATGCATAATGCTGACAAGAAAGTTAGTGCAACATGTGAGGAACATGAATAAAACAACAATTCATAACAGTTCTGTGATCAGAGTTGCAGAAGGTAGAAACAACCAAATAAGTCACGTTATCAAAAGCTTTGATCTTGTGACATTCAGCTATATGTGTTTGGATTTTTTGCTAATGACACTGCTGTAATAAGAAGTTCACTTAATGATTAACATGGTCTTACACTGAATTATCTTAAAGAAAACAAGAAATATCTCTAAACTGACATTTAAAGTTATACTAGTAAGAATTTTTACAATGTCCAAGGACGTATTAATTTGGGTTGTTCTTTCCAATTCCGCCGAGAAAGAGATCGAACAGGTATAACTGTTCTAAAAATAGAACTGCTGATAAGCCCCATTCCTACTGGTAGGCTTTAGTATTTACTTTTAAATTCGTAGAAACAATGATTTTATCAGAAAACTTGACCAATATCACTGTAGATGTTATTATTGGAACGTTGAATGTTATTGTTTTGAAATCTATCAATAGTAACAAGTAACTGATAAGAGATACAGGTAACTTTTTGAAGGTTGGCAAAAACATGGCGGTTGATAAAAATGCAAAACATAGTAATTTTGTAATTACAGTTAAAAAGTCATTTTTCATCAAATAATTCAATATTTTATATCATTTAAAAGGTCTGTAAACTCATATTTTACATATTTAAAAAATAATTGTCAAAACAGTTTACTTTTTTATTTGTAAATGGTTAAACATAGTGCATCTGAGCTGCTAGAAAAATGCTGAAATAACAGGTATAAATTAGTTTAGTTTTCTTCTTTAAAAGCAAAAATTCAAAATCTGCTTATATTTTCAAAATATGAATTTAAAGAGCTTTCAAATGATATAAGAATCTTAAAATTCGGCTGACAAAGAAAAAAGTTATCTAAAGTTAAAAATTCTGTAGCTTTCAAATGTATATAAATATTGGTTCTTTTTGCCAACCAGTAGTTCAGCTATATTTTGGTAACAGGTGCTTGTGATGTCATCAGTCAATGTGCCTATATATAATCTTGAAATGCTTTTTGTGTCCTATTACATTATGTGAATTTGAAAAACGTTTTTGTTCTTATTTCGTATTAATACGCTCCTGACGCACGCCATTTAAATGAAAAAAATCTTAGGTTTTCGTAATTACTTCATAAAATATATGCAGTACAGTCGTGAAAAAAAAGCTGCCAGAATATCCTGATAAGTACTGGTGACGTCAAATTCAAGCTTGACGTAATAGACGATAGAAAAAGTAAACAGCTTCTATGCGACGCTGCTTACAGCTTAGAAAGCCCCATAGTATCGACATCTGGTGTACGTAATGTAAGAGCTTTTTCTCAAACGTTGCAACAGTTTTGGATAAGCATCGATAGATCGAAACATACATGTACAAGATAAGTCAGGTGACAACTACGAAGGATATTGTATTAATAAGTTTGACTTGCATGGGAGGTTCGTTTATGAAAAGAGTAATGAAATGGTGCCGACGAATGACGTCTATATTACGGCTCAACTCGAGGGATGAAGGTGAGGT